>JAEIHA010000351.1:0-238228 GCA_018904595.1 Zaprionus indianus | reverse complement strand
ATGATAATTAATTGGTTTAGAATAAGATTATAAAAGCTTATGTGAGTCTCTAAACTAAAAGGGGAATAAAAAACATAGCAACACATAGCATGAACATTAAGCTAGTATGAATGCTACAAAACTTATCATGAAGGTGAACAATATTAGAATTTGTTGCGTATATGCAATTCGAAATCTTCATAAATACTTCGCATAACGTAAGCGAAGTGAGATCAAGAAATTGTCTCACTCGTCGACCTTATCGTCTCGACGCATGCGAAACACGCGTCATCTTTTAAATTAATCTAATAAGATCAATGATAAGAGCTACCGAATTGTTTTCATTTCCCTGAAACTCTCACCATGTCGCACTTTTTGGTAGCGATTTCAAATAGGAAACAACAAAACTGATAGCTTTTCGTCGTGGCGTGTGTTGATAAGAAACATGGGGAGGCGACCTTAGTTCATGCACAACTAGAAGGAGGGCAGGTAGTAAGTGAAGGTGAGCGCCGAAGTTGGATAACGCTTTGCGGCGCGTCGGCGATATTGCATTTGTAGATCTAAAAATACTTAGATACACGAACTTTCCGCAATAACACAAGACTCGCGCAACAAAATTCTAACAAATTGTACATCTTACTGTGATTCTTCTCCGCCTCTCTCCAAGCGCAACGATGTTGAACGCCGCTAATTTCTTAACTATCTAAAATGCTATCAAACGCTTGACGTTTTAGGAGTTACTTTTTCAGAGGGGTGGCCGAAAAGTTTGTGCGATGGTAAGGTAAGTTAGAGGAAAATGTGTTCAACATCTGGATCAACTTACTATATGTTAAAATGGATCTTTATAGTTTAAAATACCGTCTATTCATATCTGTGTGAATATTTAAAAATATGTATTGTAACATATATTTTATTATTAGAATTATTATAAAGATAACATAATATTATTATCTTACATCTTTTTATTTTCCACATAAAGATAGTTCAAAAGTGGCCACTCCATGCTGGTTACTTGAAATTAATAAAGTCATAAGTATACATACATTCTGTAGGTATACCAATCAGCTCTATGAGGCATGATTACTCATACCCAGACTGGAAATGTGCAACACGCCCAACTCTTTATGCGAAGTACCTTGAGCATGGCGGGTATTCATTTATTTGCATTTTATTTCATTAACCATTTGACGTCAAATTGGCAACTACACGCGTGCTGGCCAAGTTAATGGATCCGATGTGGAAAAGTGAAACGACTAACGTGAAATATTCCACAACATGTGCGTCTGGCGAAAGAACTTGCTCTGTGGCGACACTAATTGTCGATGGTTGCGGCGGGTGTCGGCTTCAATGCGGCAAAATGTGGCAGCAAGCGTCAGCGAAGCGTCTCAGCGGCGTCTTCTCGCGACGCTTACAATTTCAGGCTTAAATTGCCAGAGCCCAATTTGTCGCCACTGCGCCGCGAATCCCCGTTTCAATGTTGCAACGTTGTCAGTTGTCGGCAGGGGAAATGTTTTATAAAGTCGATGACTTGGCTCAAAGCGAACTTAGTCGCAATGTTTGAATTCAAACGTGAAGTACGTATTAAGCCGCGTCTCTGGCTGTACCTGCTGCTCTTGGTCCTGCCCCTGAGTTGGGGCCAGAATGCCAGCCGTGTGGTGTGGGAGCCAAGCCAGGCATCTACCAATAATAAACGTGACGTCAACAGTGGCAGCAGCGGCAATGGATTGGATTATGCTGGCACCAACATAGCCAAGAGCTATGATCCTCCACCGGAATTCTATAGGGGACCAGGTTCCACTACTGGCTCCAGCGCTAGTTCTAGCACTGGCGGCTTTGTGGGCTCCACGAGTGGTGGCGCACAGCTTGGCACTGTGGGCGAGAATCTGAGCGAGGCATATAACAAGTGGCGGCAAAGTGCTGTCTTCCAGGATCGGATCAGTGTGGGTATGTATTTGAAAGAGAGATAGATACCGATTATAAAAACTGGAGGCTCCACTCATACAACGCTTTTTAGGTCACTACGGTGGCGGTGCAGGCGGAGCAATTTCTTCGCATGTGCCAAGCACTCATGGACCTGTCAGCTACGCCTACGAGGGACATCCCTATGAATATGCTGGCGGAGGAGCCGGTGGTGGTCATCATGGCGGATATTACGGCAGTAGCAGTGCCGAAACTGGAATACCATTCGATGTTTATTCGCCGCGGCCAGGTCATGGATCACATCTCCAACACTATGGCGGCACTGGCGGCGAATACACATACTTGGAAGGGCATGATGTCGCCGCCCACAAGGGTCCACCAGAGTTGTCTCAAAAAGCGCTGCTGGCTAAAAGTTTTCTCATACCACTGGCTAGTGCCGCAGTCCTGGGCATAGCTGCTGCGCTGGTCAGTAATCCACTACTGTTGCAACTGGGTACAGTATCAGGCGTGGGCGGTGGCCTGGGCCCTGTGGTCGGCAAACGCAAGCGACGATCCCTGCGACGTGGCTACACTGCTTATAAACATTGATTTAGAAAGTTTGAACAGATAATATACACATTTAGTTTGCTTGCCAAATAAATCAGGCCACATAATACAGTTCCTCAGAAATATGTTTCATCTATACACAGTAATGTCTTTTATTGTAAATTTAAAATGAACAACAATGAATTTTCATGGCGGCAACTAACAATTACTTCTTCTTGCTGCGCAGAACATATCGATATAAATGTAACCAAAATTATCGAATCCCAAGTAGACAGAGCTAGTACACTAACAGACTCTGTTAACAATAGCATAGGCCGTTATGTTTGACTCAGACTTGTCTAATTCAAATAATACGGCATGTGGTAAGTTATCTTATCTTAGCAGGTATAACCGGTGGGCCAGGAAACGAATTTCACCTGTTTTTTTTTAATGGTTATCTTTGTTTATTTTGTCTATATAAATAAGTATTAATTGTCTATTTGCAATTTGCAATAATTCCACTTGTTATTTGAAGAGATTGTAAACAAAATGTTAACTTAACAGTATGTTAATTGTCAATAGTTATTTTAACCACTTGTACGAATACATTTCAATATTAACGATTATTTGACTAAATGTATTGGTAAATCGGAAACATTATTATATGTATGAAATAATGCAAGACTATTTTCCTATGCATTTTATATCATGTAGGTATAGTATATCAAATATCAGCCTATTCTTTTAAGAGTTCTTTAAGTTAGCTGCGTAAGGGGCACGCCCGAGAGCCACAACTCATTTAGGCCCCAGACAGATACTGCTCCACACGGCGGAGCGCAAAAACAAAGAATGAAACAAATGTAGAAGTCGAGGAGGGAACGCGAATGGAAACCTTAAGTACAATAATTGAAGAAAATGTCAGCAACACACAATGGTACGTGACTTAATAATGCTCCTTGTGTGCCATTATAACGGTCGCAACGTGTTGCTCTCTTCGGCAGCTTGCAACGTAACCGCAATGCTCCATTGACAAGTTTACTTGTCGCTGACCATTTCATACCATCAAGTTTATGACTGTGTAACTAGTTTTTGCAAACAATAATAATCAACCATGAACTCTGCAGTTTTAATTATGTACTAAGATGTCTTCGACAGATTGTCACAGTCAAGGCATGACATTTTGAATTGGAAAACAAAACAAACTTTAATGTTATCTTTGTAACTTTAATATTATATTTTTCTTAAGGGAATACAGTATGTTTAATTAATAGTAAAAGTAAGAGTAATATAATTTTAATAGTACTTATTATTATTAAAGAAGAAATCATCAATTGATGTAATAGAGAAAATGTTGTAATTTTCATGTATTTAAACAAAAACAAAAATTGAATGGCGTACATATAGTTGGCTGGAAACGGGCACCAATTTGTTCGACTGGAAACTAATTTGCATGTATTTTAATAATTCAGGGTTTCGTG
This sequence comes from Zaprionus indianus, assembly GCA_018904595.1. Taxonomy (NCBI): domain Eukaryota; kingdom Metazoa; phylum Arthropoda; class Insecta; order Diptera; family Drosophilidae; genus Zaprionus; species Zaprionus indianus. The sequence goes on along the minus strand of JAEIHA010000351.1, from coordinate 234,326 downwards.
GATTTTCGGTAAGCCAACCCACAAAGACCCCGACCCTTATCCAACTGAAAACGCGCACATCGAAATTGGGTAATTGTATATACACATATATATGAATGTATGAACATATATGGTAATTATTTAACAAATTAAAATCTATAAATTTTGCATTTCATTTGTATGCTAAAATAATAAACATTGGTTGCTGTGGTTAGTTTGGCAGTTACTCCTTTTTGTCAGTTTTTCAAATGATTAAATTGCGGTTAGCTGGTCACGTGGTTACAACGATATTCTACCACGAAAAGTTTTAGATGACACAATAGGAAACAAGATAAGGGAACAAGGGAACATAATACGGAAACAAGGGATTGTAGTATGCGTACATATTGAAGAGTACTTAAAGTGAACACACTGTAACACTTTGTTGCAGTGTTTACATAAACAGAGCCGCGGTCTTAATCCCAAGTGGCCGAAATATGAGTCGATCGGCGCGCTCACAGAATGTGCAAGTGTCAGCATTCTGTTACAGTCGCCGACCACTTGACCGAACTCAAGTGTATGCATATATCCTAGCGCTCCAGCTTAAGAGAGCATAAATACATATATAACTTATATATGTATGCTGTCCAACTGTGGGCAGCGCAGCAAAGAGACTTAGGCTTACTTAGAACCTAAGGAAGAATGTAGAAATCAGATTCAACTGAAAGTTGGAAGAGGCACCTTCGCTGCTTCCTAAAATAAATAAAGAATCTTGAACATTATATTATCAACAATTAGTATTTAACATTGCATGGCGACCGTGCCAAGGCAACCAAATAAATCGCAAAAAACAACTATTACAACAGTATCACCAGCGCGGGAGACCTGGAGTCGGAGCCGGCGGAGCCCTCGAATATTAACGTATTGGTAATCAACACGATCACAGCACGAGACCTGGAGAACCGATACGCTAGGAATATATCAACAATAGGCTGGAGATTGAAGACCGAAAATACTGAGTGAGTAGAGTGCGATAATGGGCAAACGCGGAGGTGTAAAAAATAAAATAAACAGAAGAATAGCACGCATTAAGTGGCTATTATATACAAATAAAACGTTGCCCCCAGGGGAAACGGCACAGAAATTAACTGCCTAACTTGATTTCCTAAAAGAAACCCTCCAGCAAAGAAAGCCAAATACCGCAACTAACTCAGCAAATATACAAGTTATAAATGAAAAAGTAACTAAAAAACCACCATCTCCCAAGCCGTTGCCGACAAAACCTGAGGTAGGCCCGAACGACCGCCATGGACCGTTTGAAACTAAAGAACAGTGCGAAGACCAGCGCCGGCCCCCTGAGCCAATAGGAACCGGACATCAGCAGCAGTAAGGACAACAGCGAGAGGGCCACTCCGCCACCTTTGCCTACGAAGGAGCGTCAGCGTAGCCAAACCGGCGACGACCAGCTGACGCGGATAACATCCTTCACAACATGGAGCAACAATCAACATCATTATTATTATATATTATTCTTATCTGCATCGATAGTTAGCTGCATCGGCAAGATATCTGCATTATTTTCATTTTTGTGGAAGAAAATTTAGTAAGCTGCATTTTTAAGTACCGCATCGAGGCATTGTGCAAAGTAAACCATACTGTATTGCTCTTAAGAAAATTTGTAAAATTTTGCGAAACTATCTTTGCTCAATTAGAAGTATAACCCGTAAAGCTATATAAAACAATAGGCAGGAAAATTTGTTAACGTAAATGCAAATTAATGCAATAGAAAAATTAACCGAAGATACAACAAAGATTTATAAATATAAATAAAAAATATATATGCCCAAAATGGCAATAGTAGACGACAAATAATACTGACTTTGAATTAATACACATACTTTTAATAATAATTGTTGTTATAATGTGCGACAAATTGTTTTTAAAAACTATATAAAATACATAAAAAATGTTAAAAAAAAGAAATATATGACCCAGGCAAATGATCTGCACAAAATTTAATTAAAAAAAGAGCACAAAATTTAAGTTTGTAACTTTAAGAAAATGAAATAAATTAAATACAATGAATCACAAATAAAAGAAAAATATATTAACTAAAGTATGGCTACACTAAAGGCAATTAGAGAAACATATGATAGAGTTCAATATACCCGTATCTTAAAGAAAGAGTTCGTATCCATAAAATAATGGAATGGAATAAATTATATGAAGAACTTACATCGCTTCCTAATATATCATCACAAGGAATAGTGAATTGTAAATTGTAAATATGAAAATCGTGTTGGATTATGTACTTAGTGGTCTGCATCTCAATAGAAGTTAAGCCCCTTGGATTTGGTAACCTCTTGACTTATTTCTTTTATGTCTATAATATAATTGTCTTGTATGTCATCAAAGTCATCAGAATTTTCTATAACTATTGAAATGTCTGCACCTGTGTCTACTAAAAAGATAAGTTTTTTTCCTGTAGCCACATGGTTATATGATACAAATATGTTCTGATAAGATTAATGGTATGAACCCTCGCATTTTCTACTATTGAGTATTTAAAGGGGTTTGCGAGTTTGTCGATGTATTGTTGGCTACTCTTACTTTACTTGTGGCTTCGATTCGGGGCCACGGCCCCTTGAGTTTCATCTATATTGGCCTCGTCCATTATTGTATTGGGTGTTGCTATTGCAATTATTGTTATTGTATTTATTGCTGCGACTGCGAAAGTTACCCCTATAATTTTTACGTCCGCGGTTTCCGCCGCGCTGTTTGGACAGTGTTTGGCTGTCCGGTTGCCTCTGTGCATCAATTTACAAATTTTGATACGGCCTCATTCATAGTATTGAAGGTATCAGCTTGCATGATAAGTTTTACATTACCGATTATGCAATTTTAAGTCATTTCTTTGACTGCATACTGAGTGGAATAACTTCTGGCTAACTCTAGGCGTATATCGTCAGTTATACGAGTATATCCACCTTCAAACATTTTTTTCATCTGCGCAACCTCTAGTGTGTACTGGTTAGCAGTTTTATTCCGTTGCTGTAGGTTCATCAGTTTTGCTGATAATACTTCTACAGTTTCGCCTTTGACATTGCTTTTTAATCTGGAAATGACTTCAGTTATTGTTGTTTCATTTCCGACTAAATTTCTGGCGACACCTTTCAGCCTTCAATCAATAACGCTTTGTAAGTTTTCAGCATTACCATCAAAAACTGGTATAAGCTTAGTTGCTGTATCAATAAATCGATATTAGTTTGCGGCATTGTTCCCTGGTTTATTCTCTGTTATGCTTGCAAGTATGAGAATCTGTAGAATTATCGAGATCTGACATCAAAGCAGCTGGAATAGTAAGATTATTTAAATCCTGCTCTTCTATTTTAGGGTTTGTCTCAAGATCTTCTGTTGATTCCGGCTCATCACCAGTTTCAATTGTTAGAGAAGAGTTACCTAGTTTAAACTTGGTAGTTATATATCTAGATATTAAACTTTAGTTGTAGTCTGATCAAAAATTTTGATACTTGGGACCAATGATCTTGATTTAATTATTCTTTTACTTGGGACCAATGATCTTGCTTTAATTTTTCTTTCTGGCCATGTTTCTTAATAGTATTTCTTTAATAGCATTTCTTAATAGTATTTCTTTTCGCCGACGTGGCGATTTGATTTGAGTTGAATAATGATTTTAAGCCACCTAAAGTATTTTCGGTTCTGTTCGGGAAATGTATTTAATATTTCCTGAATATTGAAAACGTGTCTAGTTTCTCACTAACAAATTGAACTAGTTCTGCTGTGTTTTTATGCTCTAAGGAATCAGCTTTAACCTCCCCAAATCGTTTTTACATACATACCGTATATATTTATATATTGTTCACCACGCCCCACTCATTGCTCCAATAACAACAAATCACATTGACACTCACAATTTCCTCAACCACCCCACGTTGTTCTGGGTGGCAGCCAGATCACACATTCTGACCAACGAAAAAAGGAATGAGGGCAACAGGAAACAAGAGCAAAAACAAATTACAACTGTTGTAAAGTGTCATTTTTCAAAGGGCAGAGCAATAGAGCTGGAGCAGTAGGAGGGGGCGAAACGGAATGTAGAAATAATCATAATAGCTAGCGAATATTTGAGACGAAATCTTGCGTGGAAATGTTGCAGAAACAACGGCAAGAAAAACACAACAAAACGGCAAAAACAACAATAAGAAAAATGTGAGAAAATTTCGCTGGCAGCGCAAACGAAATGAGAAGAGAAACAAAAAAGAATAAAAAAAACATGAGAGAACAAAAAGCAACAAAAAAACTAAACCAAATTCCAATTTGTCAGGAATTTGTTCAATTTCAGTTTTGCTTTGTTGGGCGCTTCGTCAGGGGCTAAGCTTGGTGGCCACTGCCGCAACCATTCCCCACACTCTTCGTTAGCATCTGCATGCCTCACACGTGCCGCCATGCAAAACCATAAGCATAACGGCTATGCCGACCTCCACTGGCCATTATAGAGCTACCACGACAAATCGCACACATTTAACACATACACACACAGAGACACACACTCGTGCATACACAGAAGGAGGACTGGAACCCGGAAAAAACTGCATACTTAACAGGCACACAAAAAACCAGCAGGCGAAACAGCTGTTCAAAATGGCTCAAACAACGTCGCAGCTTGTCGGTTATACACAAGGATAGAGATGGTAACGTGAGACAAGTCGTGCAACGATATTTTTGAAGTTAATCACATTTATTGAGTTTAACAAGGCACTGCTGATTTAAAATATATGTATAAATGTATAATATGTACACAATGCTGATTTAGAATATATGGTACGTATATATTTATGTACACATTATATTTAGTCGTCCATGTTTTGTAATATACGTTACCTCTGTAGATTTATAATTTATAAAAATATTATTCTCTATATAGTTATGTAAGAGAATATATGAATATTTTAATACTGTATATCTATTATATTATAATTAATACTTATATTTATTATATACAAATTTAAATTCTTGTTGGATCAGATCACTTTTCAGGAACGAAATATTTTAAAATGATTTTTGTTAATCAACCGTATATTATTGAACACTCTCAAATGAACAACTTAGAGAACTACAACAACATTCACTTTTAAAATGTTTTTCTAGTACGATTCTCAGCTACTTACTTATTGATTTTGTAATTATCACACGTTCACATAAATAAATAAATCATTACATTGTATAAATTGCATCTTGAAAAGAATCAACTGTGTTTCTTATTTGTTAACAATTTAATTCTCTGCATTTCAGCAAGGCAAGTGAGTTCACATGAGTGAGCCTACTCACGCGTTTTCAGGAGTTCATCTCTAGCACAAGCTTAAAGCAAGTCGTGATTATACTTACGGCCACCCGTAATGACAGTTGTACGCCACACTGTGGACATATATACTCGTATGTATGTATGTGAATATGCATGTTGGCTATTCAAAGTTTTCGGCTCTTGGTTCTTAACTCACAGGCCCTTGCAGCCCGCAGCCCGTCGACGGCAACATGCATCCCTGCAATTTTAATGTGCATCCTAGGAACTACTCACAATGAATTTTTTTCTTAGATTTCTATTTTACATAGGATTTTGGCTGCTAAATGGAATCGATAAATGTATCGAATGTGCCAAAAGCGATAACGCAAATTTATGTTAAGTGCAAGCGCCAATTGTGTTGCATAATTATTTGGGTAATGGCGCACTTATGATCGCTGATTTCACCTGTCCTTCTGTCGAGACACATAAATATTTGAAAATACAGTCGAAAGCACTCAATTGTTGGCATTTCATGCCGTACGTACATACTACATACATCTATACATACAGCATATTTCGATGTCAGCCCTCTTTCCTATCGTTCAAGCCCACCTATCCAATCGCTTTAGCTACGGATTTGTGTGGTATTGTTTGTGTGTTGTGTGCGCCTGAATGTGTATGTGTGGTCGTGCGGGCTTTGTAAATCTGTCGGCGCTTGTGCGTCGAAGGTTTTAATTGAATTTTGAGTGGCGTATTTAGGGATTTGTTATTTTTAATAGAAAGGCCACAGAACAATGGGGACCAGTGATACAATTCCGATGCACATTCCCTTTTTACAAATGTGTTTTACAAGTATGCAATTCACAGTATTAGTGTTAATACTTGGAAATACATAAACTGTTATGTTACAACAGAAATGTAACAACAGTCTATGTTAAAATAACAGCTGTTAAAGTACAATGCAACACAACAGGATCGATTTAAGTGCAACTTAAAGTAATTTTCAAAACAAAGTAAACGTTCAAATGAGAGGATATTTTTTAGGGTTTACTATGCGTTGTTATAAATAGTTTGATTATTTAGTAATTTTCTAAAATTTGTACATTTAGTGAGGTGTTTACGTGTAGTTTAGATAATAAAATTCCACTTGAAAAGGCTAAAATTCAAATGTTCACAGTTCATATACACATTGTAGAGGCATCAATTCCATTAGATCATCTAGTCTCAACTGCGTTTTTGCGGTTTTTGAAAAAGTCATTTTTAGGAAGCAACATCTCGATAAATGCGTGATTGTGGCCAAGCAATGGTGTGGTTGTGAAAAGAAAATCTAATATTCACTTTAATTAGTGAGATATCAGAATGAAACTTAGCATACATACTTTTATTAATTTCACTTACAAGTAAGTTGGAACGAGGCTGATCAGGCCGATATATCGTATAGCTGCCATACAATCTATCGGCCGATTTGTTAAATGTCAAGATATGGCTTCAAACTTATACCATCTTACTTTTAATTATATTGAATATAATCTCAAAATTTCATTAAAATCGACTACTATAAAGTATAGCTGCCATACAAATTATTTGTCCATGATGGGTTTGAATTAATTAGAAAGATGGGCCACGCCCTTTTTCTCAAATATGCCTAGGATCACATAAAATATAAAAACTACATCTTAAAATTTTACTTAGATCAAGAGTTATTAATTAATGTAAGAAAACAGGCCAAATTCCCCAAGTGCGATGTGAGCAGAGCAAATTCTGACACAACAAAACAGAGTAGCTTTTCCTTTCAGCTAAACAATTGAAAATGCAAACAAGATATTTTTTTGGGAGTATTTCAAGTTGAATTGAATTAGTATGGATTTAGTTTTCCCAAGTTGCGATAAAGTATTAGTACTTTTGTTTATGTAAGTTGTGGAAACAAATTTATAAATGAATTCTGCGAACTTTTTTCAATTTGATTTGGCTTGAGCTTTGAAACTTATTCATATTGAGAGAATAATGACCCAACGACAATAACACGATGTTCAATGAAATTTCATTTATATAAATAAAAATGAAGCTCTTTCGACAGTGTGGTATTGGTAAATTTGTATAAATAAATCACGTGCGAGTCAGCTACCAACCAATAGCCAAGTATCATTGTCCTTTATTTTTTTGTTTGTCACACATCAAAATTGTGTTATAAAAAGCAATTTGTTAACGCCATAAAACCCCGATACCCACATGCTTTTTATTATGCCTGATGACCAATTTAAAAAGCAATATGCGGACACACACACAGTTTGGGGCACGGTCAGGGCCATGCCAATACTTAAACCCACAGCAATTGGACGGCGAGTAGAACCAGCTACTCTCTTCAGTTTACAGCTTGCTATTTATTTTTTGGGAGCAACATTTGGGGCACATGTCACATTCTACGAGTTGTATTCAACGGGAGCTTTTGAGCAATCGAGTATTTTCCTGTTTTTTTTTTGTTTTGGTTTTACGTGTGTGGCAGTGTGAGCGTGAGTGCGAGTGCATTTGTTGTTCATTTCATTTAAATTACCCTGCGGCTGACCTCCTTGTCACAACATGGCGGTGCACCATATTGAAACATTTTGTATCCCACACAGTTGGCTCCACAATCGAATACGCATTGAGGGCCCTTTCTGAATGGTCGACAATACTCAGTTAACCAACTGTTCGGCAGATGATTGGGTCGGGTGGTAGTGTGGGAGGAAGGGGTGGTTCGGGTGTATACACTTCTCTTTTTGTGGTTTTTTAATCAAGTTGTTTGCGCACAAATATTCGTTGCTGTTTTGGTTTGCAAGTTGTCGATAAAACAATAAAAACAACGGACTCTAGAGATGGCTGAGCATGATATGATACTTAAATGATTGTGCTACGTGCAGGAGGAGTAAAAAACTTTAAAATGAATATATGTTTTTTCTGATTGAAATGAAATCAACAGAAAGCATGTAGAGAAGCTTTAATTGAAATGAGTATCAAATTAATGAACTGTTACGATAATAAGTCCGATTTCAATTTGCGTTTAATGTGTATCGATTATATCGGTTTTTATACACGCTACGTACAAGCGTCCACATCCGGGTAGCCATATTCGTTAATGCATATAAAATCTATGTATTATATACTATATAGAACTACTAAATTCAAACAAAATATATATCACGTTTTTTAAAGAATTTTGGCCACACTCGTCCTGCAAGGGTTGTTTTAACTTAGAAGCTATTCGCAAAATAATTTTTCTTTTAATATTAAGTTTGCAATATACAGTATTCTTAACATAGAAGTTAAATATTTAATAAATAATTTTGGAGGACAAACAGCTAAGTAGCGAGTACACAAATGTCGAACACACTTGACTCCATATTTTTATCATTATGTTTTTAAAAACTGTAATTACGTTCATTTTTATTTCTACGTGAAAGTTTGAGGGAAATATTTATGATTTTTTAAGGGTGTCATTAATCGTTTCATAACGTTTTAATTGTGTTTTTTTTTTTTACATTTTAAGCTTATGAATGAAGCAATGAGTGAATATTTAATTTCGATTTTCGCCCAATGCTGTTAGGACCATTAAATGTTGTTTATCGGATATTTTACTATGTGAACATAACATTGTGCTGAACTCGTTTATTTACATTTGTTTTCACGTCTAAAAATTATTGCTGACTTTTTTTGGGAAATGCTACTTCAATGAGCACGAGCCTTGCGGTCATTTGTGACTGCGAAACTAAGAAAGTATGTATATTTTTATACCCTTACAGTGGGTATATTTAGTTTGGCCATGAGTTTTCACATCTCCGACCCTATAAGGTGAATACATTTTGAATCAGCATAAACAGAGAAATCGAACTAGGCCTCTTCGGACCAATCGGACCAATATAACATATAGTCGCCATAGGAACAATTGGCCGACATACATGATTTATATGAAAACCAGTTTAAATTTAAGAAGTAACGTAATTTCGCAGTGTCGATCAAAGTAAGACAAAATATTTTACACCATTATATATCGCTAGTATAGAAACGATCGGAGGATAAAAGAACCTGCAAGGGTAAAGAATCTTCGGCATGCCAAAAGTAGCCTTCGTTCCCTTCATAGATATTGTTGGCCTCTTTCTTTTCTCTGCTCCATGCAACCCTGTGTCTGTCGCTGTTTTCGTAAGACATACGAGGTTTTATTATATTTAAATTACACAAAGCATTAAATATAATTCACTCACTACGCTCCATTTGCTAAGGCTATATAAATGCGCGCACACACGCACGCACACAAGCAAAGATCGTACAAACACACACGCGCGCATATAGAATCGCCATATAAGTCTTCTGTCAGCAGACATAGTACAAGGAAAAATGCCGCTGAAAATCGCTGTAATATTTTTTCATCAATTATATGATGCGCAAAAATATATATATGCTGAGATTTACAATATCAAACGTGGCACACACACACACAAACACACTGACTCGCAGGCACACACAGCCTCACATTTCTACACAAATAGACAGGCAGTACTTTATTCTCTCTTATTGAGCTCCTAACTCGCACACACGCTAGCACACACACACATGCACACACGTCAACAGACATGCTCTAGATGGCAAACGCGTCATACTTTACTACTTACTAAATCCATTACAAAGTATTTACGTAGAAAATTGCTTTATATCTCTGCATATCTCTCAGTTGCCAACGTTGCCAACGTTCATCGTGTGTGGAAATTTGTTGCACAACATCAGCAACAACAACAGCAGCAATAACAACAGCAACAACAACTGAAATAAAGAAGTCGCCACAAAATGTAGCAGTAGTTCGACTGCAGAATACCCAATAATCGTATATTGTTACTAAGAGTAAAAAAAAAAATTAATTCGTTTTTTCTCTTTTAACCTTAAAAATTTAAAACTATTCTTATTATTTTGAATGACTTAACTTTATTACTTTTAAACGTCGACTCATTAGTTGGACTATAAATTAGTTTATTAAATTATTATTATAAGACAATGGAATAATTCTAATCAAAGAATAACAGTTTTAAACTAAACTATCATAGGTATATGTTAATAATTTCTTGGCATTTTAAATGTTTAATACTCATCCTTTTTCTAAAATATCATTACAAATATCTAACATATGTTAAGCTTAGGCAACACTTCAGGCTTTAACTTTTAAGGGGTATACAAATTTAAGTACGTGGGAATAATAGTAAAAGAAAAAAGCTTTTGTATGATGTAGTCGCCCTGATCCCTCTGCTCTCTTGTTTCCTTCTCTTGATGTCAGTAGTCAGTAAGGTAGTCGCATCAGTGCGTCAGGCTGCTCGATTCCCTTTTTCACTCTCCTTCTCGCTATTTGTGTTTGTGCAGGAGTTACAGCTTTAGGTTCAGGCCGAGGCATTGCCCCAGGCCCAATGCCATTGGCCAATCCTCTTTCCCCGGGTCAGACAAAATGGCTGTGTGCACCAATTTATGTGATTTTTCGTAAATGTCAGTGGCAAATAAGAAAATATTAAAATAGATTTGTGCACTGCGCAAAGACAATGGACATTAGAGTGAACTGAAGAGATTAGGACTATGTAGATTAGCAGAGGGTTTGACTTGATTGGATGCCTAAGCCGATTTGCTGGCCAAGTAAGGTATATTAAAACACAAAAGATAAAAATATATAAATGGACTGAAATAGACAAATAAGAAAGTGTACATATATTATTGTTTTTTTCTGAGATATGATAAGATTAAAGTGTTAATAAAGATATTTTTAAAAATATTATTTACAACCGATTTTATCTTTACAAAGTTTTCATATTGGGCATAAGCTAAATACAATTTGGAAACACTTTGTTAATTAGTTTGTACTTTTCCGTAATGTTGTCACTACAAGTAAATGCAAATAAGTGAAAAGAATTTGCATTAACAATGAACCAAATACAACAATGAATGTTGTCTTCTGGAAATTATTGAAATCGCAGCGCAGGAATTCTCTTTTCTTTCTCACTATTTCCTGAAGTTTAAGTCCTGAATTCGCGTTGCTAACTATTAGAAAATTGTCGTGCAGCAGGACGAAAGCCGGAAAGGATGTGGCTTGTGGAGAGTGAGGGAGGGTGAGCGGTTAAGCTGCGCGAATTGCACTACGAATCAGTCTAGCGTGCTATCAATTACTGTGGCAAGTGTTGCACGTGCCACGCAAGACGTCCCGCCGCCAAACTTGCAGCAACTCGCGACTTGCAACATCTCATCTTATTGTGCTGGTGCTGGGGCTACTTGGCGTTTGGTTCGCTTGGCTCTCCTTCTAATTTCTTTTCTAGTTCGCTCCTCTTTTTCTGCTCCACGCTCTCAGCGCGCATTGCAGCATTTTCCTGACAATTTCCTTTGTTGCTGTTGCTTTTTGTGTGCTTTCAATTGTTGCACAATTTTTTAATTTGTTTCATGACGTCAGCGCGAGACGAAGAAACCAGCAGGACAACTACTTGGAGAATGTGCATTTTTAATCTATTGTTGCAATGTATTATCACTGGAAAAGCTGGAAAATTACTTACTTTCGAGGAAATTAAGCACGGATAACTAAGCTTAGCCGATGCACCATACTTTTGCCAATTATATTGAAATTACACTACAATTGTGCGCATTTTGAATGCAGATTTATGCATTCAATTAGCCACAAATAACCACACAATTTACGCAAATTAACCCATACACACATGCACACACTCGAGTTTACACACACTTAGATAAATAATGTCATAATAATAATTCAAGTAGCCACAAAACAAAACAAACTTCAATTTCAACCTCTTGTGATTTGTTCAATGCAAAGCAAATTTCAATAGAAATTTGTGCTGCGCAAATGCCAGAAAATGTGTGGCAATCTAAATACGTATATACATACATATAGGTATAACTATATATATTTGTACGTTCGTGTGTGTATTTCTACATGGACATTCGAATAAATATTTGGGTATTAAGCAGACTAATATTCTTAGGACTTGTACGAGGGTCGTTTGATAAGTCCGTGACTTTTTGAATAAAATATATTTTTTTCGTCAAAGAAGCGTTTTATTTCTCAACATAATCTCCTTTTAGCTCTATACATTTAGTCCAGCGTTTTTCCAATTTTTTTATTCTTTCCAAATAATAGGTTTTCTCAAGGCCCTCAAAATAGTCGTTTGTTTCTGTGTTTCTCTTCATTTGACCCGAATCTCTTACCGCCGAGCCATTTCTTCATGTTTGGAAACAAAAATAGTCAAGGGGCTAAATCTGGAGAATATGCTGGATGGGGTAGCAGTTCGTAGCCCAATTTATGAAATTTGCCATTAGCCCAAATCACTTTTTCCATTTTCGTTAAAATTCACGAGATCGTCTGCTTTCAATGCCTATAAAACGCAAACCAAAAACGCAGCTTTCCAAAATTTTACAGTCAGCTGTTAATCGATAACTGCTGACAGGAGCAGTGTTGTATTTAGAGCAGGTGCGCGGCAAATACAAAAAGTCACGGACTTATCAAACGACCCTCGTAATAAGCCTAGTTCCGAATGCATTTGCTGTCGGCACGGAAAGGCGAGAAAGGCAATAGACTACAGAGGATTTTCGATAACGACTTGAAATATACCCTACCTATTGGGTCATATAGCAGGTTGAGTATAAAAATGAGATTCTCATTAAACATTTTTCTTAAGTATAAGATATTTTTAAATAACCCATGCAAATATTTTGAATAGTAAATTTAAAGTGTGGTTTATTAATTTCTTTGCTGTTGTTGATATGAGAAATGTTTGGAATATTGACTTAAATCCAAAGTAAATATGGTTTCTGACATCGAACATAAGTATTAGTAAAGAATAAATCTTAAACTTATAGAGTACAGTAAGTTCAAAAGCCTAATCTTATTAAATTCCGAATGTAATAAGCTTTTGATTTAAATTACAGCTCTTGCTGGAATGAGTTTATTATAAAGATGACAAGCACTCTCGCACTTCCTATGCAATTACTGTGAAAGAGGGCGAGAGAGCGGATGAGCAGCACGTTTTAAATTTGTGTTCTTAATGCGATGTGTAAGGCCCTAAAGGATTACACAAGGACCTCCAATGGACGTGGGCCAATCAACTCGGCTAAGAAGGAGCTTATGACATGCAAGTACGTACAACGAGTAAGCGATTTGAGGTTGCCTTCTCAACTGTTTGTTTGCCTCTCTGAAAGTACGTCTGTCAGCCCGTCTCTCCATGTCTGTGTCTGTGTCTGTGTGTAATAAACTGACGCTTCAAATGTTGCACGTAATTGCCGTGTCCTTTTGCCGGAGTCATGTGCTCTGCCTAATTGCCGCAAGTGCTCGTCTCATGACTTGTGTGTGTGTGTGCATGTGTGTGTGTATGATTTTAATTGGTTTAGGATTTTAAGCAGTGCAGTTTGCCCGTATAAGTGAAGTGGCTAATTCGACTTCCGCCAAAAACTAATCGAATGCGCCTTTAATTTACAACTGACTGTAAATTAATAACGGGACGAACGGAACCACCCGTGACCGTAATGTGGAACACGGCAACGTCTGCAATTACGTGCAACTTGCTGCATTGCATAAATTGCCTGGCAATAACCGAAAACCGAATACCGAGAACCGTAACACACCCAAGTTGGAGTCGAGGAACCAATCATTAATTATATGCGCCGCATAGGTCAGTTTCTAATTGGCACCAGGTAGGCTGGCGAGCAGACTCGACTCTGGGCTTGTTTGCTTGGGGAATTTTCGTTGATTCTGTCGGCTAGCAGACACGGCTCCGAGCTGGAGTCTAGCTACCATAATAATTAGCTTTATTGGTTTCGGCTTGATTATGGTGAGACAAATAACTTATAGTATGTACACGATACATATAACATATGCATAACTGTAGCAATTAGGGAATTCTGTTTGTAAGCACACTTTATATTTAAAAAATCTTAGAAATTTAAATTTGTGTTATTTTTAGGAAAAAACTTGGATAACACTGAAAATAAAATACATTATTTTTGAATGTGTTTATTGTACATTTACCTAGTGTGTTCAAATTCATATACAGGTACGTAACGATAGTCTTGATGGACCTTGTGCAAAAACTTTTTGGGCCCCTTGTTTCTCTATTTAATAGTGATAAAAATATTAATGGCTGTGAGAAATCTAACATTCGTATCCTTCAGAGCCCCTCAATCGCGATTAATAATATTACCAATACATTTCATCATTCTTGCCTTATCGTGCTTAACAAATTTTTACACCCGCTTCCCATAGAGCAGAAAATATTATTAGTTACGGTAACCCCAAAGTTTGAAGAGTCTTGTTCTGTGCTGAAAACCGGTTAAGATTTTAGACAAGTTCGTCTATTCATCTGACCCTTTATCTCCCCGCTCAAACAATTTTAAAAGTTAGGGACAAGAAATTTAGGCATGGAGGTTTCTGTTTCCTTTCAATTGGTAAATTTCAGTTTTAAAATCACTGGGAATCAAAGCTCCTCCAAGTTTTATGAAGGGTAGACTTGGTTTTTTGTTAAGTTTTTTTGGTGTGCGGGTTTCCCTTGCAGGTCGCGAGTCCTTGTTCACGATCTACACACGGCTAACTACGGGAATAAACATATGTGTTAAGCCAGACAAACGCTAAATGCCGAATTCGGAGTCGCTTCCATTTCAAAATAGCATACAAATATAGCTAAAGCGACTCTGCTGGTGATCTCGATCAAGAATATTCCTACCCCCTTCTCTTTCTTTTATTTTTAAAAACAAAGTTTCTATACTAGAGGTAAAATGGCCAATCTGGCGGAAGTCAAATCAATTTTCAAAAATTTGTTTTGAATTCGATTATATATCAAAATATAATATTATATATAATCAAATTTTTCATATTTTGGTAAACTTTATTTGGTTTTTATTGGTATTAGGTATTGCTACTGTATTTTTTATTTTAATATAATTAAATATGTATAAATTAATTTAAAACAAATAGTATTTTGGGCTTGGGTTACCTTTTTCCCAAAAACTCGATGTTGAAGTCAATTATTATTTGGGGTATGGTATTTACACGAACTATGGTATAAACATAACTAATTAATAGAGTCCAAAAGCGTCCAAGTTGAAAATAATTTAAAAAAAAACTTAAATTCTCAGATTTAGCTGCATATGAAAGTTTTGTTTTTTTTTCCAATTCAAAAACCGAACAAACTGATAAGAATTTATCAAAACTCGAGCAATGTTGGACTAGGTAATTTCTTAAGTAATTTAAAAAATTTAAAAAAAATATTATATTTAAGTTTAAGTAAATATTTGTTTTTTTGTAACTTTTGATTTGAGTAATGTGAAATAATGAAATAAGATTATAAACTTCACATGAATATAAGAACATTTTCGAAAAATGTATCAGTCGAATTTATTGATGAATTTGAATTAAGCGCCGCTAGATTGGCCATTCCGCCCACTGTGCATGTTTCAAAAGGGGTACGCCCGCTCATTAAAAATCGGAGTGTGTGACATTTTTGCCTGGAAAGCGGAAAATAAAATTACAATTGAAGCCAAGCGACAGACAAAAGGCGAATGTGCGGAATCAGCATAAGGAAGTCTCGTGTGCAGCAGCTTCAGCTATGAGACTGTGGGGGAGTAGTCTAGGAGTAGGCAAGGGGGTTAGTTTGTTGGGCGGAGCAAATGTCAAATCAAATTTATTGACTTTCATTGTGATGCTGGGTAGTTAGGAGGGTGCAGCAACAATGAAATGTCTAAGGACTGAACTGCAACTGATTCTCCGACATTTGGCGTTCATTCAAATGTGCAAAGCCAATAACAGGGAATGGGAAATGGGGAGAAAACACAAAAGGGGGTACTTTCACCCTCTTTCTGAATACAAACACAAAATGCGCACCTTACATTTTTTGCTTGCTCGATTAAAGCGCCACTTACAATGAGGAGCTGCAAATGGCGCCGGGGACACAATCAGGCATCAAAGTTTTCTCACTTTTCCTTGTTCTTCCTTCGTACTGTCCTTGTTTTTTGTACAATGCCTGCCACTATAAAAATCATACGCTTCTATTCTATGCTCAGATTGAGCATTATTTCTGCTATTTCTCTCTCTCTCTTTTTTATCGCCCTTTGTCGCATGTTAAGTTTGACAATTATTTGCATTGTTCACTGAGTCGATTGTTGAACATCCACATGAATCGGTAACTACAACTTGAGTGTCTATAGATTGAGCATCAGCAAGTTGGTTAGTTAGGAGCTTTGCTCTATCCGACTTCCATTGCTCATGATGTGCCCCATTTTGACAATGAAGACAGAAGTCTCATTGTTTCCTTTACAGTAAGTCGTATATCTGAGTATGTGTGTTTGGCGAATTTGACATTAAATGCTTTGCTGAACATTTGTACAACAAGAACATATTTCGTGGGTTGTTTTCCGGTGTTGTCATCCATATTTGTTTTGGGTAGAAAATTGCAGCGCACAGGTCCACGACGCAATAAAGAATAAAGTGGTCTTCATACAATACAAAAAACTGAATTTTGATAAAGTTCTTTTAGATTTAATAAATGAATTTCTAAAATATCATTGTGCGAACACAAAACAGTTTAATTACGGAAATTAATGTGTTCATAACTGTATACCCTGTTAAGCCTAATGCTTAAATGTTTATTTTAGAACAAAAAAAATTTTTTTTTAAAAATATTTTTCAAAGTTATAAGGTTTCCCTCTTGTTTCAAAATACTTTCTTACTTAAAAAGTTATAAAGGTGTTTACTAAGTGAGGAGGGAGGCCGACCCCATGAATTAAGTATGCATGTCTGTACAACATATGTTATTAGTTTTTAGTTCCAAAAAGAGATTTTTAAACATATTTGGTTTATCGGTCGAGATATTTTCCTAAAAAACCCTTATTTTTTATTGCGCCTTCTCTTAATTATCCGATAAGCAAATAAAAATATTTGTCATGTTTAAGAAATAATAAGTATGTACTGACATCGAAGCCGCTTCCTGAAAGTATGCAACACAAAATATGCAACAGAAGTTAAATATGTTCTAAAACACAGTATTGGTCAGGTAGGTATCGGGTAAATTACAGTCGGGCAGGTTTGGAAAAGGAATCTACTGTCGGCTTGTTTTACTTATTTCCATAAACTTATCATTATGATTAATAATCTCATTTATGTTAAAATTATTAGTTCTTATTCGCAATATCAACTTAGACTTGACTTTAAAATTTTGACAGTTATTCGTTTTAATTTATTTTTCAAAATTAAATAATTGCTACTGTTGCTAATCAAGATTATATAATGCGGGTATAATTAGAAAGAGATACTTAAATAAAAAGTAATATTCTTCAACGTTTAAATGATTGCAAAAACGTTTCCCAATTATTGAACCAATCTAATGATGATGTATTTGCATTTGCACATTCTCAAGAGAAAACGAAAATTTCTACTACAATTATTCCGCCCCACCCTAATTTTTCCGGGTTCCTGGCATTGTCTCTTCATATCGCTTGTCTGTCACATGACAGTTTTTTAAATGGCTGCTTCCGCTACAGGTTCCGTTGCGTTTGACTTGTCTGCACGTAAATTTCGCGGCATTTCATCTTTAGCTTTTTGCTTTTGCTTTTTGGCGGTTTTTGTACTATTTTCTGTTTCAAGCTACTGCTGATGTCGGCGGTGAATTTTAGCACAATGCATATATAATCTTTTTCACTTATCTGTGCACAGTTTTCTTTTGCAGTGGCGAAACTTTTTACGGGCTGAGGTTAAAAGTGGCGTCATACATTTTAAGAGCGTTGAGAGCGGCTTCCCTGTAATAAATGAAAAGTTGCCAGAGCTGGGAAAGGTGCACCAGTTGAGGAAGACCAGGGAGCAAGAGAGAAAAAGAGAGCAAGAGAGACAAAGAGTGAATGCAATTTTTGCTGAGTGCTTTAGTTTTACTTGTCGGCAATCTTTTCGACAGATTTATGGGTTAATTATCGTACGCACAGTTATGTGAGGCTAGATTTTAGCCTGAGCAAAGCGAAATTAAGACAGTGAAGAATATTTTATACACATGTTTATCTTTGCACATACAGATTAACATTACTGATTTAAAATGCATTTTTGAATAATCTATGGCTTAATTTAATAGGAGGAAAGCTACAGACGAGCGCGCCCAACTGTGATACACCTGTTACCCCCCTGAACAAAACATTTAAAAAAAATATACATTCTTGCGTACTTTATGCTGCATACTTTCAGGAAGCGGTTTAGAAATCAGTACATTATAATTATTTCTTAAATAAGTCTTATGTTAATTATCTGATCGCAACTAAATTTCAAGAAATTGGTTGACAGTAATTGTGTTTGCCAATTGTATAAACTTGATAGCTCTAGCTAAAGCAGTTTCTGAGATCTGAGTTTTTATGGGATGGACAGACAGACTTGGCTCAATCGACTCCACTGTTGATGCCGATTCAGAATATACGAGGTGTGTTCAAAAATTAAGGTACCTTTGTATTTTTAAGAAAAAATATTTATTTATTTATCAATATTTATGTTGTCCCCTTCAAAGTACTCCCCTTAGATACAATACACTTATGCCAACGGTTTTTCCAATCCTCAAAGCACTTCTCATAACCACTTATCGGTATAGCCTTGAGCTCTTCCAGCGATGCAGTCTTTATCTCCTCTATCGTTACAGATATCCTTCCGTTCATAGGTCTCTTTAGATTTGGGAACAAGAAAAGTTACATGGGGCTAAATCCGGTGAATATGGTGGATGAGGCATGACTGTGGTCTTGTTTTGGGCCAAAAAATCTTTCACAAGCAAATATGAGTGAGCAGGGCAATATCATGATGCAAAAGCCATGAATTGTCTTTCCGCAATTTTGGTCGTTTTCTTCATATTGCTTCTCGAAAACTTCGAAGAAAACAGTAAGCAAAACTTTGTCATATGATCGAAAAAAAGCACGCTTTTTCGGTATTGGCTTACCTGGGCTCTTTCATTGGGACGATTCGGCTTTGGTTTCGCTATCTGACCATTCGTCACCAGTTATGACCCTTTTGACTAAATCTGGATCATCGTTGACGTCATTTAAAAGCTCTTGAGCGATGCTAATTTTGGAGCAAAAAATCGCCGATCACACAAAACACCTTAACCTTTACGCCTTTCACACAACCAAAAAAAACAAAAATGCTTTACACTTGAAACTTGAAAAAGTCACCTTACTTTTTGAACATACCTCGTATGTATATTGTTTATGATTTACACATATGTCACTTTGCCTTTGAAAATTATATCATTTTTGTTTGACAAATGAAAAAGGTTTTTTTAATTTTTGGACATTTTATAAAACTTAAATATTTTTTTAAAATTGTGGATTATAATAATATTATAAAATAGTGGAATTTTAAATGGTAAGCCAAGCTTGAAACAACAAAACAGTTAGAAAGACATTCGATAAAAGCCGACTATATACAATACTAATCCTCATCATATACGTAACACAAATGGATATGTAAGTATGCCCTTCAAAATTATGTTTTCAGAATTCTCGCAGCTGTCTGGCAACACTTTATATTTGTTTTACAAATATTGAGAATATTCAAACCGATTGCAATGGCCAAAAATAAAGTTAGCTTGTGGAAGGAGTTTCGCGATATACAAAGAGAACGCTTGTCCGAATATCTATCTCATTCCATCCATTTGGATAACAGCGTGTCTATGCGATTGTGCGATCTGAGTGCTGCCCTCGGCTGTTATCAGCCCGAACCAGAGTGTTTTGTCCAGGCTTTTAAATGCAAACCAAAGAAAACAGTTTATGGGATTTACCACTTCCGAAACCGGTTCTTTCAATTGACGTGCGCAAGAGACTTACTCAACTACAGTCTGCATCAGATACGATATAGGATCTTTGTACATCTCTACCGCCGTCTGTTTGAGCTCGAGAAGGATAATGGCAAAGCGACAGCTATATCTGACATTATGCTATAAACTATTCGATGTGGACAAGCCATTAGTGCTGACAATTCAGAAGAATTTGAAAATTTGTGAACAATTCGTTGATCGTCTTGCGGGTTTGATCAAAATGGTTTCCCATTACTGCAAGGAAAGAACAGACTTGAAGAAGTACGAAGATAACTCGAAAATGAAACTTCAATATTTCCCTATAAAAATCATGAAGTACGCGCACCGGGAGTCATATGGGTATCTTTATTGCTATGTGAAAGGATTACTTTGGCAAAATGAGTTCATTGTTATAACTGATCTGCCGGAACAGTTTATTCCGCATGAAAGTGTTGATTATGAAATTCTTTTGGAGAAGCAAGTTTTGCTCTCCTGGAATGGTAATATGGATGATCTATGTTTATTTTATGGTGCAATGCCACAACAGTATAAGGAATACCTGAGAAGTTATTCACAGCTGATGCAATACGAAACGGATGATGACATTTTTTATCCAGATTCGTCTTCGACAGTTGCCGTCATAACTCATGGGAACCTATGGGAGTCCAGGGAGATGATTCTGTTCCTTACAGATATAATCGACCAAATATGCACAGAGTTCGAGATTGAAGAAATTGCAATTGAAGACTCACAGTCGATCGCAAGTCAAGATCATCAAACTGAAAGTCCTCGGGCCCAATATGTCGATGAGGTGGTACAGACTAATGAGAAACATATGTGGGATAATTGGTTGGATGAATTGTTCGATGAGGATGGCAGACGTATAGTAATTGAAGAACTGCCTCAGGATCAAATTAGTCCTTCGTCGGGTACTTTAGTTTTTATGCTGCCCGAAGATACGATATCGGAACCTGAGGAGGAGCCACTATCGGAAGCGGAGGCAATTCTATTTGAACTGGAAAGGTGTCCTGAGCTCGATAAGAACTTTGTGTTGCAAGAACAGGAGAACGAAGGGAAACAAGTTCTTGTGACAACTATGCAACCGCAGAGCAAGCCAACACTGGAGGTGAAACCAGAACTGGTACCGAAGGTTGAACTAGATAGGGGTTTGGAACCACTTTCGCTGCAGAGCATTCTCGAACCCCTCGCTATGTGCGAACATCAGCGCCACATTATAGTAGCACCTCGTGTCATCATACAATCCTTCAAATGCAATCCATCCTATCAACCTTCGCCCCATGAGTCCGACGGATTGGATTTCTACGAACAGCTGGCACAGTTTATCGAGACGATGGCACTGCATGATATCATCAATATAGAGAACATACGCGAACGTCTGGCAGCGGTCATACGATGGAACATAGGTAAGCTTGGCCAGAGTTCAGAAAACTGCATCAAGGCAATGGCGAAATTCCAACTGGGCCAACTGCTGACGAGCCAAGAGCTTGAGACTTACAAGGTCATGAGCTGGTATCATCGTGATCGCGGCGACAATAACCACATGACGCCACTGGAGCGCCGTCAGGATGCACTGCACGCCATGATGGGTTACGAGTGTCAGCAGCTGATGCCGTCGGCACGGTGCCTGCGCTTGGTACTGCGATCGCCGCATTATCAGGAGAGCATTAGCGAATCCTACTTGCTGCTCTCGCTGAGCCAGGTCGGCTATTTCTATCGTTCTCTACAGAATTTGCGCCACAAGCTCACCCAGCTGGGAGAACAGGGCGAGGCACTGGTGCCCTGTGTGATCAGGGAGATCATTGTGCTGCACGACTTCTACAAGCAGCAACAACAAGCCAAGAGTACGCCGACGTTGTTCCATTTGTATGCGTGCACGCGAAGTTTCAAACTGCACTTCCAGTGGATGCTGCAGCTCTGCGAGGCATTGACAGGCCACAACAGTCGATTGCTCTGGACGCTGCACTGCCAGATCGGTTCGAACAACGCCGCCGGCGATGAGTTGCTGCAAAGTTGGTTGCTGAGCGCATCAAAGCCGCTTCTAGTACGCTTGGGTCAGTGGCTGTTGGCCGGGGATTTGTCGCAATCAAAGGAGCACGAGGAGGAGTTCTTCATAGCAGAGCAGGTGGAGATAACCGAGGACTTCTGGCTAGCGAAATTTAATGTGATTTCTCACCGCATGCCACCGTTTGTGAGCAGAAAGCTGGCCCAGCTGGTGCTCTGCGTTGGACGCAGTCACCGCTATGCCCGACAGTTTTTGGGTATCCGGCTCAAGTGCTCGCTGACTGCTGTGCAGTTGCAGATGCAACTGAGTACTGCATGTGCGGAATGCTATCGGGAGCTCAACCAGCAACTGTTGGAGTTGCTCATTACGAGGCTACAGCAGGAGACATCCAGTCAGTTGCTCGATCAACTGCAGGTGCTGCGCCCGGTACCACTGGAGCTGCTCACCAGGTTGCATCAGTATTTGCTGCTCTCCGATACGGACTTTGCCCGAGAACTGATCGAGCTTTTGTTGCCGCTGCTGGAGCAACCTGTGTGCTGCTACAATGCGCAGCAGTTGAATGATGTAATGGGACAGTTGCTGGGATGCCACAACTCACAGCTGTACGTGGATCAGAGTGACGCCCCGGAGGCGACTCACTGCTGGTCTTGCTTCCTTTTGCGCTGGAAACTGCCGGAGCACTGGCGTGCTTTGCTCGGGCATAGCCTGCCGCAATATGCTGCCAGCTTCGAGTCCCTGTGGCAGCTGCACTATGTGTATTACGTACTTACCGAGCGGGTGCAGCGCCAGCAGTCACACTTTTCGGAACGAGTTGGCCTAAAGCAGTTTGGAGATGCTCGAGAAGTGCGATTTCGATTCGAGCAGTTTATCGATAAGCTCCGAGGCTTCATACGGACCCTGCACAACTATGTGCTGAAGGATGTGCTGGGCAGTGCCTTCGAACGTCTCTACATGGCGTGCAAGGAAACGAAGACTGTCGATGAGATGCTGGATTTCCACAGCGAGTATCTTCATGAAATTGAATTCGGCATCTTTCAGACGAAGCAGGCTCGTCAGTCGCGCTTCTTTTTGAACAAAATCTACGACATCGTCTTGCAACTAGATGCTCAACAGACAAAGTTCCTTGAGCTCTGTCAACTGATGGTGAAATATATTCGTGGTCTCCACAGCTTGGATGGAGCCACTAAGCGTTTACAGGAGTTCTGCTGGTGTTGCCAGTCAACTTGCGACATTCTCGATGATTTGGATAAACAGTTTCAATCGGCATTGGTAAATTTTTTACTCAATCTTTACAGCATGGGCGGGAAACATTGGGAATCATTGGCCAGAAAAATCGACAGCGACCGGTTCTATGCAAACAATTTCGAGCAGTTGAAAGTCGTGCAAACTTTTCGGTATCAACGAAAGAAAAAGAAACAAATTTAGAATGAAACCCAAAATTTTATCTTCAATTTGAGTGAGAAATGGCGAAGAGTCTACACGAATAAGCGCTTCAAGAGTACCTTGAACCCAGGTCTATTCTTAGGGCTTTTATTTGTTTTGTACTCAGCTGTTGTTATTTTTGTATTTGTTAATATATTTTTTATTAAATTAGTTGTAAGCCGAAACTTCTGTATTTGGTTTTTTGTGTTATGTTTAAAAGCATATACAGACTTTCGAATGTTAACCCTTAATATAATTCTTAATTCCGACTTTAATGGCAAATCATATAAATATTACAAAATTTAAGATATACATAATTTACCACATTAATAATTCCCACATCAGCGTGTTGCTGTCTTAGTCTAATACACACGCAGCTGATAAAAGTCAAGCCAAATTGCAGCTATGGAAACATTGAATTTAATAAAACTGAATTGCACAATTATATATGAATTTGCAGACGGATCAGATTACACTTGGTATATGTTTTCATCTGCGTGTAGGTTTAAGATGTGTATTCAATTAAAACAAATACTAATGATTGCAAATTGTTAGATTGCGTGGGCTGTGACATTGACATTAACAATATGGAATAAACCTGACCTGTTTATAGCAGGGACCGTAAAAATCACTCAAAAAATCTTAAAACTCAGCAAGTAATGATTATGTGCTGAGTTTTATTTTTTTCGTTCAAACAATAATGATTATTTTTGATTGAAAAAAATTTCGTTCAAACAATAATGATTATTTGTTGAGCGTTATTTTTTTCGATCGAAAATATCGCTCAAACTACGATTACACCTCTTATAACAAAGATTTTACAAAAATTTTGATACAGACTATTTAAGTACTGTAAGTGGAATCCATTTAAATTATTATTGAGCCCTTGACTACTGAATTTTACTCGATAGAAAAATAGCCAAAATCAGGTTAGAGAGTCATGATAACGACCGAAACAATATGAACTTCGGTTCTGAATTCAAAGGCATAGAAAGAGTCGTCAGTTTCATTTTTTTCTGGTCTCAATATGCCGGCAATGACCTCCACAAATGTAATGGGTTAGCTTTAAAAGCCACGCAAAACTATAACAACCATATCGTATCTATTATTATAAATAGACGACTTTTAAAAGTTCTTATTAAAACTCAAACACAGAACTCAAAATTATGTTGTCGAAGAAAAATTACTAAATATTATAGCAAAATATGCAATAAAATACAGATTTCAAATGAAAACCAATAGTCAAGGGGATTAAAAATAATTAAAATGGATACCCCTCCGTAAACTCTATAAGTCTGCATCAAAATTTTTCTAAAATCTTCTTTGGGAGAGGAATAACCCGAGATTGAGCGTTTTAGTCAATCGAAAAAAATAACGCTCACGAATAATTGTTATTTTGTAATCGAAATTTTTTTCGTTCAACGAATAATCATTATTTTTTGAGTGAAAAAATAAAAATCATGAAATTTGGGATCACCTCGGATTTGCTCAGAGTAGGCCAGTAGAAACCTTCTGGTGCACTTTTTATTCTTATCCGACTATTCTAAGTGCATGATTTTTTCATTAAAAAAAATAACGAATAATCATTATTTTCGGTCCCTGGTTTATAGTATACACCTTCATGCTTAATTAAGTGTCTTTAGTGCTTGTAAAAAATCAAATACTCGTATGTTGTTTAAACAATCAGAAAGATATTCTCTTTATTCCGTGGTCTCAAATGCCTCTAGCTGCTTGTTAGTTACTGTATACTTATAATATTGTTGCGTGCCATGTTGCACTTATAAGACCTGACAGTTGCATACGGACACATCTTTCTCCTTTTATGCGCTTAAATATTCTTTTCAAAATGAATATTACCTTTGCCACTGTGTAAAAAGTGCATTCTTGCCACTTTGTGTCAATTAAAAACTGATGAAGCATGCAGAAGTAATAGTAAACGACCCCAAAAAGTACAAAAATTATATAATTTGTACATTGAGTGCCTTAGGACGCTACAATGAACAGATAAACGAGCAAACAGAGAGGGTTTTACTCTGCTGATGATGCTGATTATACGAGGGTCGTTTGATAAGTCCGTGACTTTTTGTATTTGCCGCGCACCTGCTCTAAATACAACACTGCTCCTGTCAGCAGTTATCGATTAACAGCTGACTGTAAAATTTTGAGAAAGCTGCGTTTTTTGGTTTGCGTTTTATAGGCATTGAAAGCAGACGATCTCGTGAATTTTAACGAAAATGGAAAAAAGTGAATTTCGTGTGCTAATTAAGCATTATTTTTTGCGTAAAAAATTCATCACCGAAACCAAGGAAAGACTTGATAAATATTATGGGGACTCTGCACCATCAATTTCAATGGTTAAGAAATGGTTTACTGAGTTCCGTTGTGGTCGTACCAGTACAAGTGATGCCGAACGTTCAGGTCGCCCAAAAGAGGTCGTCATGCCAGAAATTGTCGACAAAATCCATGGAATGATATTGGATGATCGGAGAATGAAAGTGCGTGAGGTAGCTGAGGCTGTAGGCATCTCAACTGAACGGGTACATCACATTTTACATGAATATTTGGACATGAAAAAGCTTTCCGCGCGATGGGTGCCGCGATTGCTCACACACGACCATAAGCGCAACCGTGTGACCATTTCAAAGGAGTGTTTGGCGATGTTCAACCGCAATCCAAACGAATTTTTGCGCCGTTTCGTTACCGTAGACGAAACATGGATCCACCACACCACACCAGAGACCAAAGAACAATCAAGACAGTGGGTTTCTCCGGGTGAACGTGCACCAAAGAAGGCCAAGGTGGGTCTGTCGGCCAACAAGGTCATGGCCACAGTTTTTTGGGATGCACAAGGTATCATTCACATCGATTACCTTGAAAAGGGTAAAACGATCACCGGCGAATATTATTCAGAGCTTTTGGACAGATTCGATATTGATTTGAAGCAGAAACGACCGCATTTGGCGAAAAAAAAGTGCTGTTCCATCAGGACAATGCACGGGTGCACACGTGTGTAGTCAGCATGGCAAAATTTCATAAATTGGGCTACGAACTGCTACCCCATCCAGCATATTCTCCAGATTTAGCCCCCTGTGACTATTTTTTGTTTCCAAACATGAAGAAATGGCTCGGCGGTAAGAGATTCGGGTCAAATGAAGAGGTCATCACAGAAACAAACGACTATTTTGAGGGCCTTGAGAAAACCTATTATTTGGAAGGAATAAAAAAATTGGAAAAACGCTGGACTAAATGTATAGAGCTAAAAGGAGATTATGTTGAGAAATAAAACGCTTCTTTGACGAAAAAAATATATTTTATTCAAAAAGTCACGGACTTATCAAACGACCCTCGTATGATGGAATATATTAGTTCTCGGGGCAACAGATGTTTCCTGTGTCGCCTGTTACTCACACTCCAAATTCCAGCAAACAAAATCAATCATTAATTTGTGATTAATCCATTGCCTACTCTATTATACCTGTAGCGCATTCTTTAAGGTCCCCTTACTTTCATCAGATTTCTTCAATCAACAGTCGAACGTGCATTGCTACTTCAATTAAAATAAATCAAAGAGACACCTAAATTCTTGTCCGACACTGGATGTGAGCAAGAAATATGAAGTATATTCTGTGGAAGTTATAATTAATTCCAAATGCAAAGGAATGGAAAAACTCTCTGGCATTTTTGAGCACAAATTGGATTTTAATTGAAAATTAAGAATCGACTTAGGAATGTTTGGATTGTGCAGCTGCCTTTTGTTATGCTAATTTCTGCTCTGCGCTCTGTGCAAGTGTCGAATGAATAGATTCCGGCAGTGCCAACTGCCATGCTGACTGTATGTATGTGATGCTGCTGCAATGTGTGCGAGTGCGAGGGCTGCCTGTAAAATAAAGTAAATAATGGATAATTACTTTTTGGCTTAAGCGCTGACAACGAATTCAAGTCTCAACTCTCTGCTGGGTTTCTCGGTTCCTCGACGACGAGCTTTCGTGTCGAATTTAATTACGCCAACGTAAATTAAACCAAATTGAAAAATTCAATTCATAACTCTGACCAACACTTTTAATAATCTGTCTGTGTGTGTGTGTGCTTGAAATAAATATGATAAAAATACTTGGTATCTGGCTGCAAAATCTGGCTGAGAAGTAATGCACAATGAAAATGCTACGAGCTTACAAACATACACAAGTCTAAAACTCTTTGTTATCTGACACGAGCAGCTGCTGACGTCTTTCGACTGTGCCACATACCAGAGAACACACACACACACATGCGTACACACGTGTCTGTGTGTGAATATAAGGCAGCTGCGCCTTCAAAAAGAATATGTCAAGAAGATAATTGAGCTCGGCATTTAATTTAACCTTATATTGCAGGGCCAAAGGACTGCAGCGGCAAAGAGAAGCGTTGGATATGCGAGAGTCTCAGAGGGATGTGGATTGGGGGCTTAGGAAATGGAAGGAGTCATCCTGTCTCTTCCTTCCTTTTCCTTTTGGCATGTGTGCGTCAGACGGCAAAGGCAAACAAAAGTCAAGTGAGTGACTTTTTGAGCGCTGATTAGGAAAATTAATTTCATAGAAAATTATTTTTCATCGCCTTTGTTGATAAATTTCTCTGTGTGCGAGCGCAGCTAATATTTCGTGACTATGGGTGTGAAAAAAATGTGTGGGCTTTGTTAGATTCAAGAGTTAATTTAGAGTGTGTTTGAGAATTCTAGTTCACACTAGTAAGATTTCATTATTTATTTCAATAATCAAATTAGATGTTGTCA
This sequence comes from Zaprionus indianus, assembly GCA_018904595.1. NCBI lineage: Eukaryota > Metazoa > Arthropoda > Insecta > Diptera > Drosophilidae > Zaprionus > Zaprionus indianus. Next base: position 206,043 of record JAEIHA010000351.1, on the reverse strand, counting down.
GTGTATTTTTATCTAGGGATAACTCAAAATCAGTTGTTGACAAAGCACTGAAGCTATGCTCCAAATCATTTAGCAATGTCGAACCCTACACCCAATTTAAAAGGTGCGCTACAATCGCTTGAACATTTCAATTTATATAAAATTAAAACTAAATTCAATGAATTCAAAATTTAATTAAATTCCGAAATATATTTAAACTTGTAAAATTACACATTTTCTCTAATTTGAACATGTGTTATTAACTTTGTACCACAAAGTTGTAAAAACTGCTCTAAGCTGACATTAAATATACCATTTAATAAAAGAAACACATATACAAATTAGTATGCCATCAAACACTCTGTAGGGTTCTCTGTTAATAGAAATGTTGCCAAATTATTTTTATATTTATGCTTCTTAAGTTTTAAGTATATTTTAGGTTTAAAAAATGCTGACCGCTACGTTTGATCGTGCCCGATAGGAAGATACCCTGAGAACACTTTTAAAAATCCGTTACAAGGCAAGCGCGCAAAACCGGAAGCATTCATTTTAGGGCAGGACGAATTCAAACACGTACTACAATAAATTCTAATTATTATTTATTGTTCTTTCAGATTGATTTGGAGGATAGGTACATATAGACGATATTGATCTATGTGCAGCCCAAACAAAATGTTGGGTATTTAATATATTCTCTTATAATTGCAATTATTTAATTAATCTGTCGCAATAGCTTGTGCGTCTGTCCGTTCGTCCATCTGTCTTTATGTGCGTTTACGTGTATATCTCAGGGACTAAATGATTCGTTATCAAAATTTTTGATCACTCATTTCTGTCTCTACAAAAATAAAAAAAATCATAAAAGTAGCACTTCAGAGATACTGTAATATAAAGTTAACGGCCACAATTGTGTGCCATAATTTAAATTTTCTCACATCCGGTGTTAATATCTTAAATACAATTTTTTTCAGCCACAAAGCGATTAAGGAGAGAAATGCAATTGTGCTGCATTATTTGAATGAAATGAATTAATTTTAAAAACATTTTAAATATATTTTTTCTTGTCGAATTTTGTCGTCGTTCTATGACCTTTTAAGAACTCCTAAGGCTTCTTTTCTTCTATAGATTTGTGGAGGCGGGTAGGGACTGTCTAATGAATGGGATGTTGACACTGCATTATATTCTTTGAGATCTTCTTCATCATAAAGATGGACAGATAGAGAGATTGACAGACGTACGGTCGGTGCCAGTTGCCCACAGTTAACACTTACAATATCCTTCTATCCCATGGGTATCGGGTATAGAAATAATTATATCCATTGTTAATTAAATGCGGCCCACATTTGTGTGATAGCCGCTCTGGTTACGCAGCTTCCGCTGTTATCAATGGTTTAATTTATATAATGTAATGTGGACTACGCTGCGCAGCGGCAATTGTGCAATGGCAAATTAAACTATAAAATTTATTATTATGACCATGACATACGGGGGTACTTGATCTGTTCTAGCCATAAATTTAGTCCGTTTGGCCGCGTCGGGCATTTAACATTTTGCTATTGTTATTGACAATTTGTTGTCAGTTTTTTGTTGAACGACAAAGAGGAATACAGAGAGAGAACACGAAAGAGATACATAGAGTGGGAGCGGGACAGCAGGAGGGGAATCAGCTGGCAATTTATGTGCACGTTTGGGTTGGCTTTATGAAATACTTCTCATTATTGCTGCAAGGCAGCCTGCGCAAACATATTTGAACTATTTTCATTTCAATTGCAAACACACACGCACATACCCACAAGTATTTACACTCACACACACAGGCACAGAGACACGCACACACGTTCACAATGTTGCGACTGGCATGGCGCAGAAATCAATTGAATTGCCATTTCACATATGAAATGGTCATTTGTCAATGAACACAACAATTGAGGGTGGTCAGTGGGGTCTCTTGCTGGCGGACTGGACAACGCCCGACGATTGCGGAGGGCGTGTCCGTGTGCGGTCTGTCAAATGGCCGCATAAATATGTCGCACTCGCTCGGCCCTTCTCCACTGTCCACTTGTCGCTAAATTGCTGGTCGTTATTAAATTTCCGCTGCGTTGAGCTCTCATTTCCGTTTCAATGGGCAGCGCAGCTGGCGACAAATGTTGGCGACGGATGTTGCCGCAGTCATAGATACCGTTAGCCATCGCCATCGCCAGTGCGCCAAGCAGCCCCGTAGCGATGCTGCTATAAACAATGGCCACAAAAAGGGTTGCCATTACAGCAGAGCAAAGCATATGCAGATGTGTATGTACAATAGCAGGCACACAGTATTCGATTATTGTTATTATTATTATTATATTTTTCTGATTAGATATTGCACACACTTTCGGGGAGCCTAAACAATTGCACATTACCAGCACTTCATGGCCGCAATCAAAATCTATGCTGCAAGCCAATTGAATTTTCGGCTTTTTAGCAAATTGAAACTAATTGAAATGTGCAAAATGTTCAACGTGGATTGAGGGGACGAGGAGAAGAGGGGACGAGCGCTGCCGCAGTGGGAGCAATGTTTTCACTGATTTCCTAAATGGTGCGAGCAACTTGCGTCATAAATTTCAATAAAAACAATTTTCAGTATTTTTCGGTAGTGTGCTGATGGGCCTGTGTGTGTGTGTGTGTGTGATGTTGTGTATTGTACTTGTGTGCGTCTGTTATTCGCACTTTTATTGGCGTTGCTTATACGGCGTGTGTCCCCGCTTTAACAAGCATCTTCTCTGTTTGGTCTCTTGCTGTCTTTCTCTCTTTTGCTCTTTGTCCCTCTTTGAATGTAGCATAACTTTACATTATGCGCATTTGCGCGCTCCTCACTCGCTTCTTGTTGATTTCGGCATTTACCATTATTTTATTTAATTCGCCTTCTTATTGCCCCAAAGTGCAAAAAGCTGTTGATGCGTCCAGTATCATTTAATGGCAAAATATGCTTTGACACTGCGCTGCTAGTAAGAACGTGTGTGAGCAAAATATCAGACCGTCTAATGCCTGCACAAGAGTTGAGTTAGCTATTCCTTAACTATTTGATATTGTTTAATAATTTAAGAACTTAAATATTTAGTAGAAGGAGGCTGAATTAATAAAGGATTCTTTTACTTTTAACCCCAAACGCACACAAATTTGTCCTGTTTAATAAACAGTCGAAATTACTCGCACACTCATTTAATTATATGCATACACTTTTAAGCATTCCCCGAAAGACCATAAAACTCTATATAATTTAATGAAAATATATTACGATCCTTCTTCCCAGCCAGCCTTCGTGTCCCGGTTGGCTTCTAATTTTATTGCTTGGACTTTCGCCTTTGTGGTGGTGCTTGTGCCTGGTCAAAACGAGGCGGAGGAAAATATAAATAACGAAATTATTCAGAATTATGAAGCATCTTTCAGCCAGTCGACCATATTAACCCTTGGTGCGTTTAATATTAGGCCAGGTTTTTTTAATAACAAAGAAAGCAGGCGGAGACGGAGGCGGAGAAGGGGAAGGAGCATTTGGCAGCTGACGGCGCCGCGGTTGTAAAATCTTAGAAAATGCATAAACAGCCGCTAAGTAAATATATATTAAAAATCCGTGTCAGTTCTCGCCGGACGTTCGCTGCTGGGCTTAACCCATTTTATGCTGGTTATTATTATTATTATTATCGTTATTATTATTATTTCCTTGGCTAAACAAAGTCTGTTAATGGCCTGCACTTTCCAAGCTTTTGTTCGCTTGTCAGCCTCCAGTTCTCCTTTCCCTCACTGCCTCCCTCCCTCCCTGCTGCCAATGTCTGGCGTTTATTTATGCTCCGCTAATGGACAGCGCGGAAGAAGTGCAAACTTGCCTCGCAGTATTATTTATTGTTATTTGCTCGCATTGTAATATTTATTCATTGGGCTTATAGATTTATGTGCGCGCAGCATTTAAATCAAAATCAACGCAATGTCTTTTCGTGTTTCATCAATTTGATGCGCCTATTTGTTATTGTTTTCATCTTTTTCGGCCCCACTTAGTTCTGTGCGAATTTATTGTGCCGCTGACCGCAAAAGATTCATCTTCATTTCGTAAAGGACGGCGCCCTCTGGCAAGGAAGAGATCCTCTCCCCTCTCCTCCTTCCATTCATCCCCTTGCACTCCAACAAATGCTGCTTGATTAGTTGTTGACACTTTGTGTTGGCGGAAATACACAGACACTTGCACATACCTACATGTAGTAAGCAGACATACAAGCATATACATATTCCAAAGAAGTCAGTGGCGTATCCAGAAAGTGGAGGGTAGAGGGTTACCCTGCCTGTGTGGCTCCCCTGTGCAAGGCACTATGTCTTGCTCTCTTCCTCGGCGGTTCTTGCGGCTAATTTGATAAATATGCGCGTGTTTATTCAAATCAATCAGCGTCAGTCGAATCGGTTGAGGGGAGTGGGTCGTCTCACTCCACATTTCCCCCATTCTATCATTTTCCCTTCTCCATTTCTCTCTTCTCTCTCTCTCTCTCTTTGCTTATCGCATGTGCTTCATGCGTCTCTGCGTCTTATGGTATATTATGATATATATAAATTTGTGTTGATGTCATGCCTGAGACATATGTACAGATACATATACAGAGACATTGTATAGATACACACAAACATACACGAACACACACATACAAAACATACATGTATGTACGTATTACCGCATGTGCCTTTGGAGATTTCATTAATGTGCGGTAAACTATAATGAGCCGTGGTCCTCAAGCAACAATAGTCCCAGCACCATGGGGAGTTAATGCGCTGCAATGCGAATGATTAAAATAAACTAATGCTGAGGCTCAAGCTGAAACGGCATAGAGACATAAGCTGCGACTGAGATAAAGGTTGAGGCTTTGGTTAGAGCATTTAATTATCCCAAGATTAATATAACACTTTTGCATGTCATACGTATATAGAATAATAAAAATAAATAAAAATGTATACAGTGTACTGTGAATTTATACCCTTCGCACATTGAATTAATTATTAATAAAAATTATTATGAAAATAAAAAAGGGATCAACTGTCTTGTGCTTTTATTCTGTCACTTACAAGTTTAAATATTCCACCAAGTCGTTTGTTTCTTTTCCCTTTTAACAAACATAAATTTCAATTGAGTATGTGTAAAGGTTAACTCTCCCCCCCAGCTAAAGAGAACAGTGAGTGCATATATACAGATGTATGCAAGGTATTATTGAACTGACATTATAAAATCGGATTTTGATTCCAGCATTGTGGACTGCAAACCCTTGTGAACAGCGCATAAGCTTGGCAAATCTGCTGCACAAGTTGTTTGTTCTGGTGCATTCTGGTAACTGACAGTTGGAGATTTTCCCCAATTGTAAGTAGTACGCAGCGTATACGTAATAAATTTGCCATTGCGTTTCAAAGTTTTGCGCAAAGTGTCCGCCAAGTGTAATTGTAATATTTGCTCAATGCGTGCGCTTAGTTTGGACAGCATTTTAGTATTTGCCAAGCGCTTGGCTCACATATCCCCCAGGTGCGAGGACAGCTTCGTAATCTTGGCAACAATTTCTGTCCCTTCGTCAGGTTTGCAAGAGTCCGGGCAGGTGTGCGTGTGTGTGTGTGTGTGTGTGCGTGTGTGTGTCTGCGTGTATGCTTATCCAGTTGGCAGTTTGGTTTTCAGCTTGATTGTGCACAAATGAAAGAAAAGAATAAGTGGAAGCTTCTTCAATGTGGAGAAGGTTGTTTCAAGGAGTTTTATAAATTCTTTTTCAAGCTTAATATTTTCTAATTAAATGTAGAATGTCTTAACTTTTGTAATTGAAAATATTTACTAGTAATTGCATTTGTTCAATGTATATAACTGGCTGAGCCCAGCATTGATGAGTTCATATTTCTACCCTTGCAGAGGGTGTATTAATTTTGGACGGGAGTTTTCATTAGAAAACATCACCGACCCTATAGGGAATATATATTGATCAAGTTTGTTTCAAATCGAAAATGCTATAAAACTGTCTCAGCAAATCGGTATACTTTTTCAATCAAGTGTTGCCAAAATTGTGGTTACTTCATTTTGAAATGATTTGAAATCTAATCGGATTTTAAACACAAAGGTAAAGCAATTCAATCTTTTCACAGTTCAGCTGTCTGTACTCTGTCGTGCATCATTCATTCAAATATAACTGGGTTATCGAAAGCAGTATATTACTTTCTGGTTCGCATGACTATAGCTTTCATCACTTGTTTTAACTACAACTCGAATTTATTTATGCTCGTAACGCGATACCCCCTCTAAGCATCCATTTGAATTTCTCCATGGCACCCGTTTCTCTCAGTTTTCTGTTCCGGCTGTGTTTTTCTCATTGGCCTGTCCAATAAATGTCAGATCTGCTGCTCGTTTATGCTGGAATCCAATCTGAAGTGGCCCAATTGGAAAAACGACGCTTGTCTCTAGGCAAATTCATTAAAGAGCCAATGAAATACTTGATTGCAATTTAGAAGCTGATGCCTCCACCTTCCTGCTCCTTGGAAACATACATATTTCGCCTTCTCATTTTCTTTCTCAAAAACAGACAAAAAAAAGTTTCACACTTATTTGACAATGCAAAAATGTCAAATTATATTACGTTAATTTGCATTCTTTTCTAATGTCTCAAAATTTCCAACGATTTTTACTTGGCTGTCAACACTTTTTCTTTGTGAGCAAATGAAGAGCACGTTAAGGAACATTTTGGTTTAATTTAAAAACTTGTCAAAGGGATGTGTAATGCTTTAATTGTACACTTGTCTTAAAATTTATTTTTCAAATTCTTCCGGGTATCCGCTTGCGTGTACGTTAAGTAAAGTAGGTATGTGAACTGTGTTTGCAAATAAATTATTTACAACAAATTATTATAAAATTATTTACAAACAAGGTATGTCAGTTTATATATTATATTATACTTTAAACCTTCATGTTATGTATGTGTATATTTTATTATCTATGGTTAAGCTACAAAATGAATTGTACCCGTTAATACCCGTTTCCCATAGGTAAGATGGGTATAAAAACTTTGTATCAACCGAAAATGTATGTTACAGGTAGCAGGAGGCGTGATAGACTCCACAAACCATACATACATATATACAGCATCAACAGCCGTGTCGATTTGGGCTCGTCCGGTTGTCTGTCTGTCCGTAAAACGAAGATCTGAGAGACTGTAAAACCTAAGGCTTTGGTTTTAATATGTACACTCGAATGTATTTTTTTTCTTGTTTTTAACTTTTTTTGAATTTATATAATTTCTCGACATAATAGTCCTATGCGCAAATGATTTTAAACATTAATGTAAAGTATACATTTGAAGACAACCGATAGTGAAATTGATATATTACAATAATTTTATAATGCATTCTTCTGCAGTACTTGAGTTTAAATTACATTTTCATAATTTTTATTTCCGAATTTTCAGCGTACGTTAAATAGCGAACATGAGATACAAAATATGTTAGATGATGAATACATACATACAGTAGCAAACACATGTGGACACTAACCTAAAAAATGCATGGATCGAATGGAATTTTGTTTGTATCATTTTAAAACTATATAGCAATAATATTTTTTAATAATAACCGAAATCATCAGGTACTCATTGTGATTTAACGGTTTCACTTCTTATGAGCATAAAATACGCATATAGAAATAGTATAATATATTAACACGTAACACCTTAATTCAACGGTCTCCTCTACTTAAAACTTAAAATAGAAAACTCATAAAAAAGACAGCCATCTCAGGCAAGACATAAACCTGTGTGTGAATGTGTGTGTGGGTGTGTCTATGAATTTCTCGATTGGCTCGTCAAATAATCAAATAACCTTTGAATCGCTCTCGATGTTGTTGTTGTTGCCTCTGCTGACTAATTTTCGCTAATGCAAAGAAGCAGCCCAAGGCGAAATTCGAGAGCTGTGGAGGAAGGGTGTGGGACTTGCGAGGCGGGAAAAAACTAATAAAATTTACGTTTATCCTTGGAAAGGCACTCGAAAATGCGCGCCTAATGCGTCGGGATGATAATGGCAGCTGAGCTGAAACGAAGTTGAGGCGACCTTAATATAGACAGCAAGAGGCTTGGGTCCTTATAGGAGAGCAGGCAGCGCGATGGACGGACAGGCAGACAGACACACTGACAGGGGGTGGGACGCACAGACATGGCAGGCTAAGTGCCATCGAATTTCAATTCAATTTACAGCCTCCTCGCGGCAAGTTCCAAGTGTGCGCAAATTTCTATAGGGCCGCTTTGACTTGATTTGGCTGAAGCCGGGTCAATGCTGTGTATGAGTAATATTTTTTTTTTCGCAAAGGGTTGTGAGCCACATAAGATCCGCTGATATTGATATCTGAAAGAGCCTGCCGCTGTGTAGGATTTTGGATTTTCGTGTGAATTTCCTTTTCGCTTCGAGAGCAGAAAAAAAAGAAAAACGGGTCTGGGGATGTTTTGGCTTTCGTGTATTTTTTGTTGGTGTTGCTCTTTATTATATCACGTTTCCAACATAAATGCGTTAAGCACAACGTACGAAGCGCGCTTTTAGGCGCAGTGTGCGTATTTGAAATGCGCTTAAATTCATTTCTCGTACTTTTTTTTATACATTCTCCCTCCTTTTGGCACACACGACAGGCATTGAATTACAAGCAAAGACCCTGAGTGTGTTCGTGTGTGTGTGTCTGTGTAGTAGTGTAGGAGCTTTAGCTTAAAGCCCAGTAGACTGGCATCTAAAGAGGCTGCGCCTTGGCAGCAATTTGATGGCATTTTGGTTCAAGTGGTCGGGTCTATTTCATATGTATTATTTGCTCATAGCGCCCAGAGGGTAATCCTTTAGTTTATATTATTAGCTTGTAATGTGCACATAATTGAGGGGATTTGTGTTCCGATGGGGGTGCCCCAAGAAGCTCAGAAAGGTGTAAAGTCCTTGGGCGGCTGCCACTCGAAAGTGATGAGCTCTGGCAGCCCAGAAAAAGATGGAAAAGTGAGAGAATCTTGAGGAAATTGCATACGCACGGCTCAGCTTGGGATGATGATTTATCATAAGTATTTTATGAACTTGAATTGACAATTTAGTGCCAGATATATAAGTAGTACGGAGATGGTTGGGTTTCCAATAATGTATATGTAAGATGTTTTACAGTTTGTTGAATCATTTCATTGCTGCATTTCCGTCGCGGCTTAAGATGTTTTTGGTTGGCATTTGAGTTTTCTTTGCACCCTGTAAATGCAAGGCAAGCTTAAGAGAAATGTAATGAATGGTCATGAAAGTACCTTACGGAGGTTTGAGAAAGCTAAAAATTGATCATAGTTTACTTAAAAGAAAACGTGGAGACAACAACCATTTTAAAATATTTTATATACTTATTATTTTGTTATACATTACAGGGTATTAACTGGTCCTACACAATGTTGTGCTGCAGAATTAATTTTTTTCTCCGTTTTCTTGCATTCCTCGTTGCAGCCTTTTAGCACTTTGTTGTCGGCAAACAATTTTCGTACCTTTGCGTGAATACTTTCAATTTCTTAGTTCGCTCTGTGTTTTTAAGGTGGTAAAAAAAGAATGTGCCGAGAGGCCAGAGGGTGTTTCTTGTGGGACCAGTTTACCCATTCTTAACGCCAGCTGTTTCAGATTTATATGAAAAACTTGCGAGCCCTCTGTGCACTTTCCAATTTGCTGGCGATTTTTGCCCGTTTGGCTTTTTGCTGCTGGTATTGTCGTTATTGTTGTAGCGGCAGCGGCAGCGAAATGTGTGTTTTAGTGGCTTGGCATTAGCATGTTGGAAATACGTAATGCCGGTGGACCGTTATGAAATGCCATAAAAAAACAAAGTTGCATTGCAATGTTGTATAAAGAAAAAAATCTTTCTCTCCATTTTTTACTTCAGCCAAAATTTATGTTCGAAAAATATGTGGCTTTTTTGGTGCGGAATGAAAAATGAATAGCTAAAATAGAAATGTGCATGCCGTGTCACAGGGTGTAGGTTTTTACATCAAATATGGGATAAGCGACAGGAGAAGGCTCAAGCTTATTGAGAAATATAGTTGTGAGTTGAATAGATTAAGAAATGTTTTGCGCACAACTTATTTTTAAAGCATGGACTAAAATTCTGTTATGCCACCACGACTTGACCTCAAGAGTCCAAAAGTCGTTTCGTCATTTTTGCATTGTCGTCATCGACAATGGGTGAGCTCATCAATAAACTTGGCCAATACACGTGCTTAAATATGGAGAAGTATTCGAGGACTGCGATCCTTTGTCCTTGGGGTGAGATACAGTGAAGACCATCAGAGGCTGGAGGACTAAACAAAGGACGGCAGGCTTTTGCTCATTGACGTCCTGTTTCGGTTTGACTACGCGTGGAAAGTGAGTCATCTTTTCAAATGAAATACAATACAATCGCTTATTATTTATAGCTGTGTTTTTTTTTTCGGAGAATACCATTCCGGCCAAATGACTTCTACTTATCAGCTGGCGTTGCTTTTGTGTTGGCGCGAATGCGAATTCATTTCTATTCTTCGCCAACTTCATTCTCCGTTCAAAATATCCTTGGGGTCATTCATTGAACTTACAGTACATATTCAACTTCTGATTGATGACACTTGCGAATAGCAACAAGTAAATCGTTATGTATGAAAGTTCTTGATGCAGGAGTAGAACTATTTTCACAGACCCTAACTAGAAATAATTCTCAACGTATTATCATCTCATTTGTCTCAGTTTTTATATGCGTTTCAACCTCTTTCCCACTTCGACACATTAGTTTTCCTTAGTGCGTAAACTTGACCGAATGAGTCGAGTAAAGAACATAGAAGAAGAGGAGGAAAGAAGAACTTCGTAACGCAAGTTTATAGCTTTGCCAAAACTTTTTCACACGACTTTGGACTGGACATTTTTTTCAAAATATATCGAAAAGTTTTTATGTTCTGGACGGGTAATAAAAATAATTCAAAGTCAACAGTTTTACTCCTGTTACATACTCTGTAAAAGGTTTTTGAAATAAATGCGCTCAAGTGATAAGTGCTAAAATATGTTTCGTCGATTATAATATATTAAGTTATATGGTGATATGAAATGTGTGTAGACTTGTTTTTTTGGGATGTAGAATTGAAAAATACTCTTTGGTTACAAAAGAAGGGTATAAAATAGTTTAAAAAGTTTTGGATCTGGTTGGCGATTTGCCAATACTTGGAATGATATGGAAAGTTTGCTTGGCAAACGATTCAAAGATATAGTTTTAACAAATTTGTGAACAAATGTACAAGCATATTAAGTAATATAAATTAACTGAAAATAAGTTGATGTTTCACTGAAAGAAGTTATTATGAATATTCATTTTATACAATTCGTTTTAAGTTTTGTGCTTTGAATTTCTTCCATATACTAATTTTTTTTATAATCTGATTTGAATTGCTGAAAAGTTTTCCGTAATTTTTGGGGTGCAACAGAATAAATTTCTTATGTTTCCGTAAGTTTTTTTAGTTTTCGTAGACTCAATCGATATCACTATCGATAGGATAGTGTTGAATAACGATTTATGAGCGGAGGACCGTCACTATCGCTTAAGAGATCCAAGGGAACGCATTGTGGAAAAAGAGCGCAAGTATGAAATATTAAAGGTTTATCTTCACAAAATGCAATAAAATTAAAATAAAATTATATTAGTTGCAATATTCAAATAAAGAAAAAGTCTGTCAACAACAACTTTAATTGTTCAATGAAACTGTTAATTTATGTTAATCCTTTGAGTATCTTCGCAGTCCATTAGCCCCTTTTTTATTTCCATACACCAGATAAAGTTTTTATTTCAATCATAAAAATTCCACTTTATTTTAAATTTACCGTTATCATTTCAGATTTTCATATTTTCCACACACACCTTCAGAAAAAAGGGTAAGCGCTATGACCAAAGCCGGAGCAGAATTTCCAAACCCTGAGCGCTCCACAAGCCCTTCACATAAAATTCATATTAGGCGCAAGGCCAACTTGCGTTCGTTTATTATATAAGAAGATACAAAATAAAAGCGAGCATACAAAAAGAGAGAACACAACACGCGCGAAATGTTGTTTAAAACCCCGTAATGAAAAGGAATTATTTATATGACTGAGGCTACGCGGCTCTGATGAGAGGTTGGCAAATGAAAGTAAAGTTTATGTTTGCAACGGTCAAAAGAATAAAAAAATAATTATATACACATTATTTTGGTCTGCTGCGGCTTAGTATTCAACTCTTCTTATGTACACCGTGCACCATGGTCTGTTTAATTGAAAAAGTATGAAAACTGCGGGCGGGAATTAAGCGGGTATACGAGTGCAAATATATTTGGCAAACCTCTTTTTTATACCCAGTGAAATTTTAAATGAAGGGAATGACTTGTTTGTTGTATCTTTTTTTACATTTTAAAAAATAAGTTTACTTCTGCTTAGCTATTCTTAGGTCAATACCTCATTCAGTTAAGCTAAGCAATTATTACAGGATATGTAAGAGACCAGGACTCCCTATCATAATCATACCTACTTTCGGCATTTTACCAACGAATTTTAATCGCAAAGCTTAATTGAGTTTTACTTAGTTACTAATTGAATCATAAATGCAGGTAAAAGCCAACCCAAATATCTTTTAGAACGGGTTATTAAAAATTAGGATTAGTCCTGGAACGAGTTCTAAAAATACTTGGAACATGTTCGAAATTTTATCTCCCCCAAAACGGGCAGAGTTTCCTTAAAATATTTTAATTAGCATGAGAATATAAAAATAGATTAAAACAAACCGAATTCAAGTTTTTCGAAGCTACGTACAGTGGAAAAAAAAACATTGAAAATTAATTAATGCCAATTTGTAAGTGTTGAAATCGAAAACTTTTCTCCCAGTACTTTCATTTCTTTCCACGGGTTCAAACGAAATGGGTAAAAACGAAAAGCGAAAAAGAATTCTTTTCAACAAAAATTGTTCGTAAAGTTTTAATAGAAATTACCATTTTGGCCGCTCGGTCGTTTGGTCAAGTGTCAATAAGTAGAACCCGCGACGGAGACCCGGTCCGTTGCTAGTCGAAGCGGCAAAGCCGATTTTTTACACCCAGCCCGTTGCCCCTCCCGATTCGCTTGACATACCTCCCAGGGTGACACTTTTGATTTCAATAAATTTTCGTAATTAGCGACAGGCGCATTTTTCTTTTGAATTTCTTCGAGTTGTGCTGGTGTTTTTTTATTTTCTTTTTTTCTTTCATTTTCTTGCAGCTGTCAGAAAATGCAAATTGAATTTGGTGTTTTGTGAAAAACTCACTCAAGTGGCAATTTTCAGTAACAAATTGGATAGGGTGGTGGCAGCAGACGCAGAGAGTCTCTTGGCTGCAGAGCGCTGAGCAGCTTAACGACAAATTAGCACAACGCGTCAACCTTGCTCAAGAGCACCTATTTTAATGGAGAATCTATTGTGAAAACTCGATGGGTTACTGCTGATACCTAGGTAAAAGTAATTAATTCCCAGCAAGGTTACCTACCATATTCCGGTTATTATTAGCTTCTTTTTGAAAGAATAGCTAGTAGAAAAGCTACAGTTGAGCAATACCCACATTATGAAAACGGTTCCTTAAGAAATACAACTTCTTTTGAGTATTTTGTGTCACATACTTTCAGGGAGCGGTTTCAAAATCAGTTCATTTCAATTATTTCTTCAATAACTTTAATGTTAATAATCCGATCGGAACCAAAAAAGTCATTTAATAGCTATTTAATAGTTACTGTGTTTACTAAAAGCTAACTGTCGATTTTTATCAAGTAACGGGGGCGGAAGTGGGTGAGTGGGAAAACCTATCAGATCTCAAAGATTTCTTGCGAAGGCAGGGCTTGAAAGTTTGGACTCTAAATTGATTTGCATCACGTCTGTGTTTATTGTATATGTCAAAGTTATATCATTTATACGTCACCTACAAATTAACTTCAAAAATTAAATTTGGCGTCTCCTGCTATTATATATGCTTAGATCTGTGACCGACATGGCTTAATCGTCTCAGTACCAATCCTGTGTAAGAACTGTGTGGAGTCTGCCTCGCTTTCTTCCTAATATACGTGTCGTATACATTTGGTCAAAGTTATACTCCTTTTTTGAACAAATTTATTAATTGAAGGGTATAAAAAAGTAGACTGGGTTGAAAGTTGGATTGTTTCAAAGTCTTCTCTAAATATTCCATTGCATTAAACGAGTGTCATAGAGCTTTTGCTAATTCCCAATACATATATGTTAAACTGCATAAAGAAATATTATGAGAATCAAATCCAAATTGAATATCGCTTAAGCATCTATCGGAAAGCACTTGGACCTGCTTAGTAGCCAAGCTCATTTGGCCCACTTGGAATTTCAAATGCTGCAGATATAAAGCATACAGAACAACTTAACAAATCTCGGGTTGAGTACGATAAAAATAGATAAGGAGAGAAAAAAGAACAAAAACAAGTGCTACGAGAACAACAACAACAACAACATCAACAACAACTAAGGGTTACAACAATAACACGAGACAAAGCAAACAAACAAACTGCTGTCAACTGTTCGCAGTTTCGTTCTCTTTCCCCCAGTTCTTCACCTCCATCTCCATCTCCATTTCATCGTTCGCCTGCCTAAGTAAAAAACAAAACGCAAAAAGCTGGCAAAATTATGCCTGGCAGCAGTTTTTAACATTTCGTGCGATTTACATTCGTTTTTCTGTTGCTTCATCTTCTTTGCCTGCGTCTTCGTCTTCTTCTGCTGCTGCTGCTGCTTCTGCTTCTTCTGTTGTTGTTTTTGCAGCTTCCCGGCCTTAGCTTGTTTGTCTGCTTGCCTGTTTTATCGCCCTATTATTCACATATTTGTTGAAACGAGCGCTGCCATTGCCTTTTGATTTCAGGCCACACGATTCTTTGTTTATTTTTCATTTCGAGGCGATCCTTTAGTCGCCCGACAGACCTCCCACTTACATGTTATGCATATGAGCTCCCGCTGCATGTGCGTGTGGGTGTAACATATGTGTAGATGCCTGCTTGTGGGTGTGTGTGTGTGCGCGAGCGGAAATGTAGTGAAATGAGAAATTTCCGTTTCTGGTTCCGCTGTCGGAAGTAAAACAAACGCCGATAAAACAGGCCTCCCAGTCGCTGCAAGCTAAGCGCAGTCGGGAGAGCGTAAATGATGGCTGATAATGAGAGGTGTGTGCGCGGCGGGGGCGGGCAACCGGGAAACCGGGCAGTCAGGCAGAAGGGACAGCTAGCGTCCTCTCTCGCAAGGCGCTCGCTTCGCGAATATGAGAAACCAGTTGCATACTTTTCGGCGTGCCGTGTTATTTATGTTGCTTTTGTGTTTTAGTTTGCAGGCATAAATTGCCTCAGCACGAGCCATTCTCTCTCTCTCTCGCTCTCTCTCTTTCTCTTGTTCACTGTCTCTTTCTCTCTTGCACTTAGCCAGCCTGCTGTACGAGTAAGTGTGTTTTGGTTCCCACTAATGGCTACATAAATTACTGCGACTAACTAACAGCTTCCAACTAAACACTGTTCGCCATAATATGCTTACTACTACTGCAAATAATTTAGCTTATCATACATTGAGCAACATTTGCAGATCATATCAGTAATAATAGTCTATTTTTATTTTATTTAAAAATTAAGAACTCTTAAAAATAATATACAATAAATAAATTTTTAAATTTATAGAAGTCTTGTGCACAGTATAAGTTTACAAAAATAATTTTATTTAATTAATTTATTATTTATTACTGATTATAAATAAGAACACCAATCATAATGTTCATTGAAATATCTATTAATCATTATTTTTTTGCACATTGCAGGGTATTCCTCTGCGTGTTTATATGCTTGTGCCCGTTGGTGTGCTGCACATTAAAATTTTGCTGCGACTAATGTGGTATTATGCCTCGCTCTGGCGTTCTACTAAGAGCGCAACTCCCTGCTCTTCTCTCCCTCGCCTTGCGCTCGTCGCCCACTCAAAGACATAAATATAAAAAAATGTGGACAACTGGACATTGGGAAATTACCGTTACGCAGTTGTCACAGTTTGTGCGGCCATAATTTGGGCAGGCCTGCGGTTGTGCTTCATAACGTTTGCGGCAACGCTCGCATTGCGTATACGGCGCGTGTAGCGGGCAATCGTAAATCTGTTTTGCTCTGCGCAAGTGTGTGTGTGTGTTTGTTTATGAGTCAAGGAGGCAGTGTGTTAATGTGTGCACAATAAACAATCAATTCGTTTGCTTGCCGAGAAGAGGGGGAGTAGGTGCTCAAGGTATTTATTTCTATATTTTTGTCGCCGGGCTTATGCTAATTAAATGATAAATAAAGGCACAGGTTGGACACATGTTTATGAGACAAATGTGATCTGTCAATTAGTTGTTTGAGATATGGACCACTGGAGATAAATCAAGGCAGTTGCATGGGGTTAGAGAAGTGAAAATCAAGAGAGAGAGATATGAAAACGAAAAACAGACAGGGACACATAAAAGAAAGGAATGAGAACAAGAAAGTATTCTTGATTATTGTAAATTTATTTCCCAGTCACTTTACTCTATGCAGAGCATTGCAAACCACCTTAACATCTATATACATCTTGTATCATACATATAATATAAATATATGTATATAGGTATACTTGACCAGGTCAACTTGGATGCTTCCTCTGTCTGAATAGGTTTACGACTCAACGTAATTTCATCTTTGTTTGTTTCTTCCTTTCCCGCCCCGATTGACAGCATTATATACGAGCATACTTAGTCCGATCTTCAAGTAAACTTCGGTAGTTACACTTATATATATTGTGCCCATAGGAATGTGTGAATAAACTTTTATTACCAAGCGAAAATAGACAAGCTTTCACGCTGTTTTCCCCGCAGCTTCCTCGACTCTCTTATATTTTTGTCTTTGGCAATTTAACAGGCAATATAAAACACAATTTGCACACAACAAACTAAATAAGATATATACCCGAATTCTCATCTATATGTAGTAGAGTTTCTTGCCCTCCGCTCTCTCTCTTTTTCTCTCTCTCGCTCTCTCTGGTGACAAATAACAGTAAATTAAAATTTTATTAGGGTCTTTATTGGGCGTTGCTTTACACGGGGCTGCGCGATGCCCAGCAAAAACAACAACAGCCGAGGCAAATGAAAAATGCCAACAAAATAAAAGAAGAAAAAATTGCGGAATATGTTTTAAATGTTTCGCACTCAACGCACAAAGCGCCCAAAACAGACGAGCAGAGAACCCATTTGCATCTATGCTGTGTGTGTGTTTTCTTGTTTGTCTGTGTGTGTGCGCCGCCCTTAGGCAGCAAACAGCAGAGCGAGGGCGGCGACTGAAGAATTGTGAACAGCGAATTCCCCAAATTGATTAAAACTTCATAAATTTACATTTTTATCGCTGGGCCAGGCGAATGCCAAAAGGGACAAACAAAACAAAACGAAGCACAAACAGAACGACAACAACAACAATAACGTGCAAAGCGAGTTGCAAGAATACAATGCGTAACACACACACACACGCATGTACGCTCACATACACGGACACACGGACACCTACACACACACATATGAATATTTACACATGTTTTGTCGCCAGTTCTGCGCACAATTCGCCAATTCTTTCACTTTTTGCCGGGCCTGTTTTGTATAAAGCAAATAACATTCGTAAGATAAAATTCTAAATAGTGATAGACTAACAGTTACCTCGTTATGGGCTCTGACAAGGCACTGTCAATCTGCTCTGTTCTGTCTCTTAAATGGTAAGCAAATTCAATGATTTTCAGATATGCTGCGCACTCTTTAAAGAAATTTTATTTCTAATATGGTAGTATATGTAGGGGGCGGGCAAACCTCCCATATGTATATATTTAGAGCAGATTTTTGTTATACTATATTGAGGATTGTGAACTCTCTTTGGATAGACGCGTATATCTACAATACAATACTTGTTGTTCAACTGTGCCATCTTTCTTTGCTATAATTGCAAAAACATAATATTTGCGTATCCTTTGCGTATTTTGTGTTGCATACTTTCAGGAAGCTGCTTAAAAATCAGTAAGTTTAAATTATTTCTAAAAATAACTTTTATGTTAATTAGAAGGTAAAACACAAGTAATATTATGGACCTTAATTATTATTTTAAGTTTTTATATTTTTTATGATGTCGTTGCACTTATGTGTGTTTCGCCCATAATTGTCATTGAATGTTGACTACCTTAATTAATATTTTGTGCATTAAACATTTGAAATGTGAATGAATTACAGTATAATTCGCTTAGCTGCATCGATAGTTAGCTGCATCGGCAAGATATCTGCATTATTTTTTCATTTTTTTGTGTGAATAGAAAATAGAAAATTTTTTTTTAGCTGCATTTTTAAGTTACCTGCATCGAGGCATTGTGCAAAGTACTCGAGGCAGCTAAGCGAATTATACTGTATTATACTCGTGCATGCGAATATTTTGACGGAAATGATTATTTAGTTCTTCGTTATCAAACTATTTTCCCCCTTCTTTCTTTATATTCAAAAATTGATTTTTCCACCAAGGAAATCGTTATATTTTTCGGATTTGTTTCGTATATAATAGACGCGCGTATATACCCAAAGTCAAACATTTCACAGGGTATCAAAGAGTGTCACCTGCTTTGGGGTTCACCCAGCTGAGTCTGCCAAAAAGCCAATGAATGAAGGTATGACGTGTGAGGCAGACTAAGCGAGAGGGTGGCAAGGGGTACGCACTGAGGCTGGGCTTACTTGCAGGTGAACTGAGGTGGGGCGGACCGGTTGTTGCGGCGTTCCCAAATGAGAAATAAAAGTAAATTCACATCATCACAAAATATTATTAAGCAATCAACTTCTGTTTGGCCCTCGACTGCTGCGTTGCGGTTTCAAATTTCTGCCCTGCTGCGTGTCGGGGCTGTTTGAAGGCGTTGCCTTGGTGTCGCACGATGGCGAGGGGTGTGAGACGAGGTGCCTTGGAGGAGGGGTTGCAACAGGGTTGCGACGCGAGGCACCTGTCGCTTGATTGTGTTTGTACAGCTCACACAAGCTGCCTGCTAAACTGCCTGACAAGCTGCGCTGATTAAGCGAAAGTGATTGAGCGGCAGAGAGAGAGAGAGAGAGAGAGAGAGAGGAAGAGGTTGGCGAAAGATGATTTCTCTGCATATTATTGTCTAAGTAGGGGTGTGTGTGTGTGCCGGGGAAGTTGCGGATGCAGTTTAATTAGGCCTCCACACAGCGAGACAGAGTTTGGTTAATTTATGCGTTTAATTAAAACGAGCCTTACTTAATTAGCATTATTTGTACGAAAGAGTTGCTCGTAATGTAAAATAAATTTGGATGATTAATTAGAATGGCCAAAAAAAGTTGACAAGCAGAAGAGGAAGCAAGAAAGAGTTTTTTGTGAATCTCAAGTCGTGATAAACGACTTTGAGCTCTACACTAATTGCAATATTATAATAATCTCATATTAATTGGAGCTATAAGTGGATTACAGTGAAATCGATAGACGCTATGTATGTGTGCAATGAACGCATTTTGACTTTGAATACCACAGATAACTCTTCCCTCCCTTCCTTCTTCCACTCCCTCCGTTCGTCCAAATTTGGTGCCTTTTAATTGCAAGCTGTGGAACACAAGTCAAAGTTTAGTTTTAGTTTCATTAACGAAAACTGATTTTGCAGATTAAAACGCAGCACTTAAGCGAAAGAGGGGATTGGTGGAAGAGAAGGAGAGGGGTGTGGAGGGAGGCAGGAGGGAGTCGTTCATCGCAGAGTTTCTGGCAGCTTGACATGTTGTTGATAAATTCATTCAGCTCTTCTCGTCCAGAGTTGAAGTAATGTTTTTTTTTTGCCAACTTTGCGCACAACTTTCAGAAGCTTTTAATGCAAATGCAGCATCAGAATAGGCAATCGGACAAGAAGAGTCTCTCTGCTCTGCGAGTCGCTGGGCTAGTTGGGGCGCAAAGTGTGAAACTGTTCAAATTACTAAGCATTATTTTCAGGTGAGTGCCAAATTGAATTAAAAGTCAACGTCATTAGGCAAGTTGCCGAAAAGCTTTACAAACTTTCAGTACATTTTCGTCTGCTGCATCTTCTGCCTCCCCAATTGGACTTCCCAAGTACAGGACTGAAATACATTCAGTAATCCCAGTTAGCTTTGATTAGCAGCTTAGCTTATTGGACTCAAAGTTTGCATTGCTCGGGGGCAAACGCAGCAACAATTTTCAATTTCGGCTGCAAAACTCGCGAATTTAAGAACACGCAATGCCCCAAAATATCGAATGAGATGACAGCTATTACTGTTATTTGCGAACAAGGAGTGAAGTGTGGATGGTGAGGAACGAAGCGCAGATATGCTAACAATTTTGAGAGCAGCTATAAAGAGTATAAATAAATTTGTAAACTTACTTTAGTTGTGAAGTACTAATCAACTATGTGTAAGTTGAAGAAATATGCACTCAGTTGCGATCATGTCATCTCGACTCCTTTCTTCAACCGTAAGTTAAATATCATATCTTCACTTTACCATACTCCATTTTTAAGTAGTTACATAGAAACCTTCTACATAGCTGAGATACTTTTTTGGAAAGGTCCGCAACATTCAAAATCGACTGTTTGCAAAGAAAATACTACAACAGGCTGAAGTTTCAGGGCACGTCAAAACGACTGGGAGGCGTCGTTCAGGGGTCGGGGCGGGAACGCTGCAAAACAAATATGCTGTGTATGGCTGCAAAACAATAACAATGTGCAATGACCCAAAACTAAACACCGAGCAAACAGAAAATGCAGTAAATTACAATGATCGATTAAGTAATACCCTGTAGGGAAGGAATTCAATTGGATATTTGAAACTGTTTTGAATTACTTCGTGCTCACTTAGCATGCACTTTACAAAATACTTCTTGCTACTCCTTTATATACGCACCTTTGCATATTGCTTTTGCCCTCCTCAGAGCACATCATTGTCTCTTACCGATGTGTACAGGGTATGGCAACGCCAAAAGAGAAACATCGAGGAAAAAAGGGAAGCCGCGACCAAAAAACAGTTTTCGCTTCTTTTGAGTTCTGTTTTTTCGTGGTCCGCAGACAGTGAACAGGCCTTGCTGGGCCCATATGACAGCGATGCATTCGTTCATTGTGCGCGGGCGGACCGGGGCAGGCAGCATGGGCGGGGAGGAAGTGAAGTGAACGGACTCCAAGAGGAGCGTTCTGTGTGTGGCGGCATAATCAACAATATTTTGAGTGCTTTTTGTGTAAAGTTCGCAGATTTTTTCTCTGTCTCTCTGGCCGTGCCTGTTGTTTTTCGCTTGTTGTTTTTGCAGTCCGACGCTGAATGCGGGACTGCAGCAATTTTAGGGGCTTGTTTCAACGACTCCCGATCGAGTTTTGTTAATTTTTGAAGCACACTTTTGGGCGCAGTATGGAAGCTACATACGTGCTAAGAGCTGCGGTTAACTGCAGTATTTCTAATGGAGCAAAGAGTTGGGGGCCTGCAAATAGACAATGTTGAGACGAATCAATAAAAGTCCATAAAGATGTGATGTCGAGTGATTTGAATTCGGAAATAGTAGGCGTGGACTAGTGTTTTATTTTCACTGTACACAACAAGTCTTCGAGAGTGAAAACTGGCTTTGAATGGTATTGAACATCAGAAATGGATCATACCTCATATTCAAGCACTGATAATGACGAAATGCTACTGTATCGAAGCAAAGTTGCCCGATAATAACTGCGGAAAATTCCAGAATGGCGTCTTAAATTTCAAAATCATGTTTAAAAACATTAAACAAAACAGAAACACTCTGTAAATATATTATATATCATACAATACATCACATGAATATACATTTAAGTATGAATAAGGCACAATAAATACTTTGAAGAAGTCTAAGAGAAGCAACTACACGCAATACTCATAAGATTTAAGAGAACATTATGTAGCTGATTATATAACATGATTGGGGACAGCGTCATAAATACTTAGCGTGGAGAGATTTGCTGAAATTTTTTTTTAAATTATTGAAATTATATAACTTATATTGTGGAAAAATCACGAAAATCGGACGACTTTGTCTTAAGATATCCATAGGAACGTTCTGGTCAAATTACCATAGCCTTGTCATATTTTAAGATACAAGATTCATATTTAATTTATAGCAATATATTTAAATTTTAATTTGATTTAGAGAGTTTCATCAAAATTTGACATTTTTACCTTTGCTTCCTGTTGTTTGAACACAATCATAGAGTCGTGAAAATGGTCGTTCACAAAAAAAAATAATTTTGTATAGTATACTTACACATTTAGCAACACATATAAACTTCATTTTGTATTGTAAATAAAAAAAAAAAAATATTATCGATTAACTCAAACACAGACTCTTTTAGCATTGTTTTTTTTTTGCAAATACCAGCTGTATTAATTTTATATATTAATCTATTATTAATGAAGTGCTAACAGGGACGTCGCAACGAAATTTTTCATGGGGGGGCAAACCCAAAAAAAAATTTAGAGTTTCTAAAAAAAAAGGATTTTTACGAACATTTTGGTATTAGGAAATGAGAATGCGCTATACTTTTTATGTGAACTTTTAATTTACATATAATTTTTAAACATCAAATAATCTGAACACTTGTAGTATGTTTAAATATTTCCAAAAGTCGTTCTCCTATCTCTTCGCATGACAAATTCTTTCATTTCACTTTTGAATACACAGTTATCCCCTTGCAATGGGACAATAATTAAAAAGATGTAGCATAATCACTTTTAGAAATACGTTTTATTAACGAAAAATTTGATTAACAAAACTGACTTTTGATTACGTAGGGGGGGGCAAAATGATAATATTGCCCCCCCGTTGAAATTTCTGGGGGGGCAGCTGCCCCCGCTGACCCCCCGGTTGCGACGTCCCTGAGTGCTAATAATAATATACATATATGGTCACCTCTTTCACAACTAAATGTTTATGAGAAAGTTCGAACAGTCAGCGGAACACATTCACACAAGGTCATTCTAGATTTTATTTCTTTTTAAGACGATGTATATGGCAATGTACCAAGCAATGCTATTCCTGCTCGAATAAACTTCATGTTTTTAAAAATTATTGTTACTTTTTTCATATTACTGTTTAATTTTTATTAACAATACAGATTAAAATGCAATGCGTAGCATCTGCCCTAACTCTATAACGTTTTTATTGCAAACAGCAAATAACCACAATGCAAAAAATATGTTTATTATGAAAAGATAACTTATTTATGAGTCAATTGATATGCTTTGAAGTGTTTAATTTTGCTTTTGTTTTTTATTTTTTGCACCATAGTGCAAAATAATTCTGGTTTCCGTACAAAAACCTTAATTTCGGCCAATTATTCGTATGACAGCTATACGTTATAGTGGTCAGATTTTGTAGATTCGGCATATTAAATACATTGAAAGAGTCCCATGTAGTAAGTTTGGTTGCAATATTATGGATTATCTTATCTTATCTTGGAACAGACGGACACACGGATACACTGACAGACCGATAGGGCCAGATGGATTCGTCTGTTAATGCTGATTCAGAATATAAGTATATACTTTATGGGATCCGATATGACTGCTAAGATGCTTTGCAAAATTAAAATACCCTCTGCAGGGGTCTGTTAATATATTTTCGTTAGATTTCCCAGTGTCCCCATCAATTGTGATTCAATTTGTAATCTACTGCATTGAATTTGCACCTAGTTAAATAGCAAACGGTTCTCCTCTCCGGCCTTTCTATTCCCATTCCCCATTTTAATTCTGCACTTTTTGTATTCCATCTCTCTTCGTGTCGCTTTTTAGTTTTTTCGAGTTTTCTCTTCTCCTTATGCCGTGAAAAACTTTTGGCCACAGTTTTTTATGCTGGTGCTTGTTATCTTGTTAAAGCAAAACTTTAACTTTGCCAACTCGCCTTTACATATGTACGTATCTCTAAAGCATATCCATGTCCTCATTCTCTCTCTCTCTCTTCCTCCTTTGCTTTCCTTGTCTTCGTCGATGCATCAACAACTGCTTGGGCTGCATTTGGCTTGGCTTGGCTCGGCGCTTGTCTAAAACATATCAAACGCAACATTTTGCGCCAATCGCACACCCCCTTCGCCTCCTCCTCTTCCACCTCCTGGCCACTGCACCCATCCCCTCCCAGCGAACAAAGGGCAGATAGACAGCCTCGCAAGGCACAAGGCACAAGGCAGAAGGCACAAAAACAACATAAATTTCTAGTTAAGTAAGTGTTTAAAAGCAAGACGGGCACAGGGTGGGGCATGTGGCATGGAGCCGGTTCTGATAAACGATGCTGGTCGTAGGTACGATACCCTAACCACAAGCAGTATGCTGCGCTTTTCCAGGCACTTTGTGACCGAACATGAGAAATGAACTGATGCAATTTCCAATTATTCCTCGCACTTTCCCCCCCGCACCCCTTTTGGGGAGAGTATTAAGTGAGTTGTGCTCTTCCCTCTTCCTCTCTCTCTTTTTCTCTGTTTTCTCTTGTCAGTTTTTCTCTTGCTCAGCTGCTCAGCTGGTGAAATATGCAAAAGTGGAAAACGTCAGTGGAAAGTTTGACGCTTTTCTGGTCAGAAATTTGACTTGCGCTGCAGTTGAAGTTTTCTTGATGGCCGCTTAGCGTGAAAAACAAATAAAGTAGGGAGGGTTGGCCAATGGAGGAGGATGGGCGGTGGGTAGGTGAGTAGGTGAGTTGGTTCACCCACTTGTAATGGGAGTCAGGGCAAAGCTTAAATTCTTAACTGGCCAGCGACAAGGACAAATCCGGCAGTAATCCTCGAGCAGTTCGAACATTTCGAGTTGGCCGGCGATAAGCAGAAAGAGCCCGCAGCTGGCAAGGAACTCGCCAGGGCCAAACGCTGAACCCTGAACCCCGAAACTCGAGCCCCGAACCCCGATCCCCACACCCGAGCCCCGATCCAAGCCCAAGCTCAGCCAGGCCAGAAGAGATCCAAAGACCAGAAAAATGTTTTGTGCAGCAACTCAAACACGCACACACACGCACACGAATATACACTCGCGAGCATGCACACACGCACGCACACACACGCACACACAGAGCCAGAAATCAAATGGAAAACTTTCTTGCAGTCAGGTAAAAATGGTTGAGCGGCTGCTGTTGAACTTTTCGCCTTTTCACAGTGCGAGTTTTCTGCTGAAATGGCTGGAAAACGAAGAAAAGACGAACGTACATGCATTCTCTTTCCCGCTTTTCCAACTGCAATTTGGACATTTTCTTTTGAGAGTCTGGGGCGGAGGATGGGCGGCAGTGTGCGGGGCAGGGCGGGGGGTACGTGCAAACACATGCGTTAAATGGGCAGCCATTTTGGTACGTGCACTTCCGCTATGCAGGCTAAACTTCCGCTTGCTACACGCTGCTGACTGACTGACGGCACCTGAGATGGCACCTGAGCTGTGCATATACCCTTCCTCCCTCCCCCCTGGCAAGTTGCCCCCAGCTGCCCCTGATGCTTCCCCGTGGGACGCCGCGGCAGGAATGCGGCGAATTTACCTGCGAGGCACCCAAATGTCGAGCCATTAAAATGCTTTTAATCAAATTAATGTAAATATTAGCGCATTTTATATATAACATAGGTTCAGGAGGGAGATAGGGGCAGCTTGGGGTAAGGGGTAAAAGGTTAAATGGAGCCCTGAAAAGGAAGCTGAGTTGATAGCAAGTTTTCTTGGGAGTTCTAATTGAAAATGCTATTGATCTGATTGAAAAAGATGAATTTGTCTTTATTTCATTTCTTTTGTTATTTATTTAAATAATATTTGCCTATTCAACTTCAATTTCTCTTTAATTTTAATTTTGTAAATATTTCTTGAATACTGTAACTGCATTTTTCATTGGATTCATTAAGAAACGACATTGTTGATTGTGTTTTGACAATGCAGTAATTTTACTCAAATCATATAGTCATATTTTGTGTTTGATTAGTTTATAATAACTAAATTTCTGCATTTAATCTAAACAATCTTTCTTTCCTTTCTCTGTTATTTCTCTTTTAGCAGAAGTGAAACTTGAATACATCTTAGATTTTACTAAGAAACCACAATGTTCATTATGTTTTGACCCTACAGTAATACAATTCAAATCATATTATTATATTTTTTGTTTAATTAGTTTATTATAATTATTTTTTTATATTCATATTTATTTATATTTCTGAATTGAATTCATACAATCTTAGTTTCCTTTGTCTCTGTTAAGTTCCTTTCAGTAGAAGTACAACTTAGTGGAATTCTCTCACAGTCGCTGTTAAAATTTCCTTTTCCGTTTGGGACAATTTCCCTGCTGGGAACTTTACCTCGAGTATATTTCGAAAAAGCTTTGCTTCGCTCTGCATTTACAGTCTCTCGTTTTCTTGTACTCTCTCATTTTCTCTCTTTCTCTCTGTCATTCGCTCTCACATGCCGTAGACTCTCCCATTTGGCGTGTAAAATATCCCGAATGTGTGCCGACTTCGTCTATCGTCTACTGACCTATAACAGTTTGTAACTGTCAGGTCAGCCTGCGAGTTACTTTGCGAATGTTGTGATAGGTTGCGGATTGCAGACGCTCTGCTGTCCGTGTCACCCTGTGAGACAGGTAGATAATAGTGGCCGAAATCGAGTGAACCTATGCTTGATTTTGGCTCTTTTCCTCCTCTTTTTTACATCGGTCTTCGGCCATCGGTCACTTCTTGTGCATCAATTTTGCTAATCGGCTTTGCCTTTCGCCTTGTTAGAATATTGATAAGTCGCTGGGATGGAAGCATGATTAGTTTTTGCTTTGCAGAGCAGCTTTAAAATAAGCTAACAGTACATTTTTAAACAGCTCAAGTCACGGAAAGGTTTCAAAGTCGGAGAACAACCCTTGAGGTTGTATTGAATGGCACTTTGAGAACTAAAGATGAATCAGTTGAGTATTTCACAGTTTCTCCTTGATAAACGCATTGTTCAAGCACCTAAGCTGAAAGAAAGATCGTTATTATTAGTGATAAATAACAGAGTAACATTAAATACAATAAAATGAATGAGGCATGTTTTGTGAATCTTCATCTTTGTAGAATCAGTTTTAGGGAGCATTAAAATAACTCGAAATTGTATTTAATATATTGAAAATCGACTCAAATGTTCATATGGCATAAATAAATTGTTTCAGTCTATTTTAACTACATTTATTTTTAGTATTAATAATGACAATTCAATTCGAATTCTTATGGAACAATCTTTTAAAGCAATGCAAGTAGAAATATAGCCTCTGAACTCTAGGCTAGTTTATCTTCCTCTAAAGAACGTACATTAAAGTTTTGCATATGGTTATCCACATCCTCTGGGGCTACTGCTGTGACCCTTTAGTCCCACTGACGGTCGTTATTCATTTGAATAGAGATAGAAGGAGAGAGAAATAACGAAAAAAGGTAGGTGGCAGGTGAAAAGCTCATTAAACACTTGCCGAATCACACTTACGCCCCATTAGCGCACTAAATAAGCGCAGAACGGGAATAGTTCCCCTCTGCCCCGCCTTCCATTGGCTACTAGAGATGCCGCATATAAAAACCGTTACCCGAATGCCAAGCCAAACCATGAGCCAAAAACAAAACCAACAAATAACCCGCGGCGAGCTACGCGCACAACGATACAATGGGAGGACGAGAGCAGGAGGAGACGCAACAAAGGAGGGGGAGTGGGGGGGGCGAGTGTTTAATGCTGGCTCACTGACAAACTAACTGTGTTACTTGCCTTGCTGTTGCTGTTGTTGTTGGCTGTGTTAACCCCTGCTGACCAATAAAGCCGCTTGTGATATACAAGGACAACGACAAAGTTTCACCAGCAACACATGTCCATGTCCATGTCCCGAACGATGTCCCGGCACACACAAACACGCACACACACACACTCGCACACAAAGATACTGCAGGAAAAAGTGAAATAAAATTAAACACATTAAAAAATGCTTCACAAATTTACAAATCTCCGTTTGGACAAAGAGACGAAGAGAAGGAAGAGGGGGAACAGGAGGAGGAAGCAAAAAGCGCCGAGATAGACTGACCCCACCACAGGACCACAACAAAAAGGTCAACGGCAAAAGGGTCAGCATGTGAGAAATGAGCTAGCACTTTGAATATGCCAAGCAGCAGAGTTGCTTCCCTCCCCTCCCCTCCCCTCCCCTGCAACACACACACCTACATATTAAATTAGCCGGTTGGGCAACCCCAGCGTTAGGTTGGGGTTAAGCGGACGCTCTCTGATTTTTGCTTGGGGATTTATTTTTCGGCGCCCATCATGTTCATAGGTAGACTCGGTATTAACTGCCCTTGCCTTGCGTAGTTGCGGACAGTTCATAAGTGCGGAAGCAGCAGGAGGGTGGGAAGTGGGAAGGGGGGTGCAGGTAAAAAATTAAAAAAATAATGAAACTCTCGCACAGATAAAAACTTAATTAAAGACTTTATTAACTTTGCTTTTGTTATGGCAACCAGCCGAGGGCCACACATACATGTATACATACACACTATATATACTGTATGTGTGTGTGTGTGTGTGCGAGCCACGGGATGTGTTAAGTGACTGCCCTGGGCTTTAAATTGTTGCTGTATTTTATTATGAATTATTTTCATTTCATTACCTTTTAATTAAGCTTTAAAAAAACAGCACATTATATAAATAAACAGCGGAAAAAAACAACAAGCTTTTGATAAACAATTTCTATGGAGCGCACAGTGCGATAAGATCCGGCAATCCGAGGGGAACGGGAAGGGGAAACTATATGTAGGCCTTACAAGGCAGGGCAGAACTAACATTTATTCAGTTATAATTATGTAATTATCTTTATCTTTTTATGCTTGTATGCTTTAAAGATTTAAAGATGTTATTATACAATACAAATGCACTTGGAAATGCCAACTAAACTTTCCTTTTGCTCAATTCAACCACAACTTTGGGTTCCTCATCCCCACCTCCAGCTCGGGGTAAGACTTCCTTGCCACTGCTCGGGGGTCTGTACACAAATTACGCGTAATAATTTTATTTGCATGTTTTATTTAATTTTTCATGCCACTCTGATTTCAAAATTGAATTGGCAGCTTAGTTTTATGTGCGTCAGCTACGGCTACTTACTTTCCTCCAGCCCAGCTGGGCCACCTGCCAGTTGGCACCTCGCAGCTCGTCCGCCTCCGCCTCCCAAGCACTTTCCCTCTCGGCTGCGCCTCCTGCCACTCGCAATTCCCAGTTGCCATACAATTAGCGTAGTCTGAACTCCATCTGCCCCTGGCCCTGGCCATGCCCCTGCTCCTGTTCCTTCCCCACCCCCAGCTCAGCGCAAATCCCCTTTGGCCCACCCTAAAAACAGCCCACGAGTTTCTAATGATGTTCCTCCTCCAACTTTTGCCTTGTCTCAACAGTTTCATTTGCCATGATTGTTGTTTTTCCTTAGCGCACTCTCTCTCTCTCTCTCTTCTTACCTTCCCCTCACACACACTGTCACCAGAAATTTTATGCCAGCATCATTACATCCCGCTCTCCCCAGCCCCGTCCTACTCCTTGGTGGGACTGGACCGGCATTGGGCGTAACTTAAATGCGCTTAAAATTAAATCTGATTTCATGAATATTGATTGATTGCTTTCACCTTGAATGAAAATCCGCTTTTGTGCTACTTTTTGTACGCCTCACACTGCCAGGCAGCCGGCCTGCTGCCTTCTGTCCCTCCTTCCTCCCTTCCTTCCTTCCTTGTGCTGTCTCTTGTACATCCTTACCTGGCCGCACATCCTGTCGCAGCGGTTCCTTCGGGTCGATCTGCCTGTTTGCTGGCGCCAGTTTCCGTCCGTTTTTTGCCTTGAACTCTTAAGTTAAATTAATGAGCTCGCCACGTTCGAAGGCATTATGTGAAATTATTTGACCAAAAATAAGTCGATTTAATTGAGTGTGAGTTTAAGATGTCCTTGGCTTACGCAAATACCCTAATAAAGTATTGTATCATGTATATCAACCAAAAGAAGCGATTCTCAGCACCGTTAATCATGCCAGAGATGAAGTCTTTTTGTTGCTAATCTCTCTCACTCACCCTGCTTTCCATGATTTATTTAATATTTCGCTCTGTTTTTGACAAATTTCTATTATCGAACAGAGCAAAAAACATGAATTGACGTTAAGTACAATTAAATAAAAAACAAACTTCGCGCGCGCGAAAACGTTGCAGCTTGTGACCATGAGCCATATAAATATTACAATTTAAAAACTTTGCACTCACTATGCATGCAAATATGGTCAGCAAAATAAATAAAAAAATCACCAAAAATGGAATCCCTAAAAAAATCATAAAAACTTTTGCGTTGACTGTGAAAAATATTGTGCAACAAACTTGTGCACAAAAAGAGTGTGAATTGCACTGGAGAACTGCAGGCGCATTTCATGCCTTTTATTTTGCACAGTAGTTGTACATTTGTATGTTTGTGTGTTTGTAGACTTGCATGGCTGTAGTTCCATTTATAGTTTTGTCCTATTAAATTTGGCCCTATTAAATTTATTCTCAGCAAGCTTTCAGGGCGGCGGGGGCGAGAAGAAAGCTGTGTTGTTTGCTTTCTTTGATATGTATTTTTATGCCGGTTTGCCGGCTAACAATGGCAAGCACATGCACTCAAATTTGGGTAATGCGAGTCGTATGTATGGGTTTTGCTCGAGCACGCATGCGATGAAACTAAGAATCAGTTAGAAAATACACTACATAACTATAGTTCTGGAATTATATTTTAATGTAATTTAAAATGTTGTGAAATAGTTATATATTTGTGTTCTTTTAACATGTATTTGCAGTGTTTTCTTTATGTTCAATCGCAAGCGCCGCATAAACTTTGCAATCCACAAAAGTATGCTACAATTTTGTGTGCTCGCATGCACATTTGTGCGTCTAGTTACCGTTACAGCCCGCTCGCCCTAGCCCGCTTGCCACTTGAAACTTTCGCTTTCAATGCGCTTTCATAGAAACCAAAAACCACAGCCACACAGGGTTACCACGCTAGGGTTGCACATGCAACTTATGCGGGAAAACTGGGTTAACGAATGCAGCGCGCATTCCTTAGAAGCGATGTTCGCTTTGTTCGCCCGCACAAATACTGTACGAGGTCTCCAATTTCTAAGCCCAGTTCCAGATTCCTCACCCCCTCCGGGTCTTTATTCTATTGCTCTGTTATTATCTGACCTTGCATGCAGTTATTTCGCGAATAAAGACTGAAAGGAGTTGTACAAATTTAATAAAAAGAAAGTAAATCAAAAATGTGCTTTAAATTCACTTTGCATGGCATTTGATTTTCGGGCAGGGTTAAGAGGTACGATTTACATATAGACACAGATCGCTGCAGCTGTCGCCATTGACGGCAAGTCAAAAGTTGGCAGCCAACGGAACCGAAGCTGACAGCGCCAGACACCGCAATGACAATCGCCAGAAAAAAAGGACAGACAAACACAGACGAAATTGAAGTCCAACCGAGAATTTGATTTCCACAGCCAACTAAAATATATTTTTTTCTGTTTTTCTCTCTCTCTGTTCTCCCGTGTTTTGTCGCCCACTCGGCAGCAGCTGGTCAAAGGCAACAACAATAAACAGTGAAGAAAGGAAAACCAACTCAAATTTTAATATAACAAACAACAAGTGAAGAACCCAAGGACCTTCCGAGTGCGTTTTCCCAGCTGTTCCACTTTGGCATTTTTCTCATTTCCTCATTCGTCGTCGTCGTCGTCGTCCATCGACCGTGGAATGCCAGACAGTTTTCATCTTGTTTGCATGTGTTTCTGTGGTCCCTCTTGGTGTTTTCACATTTGTTTCGTATTTCTCTCCTTATTTCCCTTTTGCTTCCTTGGCTTTTCGAAATATTTGGATACCGAGTATCAATAAGCTGAGATTAAACAATAAAAGTACGAGGAATTTAATTCGAAAATATTGTTTGAAAATTGAAAATTCTGACTAATTTTCAAGGTATGTGAAGTGCGAAAACTTCTAAACATCATGAAAATACACGCTTCATAACTTATTTCTTGCTTCTTTTTTTCTGTATCTTATGAAATCTTAAAATTATTACATTGCAGAAAACTAAGTAAATTGGTTAACAAAACCAAATTACATAATCGAATATTTTCACAAATAATCCTAAGTAAAAGGCAAATAAAGTGCGGAGGAGAAACCGAAACGGGCAAGTACTTAAAATTGTATGCATAGTTTAAAGCAATTTATTTATAAGTTTGCAAAGTCCTTTTTTCTGTTTACCGAGCGACTTTTTATGTTTTTGGCTCAGCAAAAATACAATTTCCGCGTTAAGTTGAAAAACAAACAAACTGTCTGCCAATTTTTAACGTTCACGTTCTGCCAGACTTAACCCAACAACGAGTTGAATGCAATCGAGTGCCAGTCGAGTCGAGTCGACTCGAGTCGAGTTGAGAATCAGGAATCGTGAGAGTTGAGCTGCTGCAGTCTACCAAGGACTGAGTTGGACGACCGGTAGTTGGAGAATGGAAGATGGAAGACGAAGCAAAAGTAAATTTCCACTTGCAGTCAATAATCAACTAAGCATAAAATAGTATTTGAGCTATTGAAGCAGCAAAAATTCTTGTTGCTGCTACTACAAGCAAAAGGCACCAGAAAAAGGGAAAAGAAGGAAGCCAAGCAAAGTGCACGACAAGAAGTATACCCTGCAAAGTGATGTGTTTAAACTTGAATACAAGTTTTAATTGCTGTATAACTTCTTGGATGCACTGCGCGATTGTAAATAAGAGTTATCAACTGTACTTATCCGTTTTGAAGCACTAATTTTTATGCATACCCTATTTCGCTACTCCATGGACAGGGTACAAATATTAGGAAAGAAAAATCCGCTTACACATTGGGCTTGCACTTGGTAAGTTGCCCAAAAGTATGCTGTGAGAAAAAGCAGGCAAAATCGAAATTTCTGTACCTTTCCTTTCCCTGTTCCCCAGTAAATTTATTTGAAATTCTGCACATGCTCGCACTCAATTTAAGTTAAATTATTTTTAACCAATTTATATATTTACTTACATCCTCGACCAGACGCACGTACATATACTCATACATTTCAAACATATATATAGGTATATAAGTATTTATATATATCTATATACTTATATATGTTCTACTGGCCGGAGGGAGAGGGATTGCAGGGACGAATAAGCTGGCAAAAGGTAAATGGTAAAGGTGCAACCGAAAACAGCCAAAAGATTTCTAGCTAATTTGCGGCAATAACATCAAAGCCGCTTTTGCCTTTTTTGCCCTTTTTCTCTACCAGTTTTTCTCCTTTTTTGGCCACCCAATTGGCCTTTTTGCAGAGCAAAGTGACGGGCGGCCGGAAATGTGGGCGTGTTTTTGGGTGCGCATCTGTTAAATGTTGCGTAGAAAATCATTTTGTGTTAAATTCCACCTAAGCGAAACTCTTAAAGTATTTCAACGTGTTGATAAATTATGTTGCAATTAAAACGCTTATTTGACGAAAAAAAATATTTTATTCAAAAAGTTACGGACCTATCAAACGATTTCAACGTGTTTTAATTCTGTTGCAAATTTATTTAAGCGAAAAATATTGTAACTTACCTTAAAAGATGTTTTTGTTTAAATATACTAACATGCATAGAGAGTTGCATATTTATGTATTTGAATAGGTTTTAATATTGATAAAATACGTACTTCAATATTTGTTGTCTGTTCTCGACTATGACATACCAACAATTTAAATTTTACAAAAAATAATGTATTATTTAACTATCGCAGGAATCTGTAAAAGGATTGGTTATATTGCATTTTAGGATCATTCAACTTAGAATTAATTGCATAAAAGAAAGTGTGTTTGACAGATTTACCTATTATATGTTATACCATACTCTTTATTACTAATGAAACTTGCACTTTATGTTGCAGCTAGTGTGCGATCGATCGATGCTGTAAAGCTATAATTGAGTTTGCAATTTGTCTAATACAGATCTTTAGAGGCAAAATGGGCCGTGGTCAAAGAGGTGTAATGTTATTCCATCTATAAAACCTCTATCTACATATGTGTTAAGGGAATTACCAAACATCTCGCAATTCATTGAATCTGCCATGCTTAATTTTACTACATTTTATGACGAAGCTTACTTACATGAATCCGTTGATTTATATTTATTAATTTGGTTGTTCGCACGACTTTGCAATCTGAAAGCAACAAATTTAATTGAAATAGATTCATTGTAAAACTCAATTTGAATAGCAGTTTAAACATACTCAAGTATAAAATACATTTTAAAATACATCAATGATATTTCGAATCGAAATGTATCTACTGTACCATACATTCTCTAACATTGTAAATAACATAAATTGGTGACTCGCAGGCGGGGGATATGTGAAGGAAACCTTTCTAACTGCAGATATCCCGTTCCACATCACTCTAGCCTGTTGATTCAATTCGTTTCTAAGCTGTCGACATGGAAACCCATAAAAATTCCGTAGAAAACATTTCTGTTTACCTCAGAAAAGCCCACAGCAGTCTCAAGTGCTTAGCTCGGTTATCGCATTGCATCGTATCGCATGCAGGGTGGCCGGCCACTGACCATGCCACACTCGACCAGACTGGAGCAGGCCGAGACCTGGAGAAGAAGGCGATTTAAAGGATTTCCGCGTTAAGCATCGCTTGTCAGCGTTTGGCATACGGCTTACAGCTGGCCACGTGGTTTATGCGCTTAAACGGCAAATGACTCGAAGAGCGAACGACTCGGGCCAAATGAATGAACCGAGTATTTTCAATCATTCTATCGGGAATGAAACTGTATTTTATTGGAATTCTCGGCACCAGCGGAGAAGCGAAACAAATGGTTGCAATCAATGCTGCAAATTAAGGGCTGCATTAAGAACGAGAAAGGAAAAAAATGAAATAGTAAGTTCATCAGGGTTTAAAAATAGGAAGTGTAGTTCAAGAT
Source organism: Zaprionus indianus (assembly GCA_018904595.1). NCBI lineage: Eukaryota > Metazoa > Arthropoda > Insecta > Diptera > Drosophilidae > Zaprionus > Zaprionus indianus. The sequence goes on along the minus strand of JAEIHA010000351.1, from coordinate 171,090 downwards.
TGCATAGGTAAACTATATAGCCTGGATTTTGGAATATGCCCACATTCATTTTTGGGGAAATTCTAGGGATTTGAACGTGTTCAATACACAATTTCCAATTTTAAAGCCTCTTGTGTCACAATGTAAATGTATTTTTAATTTTGTAGTCCCAGTTTCCTAATGCTTGTTGAGTCATCCCATATTGGAGTATCCGAAAATACCAAAAATGAAATCATCTACAAAGTGCATAATTCAATTTTACGCACCGTTGAACTTTCTAATGAATTATCGGCGTGCAGAACTTTTGGTTCCGCGAACTGTTTTTATTGCGTTTCCATAACATTGCATTGCATTTGAGCCTGTGTGTGCGTGTGTGCATATGAGTGTGTGGATGTAGACGGGCACGAACCAACAGATTTGGTATGCTCTTTCGTTCTTGGTGGTTCGTTTCGATCCGCTACGTTCAATTAATAAGAAATTTGATTGGTGGAATGCAAAACTATTTTCCTAAATATTCACAAATAAACTGAGACTTACAAATTCACGAATTTAAATAACCAACTTAACAACGGGCTAAAAAGAAAGTGTAGAAAGCAGAATTCAAATGTGCCAGGTAAAATATCACAGCGCCATATGCGTCGTGTCAGATATAATCAAATAAGTTTGCATGAGCAACTGACAGACAGTGAATTCGCAATGTTAAATGGAAAACTGAAAAGTTTTTAAAAATAAAACATTAAAAGAAATTAAAAAGCAGTTGCAGAGCAAAATCCTTTCTCATTACAATTGAATGAAGGAACTCAAACGATATTTGTATTTTTGCAGTTCTCGAGCTAACAGAATGTAGTAGTAACACCAATATTATTTTTCTTTTTATACGCTTGTACCATTGGCAATGGGTATACTTACTTTGTGCAAATGTATGTAACAGGCAGAAGGGGGCGTGAAGACCCCACAAAGTGAATATATTCTTGCTCAGCATCGCTGTTCTATCTGTCTGTTTGTCTGTGTGAACACACAGATTTGAGCTATTATATAAGCTAAAGATACCAAACTTGTAAGCCCTAACCTTAAAAAAAGCATGTGTATTAAATTATCTGTCGGTTTATTTGTTTTTGAGTTACAGCATTTTTAGTGAAGCTACTTTTATAAATGTGAAAAAATGGATAAAAAAATTTCGCGTGTTGATAAAATACTGTTTTTTGAACGGGAAAGATTACAGTTGGTGCAGAAACTTGGCTTAATAATAAGTTTCCGGACATTTCCCAAGGAAAATCTACTATCAAAGATTGGTATGCTAATTTTAGACGTGTAGAAATGAGCATCAAAGACGGTGAACGCAGTGGACGCCCAAAAGAGGTTGTTTCCGACGAAAACATCAACAAAAATCTACAAAATGATATTGAATGATCGTAAACTAAAATTGAATGAAATAGTTGGGACTCTGAAGATATCGACGGAATGTGAACATCATATTATTCACGAATATTTGGGAATAAGAAAGCTCTGTGTTAAGTGAGTGTCGCGCGAGCTGACTTTTGACCAAAAACAACGACGAGTTGATGATTCGGAGCAGTGTTTGAAGAGTGTATTACCCTTTAAAGGAACTAGTGTCTGTATGTTGAATGAAAAAAACCTATTTTGGTAAACAAAACTTTTTTACTATTGCATGCCAGGGATTTTAAGAAATTGAAGAAAAATGAATATACATGGTATCCAAATACAGTATTCGCATAGCCAGCTCGATTTTCTTATCCTTTTGAAAATATTTAAATTATTGCTTTCAACTTACTGACGTGGTATTTTATCCTTTTGACAATATTTAAATTGTTTTTTAACGGTCCACGTATATTGCCACGTCTGTCTGTCCTGTTTGCCAATATGTCCCTTTCTGTCTGCATATATAAACGAATTTGGAAACTCCGGAATGCATTCGCGAGTTTTGAATTGGGCTGCGATCGATGTTGCTTTTGACGCCCCACAGTAAGCAACACAATGCATGATGATGATTGAAAGCATAGCGGGCATTCCACTTACAAGCTCTCCGTAGTAGCTTTTGCACGTAGTAAGGAACAGCACAAAACGAAGTGGTGACCTTTTGACCGGGAAAAAATAGAAAAAAAACCTGATATTGAATTAAAAATTTGGTTTAAGTATCCAAAAATAAAAGAAACAAAAAAATATTTTTTAAATCGGGGCGTTTAATATTCTATTTAATGAGTGTAAAATGCAAAGTGCTTAATACGATTAAAGTAGAGGTAGCCGTGAAGCGTATGAGCTGTTATTAAAGTGAATTAAATAGACTTATGTATGGCAAAAAGAAATGGACAATAAATGCAAAAAAGAATTAATTATAGTATTATACTCGTATCTTCCATTTATCATTGCCCATCAAACAGAAAAACATTCGCAGAAAAAGCTGAAGGAGTAAGTATTAAAAGATAAAATCAAAAATGTATTCAAGTACATTTCTAAGATTTTAAAACTATATAACATAAATATTTTTACTTGTATTTGTGTTAAAGGTGTAACAAATAGTTGACTAAAAGGAAAATCACTCTTAAAGCTTTAAGCCAATCGCGGCCACCGTACCTCTAATAACCATCTATCACTCTACCTTCCCATGCCCCACATACGGTGGCACCCTGTCATTGTCAAACTTCGCCACGCACAATGAAAAGGCCACAGGGCATCATCACATTTCATCCAGTGCTCACATTCAATTTATATGAAAATATATTTTCATTTTCGTTGTTGTTGTTGTTGTTGTTGTTGAGTTGCTTCTGTTGTAACAATAAACTAAAAATGGCTTAAAGGGTTTATCGGCAAAAAATCATCTCGAATGTGAAGCGTTTCGCAGTCGTATATTGAAAACGGCCTCAAGGGTGCAAAGTGTCAATCAATTTTGTCGCTTAAAAAATGATATACAATATATTTTGTATATTGTGGCAATACACAGGCCATGCCGACTGACCTTCAGCCAAATGTTAACCCTTAATAAATTTGCATATAAAAAGCCGCATGAGCCAAGGGCCTGTGAAGACGGTCGTGTGGTTGTGTGGTTGTGAGGGTTAGTGGGTGGACGAGAAGCCGCTTTTCGAGCTGTTAAAAGGCGCTTTATATTGTAAACTCGTTCTCCTTTCGGTGCGTAGGGCCTTTACACATTGTTCACATTTATCAAGCATTATCTGTTTGCTCTTCTTCGCTTTATTTTCTTTTTGACTCTTTGCCAGATAACAGCTGCACGCAATTTGCATGACGCGTGTGCGAATGTGTGAAATGTGTGTGCCAGTGGGAGTCAAGTGTGTGTGTACGTGTGTGTGTCGGTGTATTTGTCAGTGTGCTGTCGTCACAACAACAATGCGCTGGGTAAATTTATACACTCACTACAAACTTCGCATGCAAATCATATAAATTATGAAAGTTTTCTTATCTGAGTTTTGGTCGCATATTGGCGACTTGTTTTCTCAATAAACCTGTCAATACTTTGTCACATTGACAAGAAAATTGAAAATAATCAAAAGAAGAAAAAGTTGAAATCGTTTTTTGTTTATCATAGACTTTTCACTTTGCATAATAAGTATGGAAAATACAATATCGGTTCATAACAACACATACGAGATGGATTATTGTGGCTACAGACTCTTTGGATTACAACCAGATACTGCGTTAAAATTCCGAATATCTTTTATTTCGGTTATTACTATCGATGACAACTAGTGTTGCCACATTGTTATGTTTGATTTCAATCCAAAAAGGTTCCAGCTAATTACAATATATCTTAGAGTAATATGTGTGTACTATGTCACTAAAATACATACATATTTACTCGTATGTACCTGCGATTAACTACCTCAGAAAATGATGAGACTATTTTCGGAACCCTCACATATCTTAAATACTTTTTTATTGGAACCTTGTTTAAGATCCTCGTCAAATTAAAAACTTGTCAAAGTTCCGCTTAAAATGTCAACTTTCTATCAATCTTTTACTACCATTAAACACTGCTTACTAATACGTTGCCCTTTCTCGCACATACATATACACTGCTTTTACCCCCTTTTCACCTCCCCCCTTCTTGCTTCCTCGATGTGGCGTGACAAAAGTGTAGCATAAAGTTTTAACTTTTCCATTGGTTGTGCATTTTGGTTGTTATTTTGCTAGATCTCCGCCGTGTATGCAGGGCTCACCCCAAGCCCGCAGCCCCAGCAAGCTCATTCTGTGTGAGTTTCTTGTTGACATAAAAGTTTCCAGATTTTGGACGCTGCCTGGTTATGTAAGGCAAGTCGAGTCGAGTCGGGGGGCTGGCTTCGAGTGTGGGGTAACTTTGCCGTTTGTTGCAGCGTCTCTCGTTTTTATAGTGGACTTACATATATCCACGAATTTGCTGCGGCTACAAATTACAAATTGATTATACGTTCAACAAATGTGTTAATGTGGCATTGTTTGCAAACTTTTGCGGCGAGGTGCTGTGCGAGGCAGCCTGAGATGCTGCTGCTGAGCTGCTGCCGAGCTGCTGCCGAGCTGCTTCCCACTTGCCACTGACCATAATATATAGTACAACAAAACTTGCACGCAGCCAGAGTGCGGGGGCGCGAGCGAGACAGACGCAGCGAGAGTGATATGTCTGCACATGTATGGAAAAGTTTCGCTCGAGTTTTTCGTTTCGAGTTTTCAACGGCCAACAAAACTCCACACATTTTGTAAGCTCGCTGACAAGCGTAAACTTTCCATGCTAGCAAAATTTATTATGACCAAATGTTGGTTGGGTTTTGCGTCGTTGCGCATTGGCCAAGTGGGGGAGGCATGGCATGGTATGGTCGGGGAGGTATTTGTCCAGTTGCGGTCCGAAGGTCAAAGTAGTTAAAAATTTGAGCTGCTGTTTTAGATTTGTTGAAGCATGGCGTCGAAAACTTTTATTGCATTTATTATATGTACATTTATACTTTCCACATATTGTTTTCATTAATATTTAATAAGCTTTTGTCCTTATTAAATTCACGGAACATGTGTAGCACATTCGTTTTAGAGTTTTATGTGTGCATTTGTAATAAATTAAATTAAATTAAAACATTTTGAAATGTTTGGTTTATTTCGAGAAGGTTGAGTCATTCTGTTCTGTTTTATTTTGTGGTCGGGCTTGTGCTCGAGATTAATGCGTCAACTAAACTTAATTATCCAAATTGATATTTCGTAAAGCTACATTCTAATTCTGACTCTAATTAAAAATGAATTTCCATTTAAGCTTTGAATAAATTCTATTATTACGAAAATGTTTAAAGCTACTATTCATTAGAAATTTGAATATTAAAAGAACATTTATATTACTTGTTTATGTTTAGTTACTTTTTACCCTATCTATAGGGGATAAGGTCTGAACGGAAACCTTAATCTCAAAGACTTTAATAACTAGGGTTACCAAATTTAGTGACAATATGTATTATTATAACTCCGCAAAAGTATGCAACATAAAATACGCAAAAGAAGTTTTATTTTTTGAGAAATCTTTTGGTCACGTGGGTAGCGGATATATCTCAGTCGGGCAGGGTCGAGTATATATACTAGTTTTAAGTAAAAAAAAATACTTTACAATGACCAAATAATTTTCGGAATTTGGTTGAGGTCAGATAATTAATATAGAAACTATTTAAGGAATAAATTTAGGAGTTACTGATAGCTAAGACGCTGCCTAAGTAAGTTACATAATATATGCTAAAAATATAAGTTATTTATTTAGGAAATTATTTTGGACAGTTGGGTAGCGGGTATATCACAATCGGGTGTACTCTACTGTCGTGCTTGTCTTATTCTGACCTTTACTTAATACATCTTCATGCCAAGGGAGTGGGTGTTTCCTTCTATGTTTTCCTTTGCGAATCGTTTCATATTTTGTTTCCATCCTTTTTCGTTTTCTAGCTTATCAGAGAAAACTAATTTGTTAAAATGTTGCTTGGCTTATTTGTCGTCAGGAGCTGAGCTACTGGCCAGACAGAGAATTTTACGATGACGACGACGACGAAGACGACGATGAACTTGACGTCTCCGCTACAGTTGACGGAAATGCTCTGCAGAGAATCTCAAGTATCCATCATACGCCTGGTGGCCCACAGCCAGCGCTCAGTTGTCGGCGATGAAAAAAGTCTTCACGAATGGCAACTGTGACTTTTGGCGGCATCCTTGTCGCCTCAATGACATTTTGTGATGAAAAATAAGTGAAGAGAAATAAATTCATGTACCAAGAGCGATAGTTTTTTCCTTTCGCCCTCCTTTTGCGTATGCGCGACATCAACTTGACTTTCAAGTCAAGTAAACTGCAAGCAAAATGCTTTATGCGTCTTTTTTGTGCTCTCCACTATCCCCACCCTGCGCTTCTTATACTACTGCTTGTATTACGCGGTCTCCCCTTCCCTTCCCCACACTTGCACATCTGCGCTTCATCTCCTTTGGTAGTTTCCTTTGGCACTGTGTTTATGCCTTGTGTGCTCGTTAAGCTTTCTTGTGCCGTCTCCGCTTTTTTGATGCTAAGGCTTATTTGCCCTCTCCTTCGCTGGCAACTTGAGGCCCGAACGATGTTGCTTTTCATTTTAATGCCAAGGCAATCGGCCCGTTACATATTAAATTTTAAGTGGCTGCCGCTTTTCGGGAATCACCCAGGCACCCCCTAAGAACGAAGTAAACCAGACCGGGCCAGGGGATGGGACACCAGCCCAGGCTGCACATCAACAGGCGAGCAGACCATGATTGCCTCGCTTTAATGTCTCATGGAGCATTGCACACGGCACACCGTTCAGTTACAGCCCCGGGACACGGTGGTTAAAGCTCAATGAGGTGTCGCCTTGATTTAGTTAGTTGTTATGTTGCAGTGACTGCGTTTGAGGTTTGAGGTAACCTAATGCTGTGAGCTTCCCCGCAACCCTAATATCCCGTTGTTTCTGGGCGTTGAAAACACAATTCTGCATGTGCATGTCATGTCATATGGCGTAGAGATTTAACTCGTGGGACAGCTAGAGTCCAGCCCACCTTAAATAAATATTACTTCTTTTGCGTATTTTGTGTTGCATACTTCCAATCGAAATCACTACATTGTTCATTATCCTAACGCAACTAAATTTCATGAAATCAACTGGGGGTTGATTTATTGATACACAATTTTGTAGCTTAAGCTATTATAGTCTCTGAGATCTAATAATTTATATGAACGGACATGAGTATATCGACTCTGCTGTTGACGCTGATGATATATGTATATAGTTTGTGTGTTGACCAAGCCTCCTTCTGCCTGCTAAATGCATTTACGTTTAACACAAAGTTTTAATACCCTTTACCCTATGGGTTGCGGGTATAAAAATGATTTAACCTACAAAAATAAAAGATTTCTATCAGTTTCAAGTTTATAACATATTTTCTCAAAAACGGGGATACTTGTGGATACCGTATTAAATTGTAAAAGTAAGGGAATAATAATAATAGAGAATCACCTCGTCGCCCACTTCGAGTGCGCTGAAGTTTAAGGTATTGCCCACTCATGGTCCGCCTTAACTTGACATTTACTTTCCAGTGAAACTGTAAAACATATCTGATCCCGTCTTCTTCAGTATTTGAGTGTGCTTCCTTTATTTTCTCATACTTTAACTGGAAAAAGTGACACTCAACTTTGCCATGTGAAGCAAATAAATCATCGTAAGTTTTCAGCCGGTGCAAAGGGCACTCCCACCCCGCCTCGCTTCCGAGTTCTCTGCTCCCGAGTGGGCGGGGACTTGCCGCGCAGTCCGGTTTTTTATCCCGACTGCTCTCAAGTTAATTCAATTTAAAGCAAGAGAAAAAACAAGAAACTTTGTCGTACAGTTCCAGTTTTTTTTTTATATTCCGTAATTCACGTTTTCTTTTTATTTCGCTTCTTTCTTTTGTGTGTTAAGGTTTCGCTTTGGCGCTTCATTTTGTGCAAAGTTTGCAGCTTCAGCGAGTTGACACGTCATCAGGACAAAGCTACCGAAATTGTTCCATTGAATACGTAACTCAGAAAGCGGCAAGTCACATGATAAACAACACAAAAAGCACACTAAGGTGCAGCCACAGACTGAGGGGCAGAGCGGTAGAGCGGCGGAGGTGAGGCGACAAACTAGGACAACTGCTTAAACTTGAGCCTGAGCTGGAAATTTGTCATTGAATTTGCTTTCAAAGTTTCCTTTGGCGCTTCTTTCGCTCTTTGTGAGCACTTCCTGCCCAACTATTCGCCATTATTAAACCCACAATGATTTTCCTACTTTGTTGCCCCTTCGCGCTCCATTTTGATTTACTTGGCATACATGTCATCAGCACACACCCCCCCGCCTCTTTCTGCACACCCCTTGTGCCTTCATGCTTCCCCCTCTGTTTTGCCTTGATGTGAAAGTTATGTGAAAAGTTTTGATTTGTTTAGTACATTTATTTCACAAAGCATTTCGAACTTGGGTCGAAAAATTCAAACTGCTTTTCGGAATTAACTGGAATTGAAGTCATTTTTATTTTTCCAATATCTCCCAGCATTGTTGTTCCTGAGTTTTCATGGAAATTTGTTGGCTCTTCCATCGGACGCTCTTTGTATAAGCCGAGAAGTGTTTTAAGCTGTCCATCCCTTTCACTTTCGCTGCATCTCTCTCGTTCTCGCCTGCGTTTCTTCAAAGTTTTGCTTTATAAACTTCAGTTATAATTGAAAATATTGTTGTGGGTGTTGCTCTTGCTTCGCTTTTGTTGTTGTTGTTGTTGTTTTGTGGAAGCAGCTGTGCTTTGGTTTTAATTAAATTTTCCTGTCCACAAAAGTTTAATAGGTAACATGCTGAGAAATGAGTGTATAAACAGAAATCATTTGTTTCCGCCGCGTCTGCATTACAATGAGAGAGAGAGAGCAATGTGAAAGGATAAAGGAAATAGCTCTTGGTGGAACCAAACTATGATAAGGTGGCAGAATGAGTGGGTTTGTTGAACGTAAATACTTCTTATACAGAAGCTAGAAAGCGGATGCAGTAGTTAGTTCATTGACAAGAGTTCTCTCTTTGATATGTGAGTGTACTTATCAATATGTGAATATGTTATGCAACTATGTTTCATTCGCCATGAAAGTTCCACTAAGTACAGGAATTCTGATTTAATTTAACACAAATACATGCACATACATATTTATGTACATGTATGCATTAATATAAAAAAGTACATATTTATTGTATATTGTTACATTGTATTTAAAACTTGTTTATGCACATATGTACTTATGTATATTTTTTATAGCATTTAAAAGATTCCATTTTCATAATAATTTAAATATCATAATCCCGTCATTAGACACGGAATGTTGAAGTTTTTTGTGCTTCTGTGCGGGCACAAAACCGCAGGCCAGCTAATAATTGTGAATGCAATTTAAATCCTTCCGATTGACATGTGGCAAGTAGCTCAATTGACAAGCATAAAACGGGTTTGTTTAACGATGAAAATGAAATTAATCTTTGATTTTGCACGTTTTTATTCTTATCCCGCAATTGATTAATTTGATTACGCGCGATTTGCTCATGCATAAAATTATATAATTTGCGAAAAGAACTGACTAATTCCAGCCTGTCCGGCCAGTTCCACATCATGCTGTCAATATTGTTTCACTATAATAATATCGTGATTTTCGTATGCTGCATGCGACAATGATTAATTAACACTGCCGAGAACACATTCCAAATGTGCTCAAAAGAGAAATTATTTGTTAGTTATGCTTTGAATATTATAAAAATCTCCAAGGTAACAACTAGCTCATTCGAATTCTTTTGCAAATCAATAAATCACATGGGAATGCATTGATCCATTTATTTACATTTATTTTTTGATTGAACTGCAGTTTTATGGTAATTAAAAATGCATCAATTAATAAAGGTCGAAGAAAGAAGAGGAGGAGAGGAATAGATAAATGGAAGGGGTGTGTGAGTGCTCGCTTTGAATAATATTCAACATTTCGCACACGAGTTTTCCGTTTTGGGTTTGCTTAAGTAAATGCCGTTTTAATAAAATTGCAGACAAGACAAACTTGCAGCTGGCAATATGAGGGGACAACAACAGCAACAAGAACCGAAAACTTAAACAACGTCGGCAGCAACAAAAGCAACAAAAACAAGAGCAACAACAACAACAAGCATAACCCGGAGAAAATCTTCAACTCAGAAAGTAACAAAACGAAGCTAAAACTAAACTAAATGCAGACATAAATATTTTATGCTTAAAGTAAAAAACTTTTGCAATTTTACTGCTGCCGTTGCAGTTGCACTAGCCAAAAGCTGCAGCCAGCTTCACACACTCACTCACACTCGCACACTCACTGGCAAACATTGTGGCCTCGGCTCAGTTGTTGGTTGTGCCTTTTTGCGAGCTTGGCCAAAATCTAAACATAAGTTAGCATTTAACTTGGCGCAGGGCGCAAAAGCATAAAACACGCACAACAACAACACACACACACACACACACACTACATGCTGGCACCCAAACCTACTCACACACACACACGGCTGAAAGCCGCAACCGCTCTCCCTTCAATCTCTTTGCCCCTTTCTCTGGTTCTCAATCCCTCTCTTCTGCTTTGCCAGTTTTACACACACTTCGGTGATCCACTTCCGCTGCGCACGAGATAAGAAATTTACTTGGGCTATTTAGAATCCGGAAGCCTTTCGTCGTCTGGGACCCACACGGCATGGAGGGAGAGGCGAGGGTTGCCTGCCACACAGGTAAGGGGGCTAGGACATGCAATATAACATAAAGCAAGGGGTATTCAGCAGTTCTGGCATTTTCAACGCGAAGCAAGTCAATTAAAAGTTTTTACGCCAGCAGGTTTCTCATGCGGTCTTCGAGTTGGAGCAAATATTAAAAGTAAATATCTTTGAAAAGGTATGTAAATTGATCGCATATTTTAATTTAATTCGAATTGATGGGTTTTGAAAAGTAAATTATTATTATAAATATATATTATTTTGATTATTACATTCGCCATGAAGAGAAAGAAAATAAGGGTTTTAAAAATGGCCTCATATGTTCGGACATAATTAAATTATCCTGGCTCTGGTAAGTAACAGTAATTTGCTGCATTGCCAGAACAATTTTTAGTTTATTTTCAGCATTTTAAGTATTTTGTTCTCACGTGGACCACCCAGTTTTTTTTGCCATCGGAAATACCATTAAAGCGAGCCACGAGCAGTGAGCTACGTGGCTCTGAATAACTTATAGACCGGCGACTAATTAAAATTGCATGAACACGTCTCGAAAGAAATTTAACGAAAATATTTGATTTCATTGTTGCGGCCATAGGAGCAATTGTTCATAAGTATTCTCTCTGCTCCTGCGTGTCTGGCAGCCTCTCGTTGTCCTAGCGAGTTGGCTTTTATTTCATTAAGATGCCGGCGACATGATCTTTTAATTTCGTTTAGATAAATATTGGCTTTCTATTTGCAATTTGCTTCTGTTGGCCATGCTGACTGAATATTCATTGGACTCGAGTGAGTGGCTCGAATTGGAGATGCCCGCGATGCATTTAATCTATTATTGTATCTTTCCCGCATGTAAGCTCGTTTGGTGAAGTGCTTGGCGAGAATGAACTTGGAATAATTTAAATTTAATGGAGAATTTAGATATATCATGAAGCTAATTTTACATAACCTGTTTGAATCTTAAATTTGTAGGATAGGATAATCATCTACCACATACATATATGGTATATTATTACCCTGCTGCCAGAAACCTTTTACCAAACTGCATAGGTGACAAACCTCAAAAAAAATATATATAAATGTATGTTATTTACCACCAAATATATATAAATATATATACTCGCATGCAGGGGTATAAATATCCATGAATAGAACGACTAAGGCAACGTTGTTTCAATCGTTAAAAGCATTGATGGAGTATTCTGTGGTCAACATATAGTAGTACTCATATAAAATAGTATTAAAACATAAACAATAGTATGTATATACAATCCATGGATGGATGTCTCGATTGCCTTCAAATTTAATTCATATTGTTCAGTTTTACTGATATTAAGAGGGATTATTAAAGTGGTGGAATTAAAATTTCTTAATTTAATGCGTTTCAATAATTTCTTCAAAAAGTAAAAGTAAATAGCACACAACCGAAACAGCACTCAGTCTTGCATCGACTTTTTGCTTTTCGATAACTATACCCTTGCAGAGGGTATATTGACCAGGAAATTGCAACTCACTTTAGAAGACATCTTCGAGCCATAAAAATTAGCATCAACAGAGGAATCAAAGCAGCCCTGCCCGTCTCTCCGCATGTTGCAAATCAAACAATTTTCTTAGTTTTTAAGGTATCGTATAGCTGCCATACCAACTATCGACCGATTTTTGTAATTTGTCAAGATACTGCATCATAATTTGGTACATAAAACTTATTCCATATATATATTATGCTTATAAAATTTCATCATGATCGGCGCACCTTATTATATAGCTGCCATAGGAACAATTGTTGAAATTAAGGTTCTTGTACGAAGACTAAACTCAACTTAACTCAACTTGTTAGTTCCAATCGAAGTCAGACACAATATTGAACACAATATCACACAAAATTACTTATCTTTTATTGTTCTGTAATTATCAAAAAAAAAAAAAATGTTACTGTTCGATGTTTTTCCTTTTGCCTGAAATTGAAATAAAATGCATATTAAATAAGTTAGTTTATCCTTTTATTAATTTTAATTTATTTTTTAATTTTTTCATACATTGTGTATATTTTGCTTGTTTGTTATAAGCAAATGTAGCACATTATTAATAAGAGGTTTGTACTAAAATTCTTTTTGTTTTGTTGCTTCATTTGGCATAATGCTTTAGTTGCGATTATTTTGGATAATTATTATTTAATTAAATTTAAATTCAAAGGATGATCACTCGACTGTTTAAAAGTAAAAACAATCAAATATTTCAAATCGCTTTAAATTATATATAGGTAAAAGAAGAATAAATTTAAATATTTAAAAAAAAAGTAAAACCTTTAATAAAAAAATAAAAAATAATAAAATACGATTTAACTAAAGATTATTGTATTCACGCTCATAAGATTTAAAACTTTCATAAAAACTAAAATTGTCCGAGCTTCTAAAACTATTTCCTTCCATTCTTCCGTCTCTCTCTTTCTCCGAGTTATTCTTTCAACTAATCACAAACTAAATAAGCACGTTCCGCACTCTCTTTTCGGCAGCTCAGACTATGAATAATAATCAAAGAGAGTTCCTTTGCGGCCGCTCTCCCTAGATGTCTCTTGTTGGATCTCTCGCTTTGGATAACTTTAGCTTGCCTTCTCTTTCACACTGCCTGCCAATCAATTTCAATGTCCGCAATTTGCCGGGTATTGTCATAAATTGCACTAATGCCTAAGCCCGAGGCAGCTCCCTTTGACTACATTCCTGACCTCGCCTACGACCAGCGCCGAGCAGGACCTGCTGTTTGGCTGCCGGGGTGGTGGTCACCTGTCAATTATTCTAACAAGACAAAACGCATCAATGGAGCTCGTGGCCTGTGTTCAATTTTGGGGGCTCAGATAGATTCGTGTCCCGCACATCGGAGTAAATTTATACAATGTGTCAGGCGTTTGCTTTATCTACACGGAGTCTCGTTCTCTTCATACACAGTATATACTTTGTACACACATACTCGTATATACAATAATATGTATGGGGGAAAACAAAAGCGAGCGGGAGCAGCGATGTTGGAACGTGAAAATCCCCTTTGCGTTGAAATGGCTTAATGTCACTTTATTTCATGCGGTCTTGTCACGTCTGTCTGCGCTTTTTTTCGGCTGCTCTTCGCCATTTTTTGCCTTTTGGTTTGTTCGATTTCTGCAGGATTGTCGTGCTGGCCCTCTGGCACGTTGTCCATCAGTCAAATGTACTATATATCGATTTCTGTTTGTGCCACGCTCTTGGCATTAGTTTTTGCCAATCAACACGCCCCAAATAGCTTGTCAATTATTTGGCAATTTCATTGGCCCGGTGACAATGGGATTTGCTGCGTTTCATTTAATATTTTCGGATTTGTTGAAGTGATGGGGTTGTGCAGGGCGACGGGTCGCCGGGTTGGCGGATGTAACTTAAATCAACAGCTCAGAGCAGCTGTTATAAATAAAGATTTTCGCCGACGCTTTTAATTTATTCAAAATAGTCATTTCCTGTCGCTTTGGCCGGAGATTTGGCAATTTGACAATTTGGCGATTCGGCAATTTGCGCCCATTTCAATTAAAATGGTGACTTATGTCCAAATGGTATCGTTCACGTTGAGCACAATGTACCCTTAAAATCCCGCGTCCAACAAAGCCGACTGCCCAACATGTTGTCTCCATTTGGCACGGCAGAGCGAGAGAGTGGGTGAGGTGCAGGGGAAGAGCCGGTGGCTCAATTTAAATGCCGTCATGGGGATCAACATCAACTGCCTATCAATTGCAGGAAGGCAGCGTGCCATGAAAATTGAAAATTAGCACAACGCAGGAGGCACCGAGGAAGGGTTGCTCTGGTCGCTTTCCACTAATTGGCAAACCCTCCTTCGCTCCTTCCCGATCACCTCTTGCCTGCGAAGGGAAGCGTTGTTCCCATTGTCATGTCAAGGGGTTTATGGCCGAAAATGTTTCAGCTTGTTTGGTTTCAGTTGAGTTTTTTCCGCCTCTTTTGAGCGAGAGCTTTTAGAATCCGTGGACATTTGATTTATTGAGATTTCGTGGCAAACTTTGTCATATCTTGTCAGGGTGAGGAATGTGAATTGCTTGCCTTAAATTTCATGTTGCAACTTGAGAAAATATTCAAAGAGATATTTAAAAGCAAAAACAAAGATACAATATATGTATCATAGAATGGGAAAAGTTTACCGAAGTGTTATCCATCTGTTTGTAGACAAAACAACACACACAACAAATCACAATGCCCTCTCGCCTAATCGAGTCCAGCAAACAAAGCAATCTGTGCGCAGTGCAGCACTCAAAACACCCAAAACGCTCAGCAATGAAGTAATTGAAAAAATAACTTCCTTATAGAGCAGGAATTCACCGACAAGCCACTCCCCGCATCACTTCTCCTCGCCCACAGCTCCCTGGACCCTTTTCTGTCTTTCTTAGCAATGCAAAAAATAAACGTAGCATACATTACAGCTGCGACTGCAAAATGCGCAAAGAGCACACAGCCAAATGCCGGACGAGCTGCCCAGCAAGAACAAAAACAACAAAAGTTCTTGGTCACTTTTGCTCGTTGAAAAATTGACATTTAAACATGGAATTCCAGCCAAGCCGAGGCAACAACAACAACAATGTCCCAGGCCACTTTTGGGCTATATGTCTGAGAATTGCAAGCCCTGTTCAACGCCCTTTCCCTGCATGCTACCACTCCATTGTACCTACTGGCGTCGTGGTAAAGCAAATCCCTGCACGACTGCAATCTCAGCATTGCAAGCAATTCGACCAAACTTTATATGGATGCACTTGCAAAAAAGAAATTGAAAATAGTCCTTTTCCTGCGCCATACCAAGCACTGAGCGTTGTTGTCCCCCTCTCGCTCTCCGGCTCGGCATATCCACGCATCTGTGGAGGTATTCCCCATATGACTGTCTATCTAACTGTCTATATGTCTTGGCGCACTGCCTCCACGTCTGTGTGCACTTATCGATTGCTCATACGTCGCGTTGTCCCAAAGTGTTGAAAGTAAAGGAAAGAGAATTGAAAAAATTGAACACGAAATGGAAAAGCAATGAAAATGTGCACAAAAGTTGAATCAAATACCGAAGAGCAAAGGCAGAAATCACACATTCTTACAGGGCAAAAACCCATTAACACTAATCGCTTCCCCACAGACACATAAACAATTTATCTGCCACACACACACACACACACTTACGCACACACACACTGTAACTTACCCGCAAGATCGAAGTCAAAGTTTTGGTCGGCGTCAGACTTGCATTTTCTTTACAATTTTATTTGAAACCATTTTTTGTATGTTTGTTGTCGGCTTGTGAATATTTTGCTTACGTTGGTGGAAATTTATCACGTTAACCTTTGGGAAATGCTCATATAATTTATCTTCAGCAAGTAAATTTTCAGAAGCCCGCCAGCAAGCATAAAGAGAGAAAGCAAAAGCAGCGTCGCCTTGCTTAGAGCAGCTTTGGGTTCCACTTCACGTCGTGCGTTCCCAAAGTTTTAGACTCTGCCACAAAAATACTCAGGGGGTTAGCAAACTCTGTGCACGGGTGTGTTTTTGTGTGTGTGCTAAAAAATGGCGTGGCATTTAAGCCATGCCATGTGAGTGGCTGCGTGCCCGTCTCTATGTGTGTGTCTGCCTATGTGAGCCAAGCCACACTCAGTCTCAATCAGCCCCGCAGTCTGTTGGGTCGGAAAAAATTAGGTTAATTTGCCAAGCTTGCGATTGATGGGCCACCATCCAAAAGCACTTGGCAAATAATTAATAAAATTTGATGTGCTGCAGGTGATTTTAAAGCTGGCAAATGTCTCAGGTGGTCACTCAGTCGGGTAAGGCAATAAATTGAGTAATAACACGAGACCTGGCGAAGTATTTAAATAATTTAATTTTAAGATTAAAATTTCATCAGATTTAAAACCTAAGGAACTAACTCCAAACTGCTTGCTAGATCAAAGAAATAGATGAGAATTTAATGGTAAAACAATTTACATTAAGTTAATCAACTTAGGAATATTTATATACTTTGAAAATACCCTGCTAACCAATAGTTAGCGGGTATAATAACTTTGTGTGAAACAAAAATGCATGTTACAGGCAGAAGGAGGCGTGTATGTCTAGCGACCTGATCATAGAATTAAAACCAAGATTAATCTGCGACAATTTCAAATCGAAAAGATCCTGCTGCAGTGAAGGTAAGAAACTGACAGTTCCGATGCAGCGACATATGAGGAGCTTATGCAAGCCGGAAGAGTGTTATTTCACAAAAAATGAACGCAATATCATAATAAATCTCTGGTTGTAAAAATATCCGATGTATTGATGGAGTCTAGTGCACTGAGAACTCTTGGACTTACTTGGTAAAGGTACTCTGAAATTTTAATAGATAAAGAAAGAAATATTTTAACATTTTGATAGATAAATGGAGAAAAGAATTTGGAATTTTGTAATCTTTTCATAAGGCGTGGACAAAGAAAGTCTCATGGGCTTCCAACTGTTTCTTTTTTACTTGACTCGAACTCTTTAAATACATTTATAAGGTCCAAGTCAGACATATAATATATCCGCATATGTAAATAAATAGCCAAGGCCAGAAATCAGCAGTGCATTTGTGTCTAATGAATAAGTTTGGAACACTAAATTTAATGGATGATAAATCCCTTTCTTTCTGGTATTTTAAAACTGATAAATAAATCGTGATAGTTGCTGGGATAGAAAAGTAACCTTTAAATGTTTGAGCCCTTTGATATTGAATACCACAATTGAAAGTCAAGTTAAGTTTTTAAATCCAGACATATTGTGCCACATGATAGTGGTAAACAGGTGACGGCGAGAGGGTTTTTCCACAGTAACTGCAAACAAAATTAGAAACAGTGCAATCGAAAGTATCGTAGGAGAAAGAGAGCGACCCCAGTTGAGTTAATGCGCTCAGGAAAGAATCTTAAATATTCTTACTAAGCGACGAATAGATATAAATAAAGAAGCAGACAGCAAACCAAAAAGTTATTTTCAAAGCTAATTGTATTTAATAGAATGCAGTAACTAATGAACAGAGTGAACCACAAGAATATAAAGACTCTTCAGAAAGTGAAAGTAGGTTTAAAATGAGATGGAGCACAGGTTCTTCCATGATAAAAGTTAAAGACATCTGATCACTTGATGGAAAGTTAGATATGTTTATATGTATGTCGGTTTTGGTGGACTTCCACTTCAATTATCGCCACTCATAATGTGCAATGAACTGCTTTAAGTATGCTGTTTTAGTAAGGCTGATGGTCTCCCTTTTCATTTCTTTCTTCCTCTCTCTCGGTTTTTTCCCTTTGTATTGCACTTCTATGTTCTGTCTCGAATTTAATTTTTCTAGAATTTTCCTTCATTGCTCACCACATTGTCGTCGCTTCATTAAGAAAGTTTTTCTTTATAGTTTTCGTTACATAAATGCAGAAAACTTAATTTCTGCTAAGTGAACTTGTTAAGTTTTGCGCTATGCGTACGTCTTTGTTGTTGTCATTTGCCGCAGCTTTTCTTATGGCTCCAAGAAGAGAGACGATGCTGGTTGTGGAAAGGTTGGCGTATTGTTGCAACAGGCCCAACCACTGCCATTGACACTCTGGTGGACCCATTTTTATTCTGCTCGCAGTTCTTGCTGCACGTTGATCTGAAGACGCTGTAAGCGCATGGAATACCACTGCAGAGAAGATAAGGAAGCGTAGCCCTACAAATGGAATTTGAAATGTTGACGCTAAAAACTTCGAACATAATTACACCACGCTACACAGTGCGGAATACTTAACGAGCTGTCCTTTCACGAAGTCGGTTAACTCATCAAGAAGTCATGCAAGTTGAAGGCAAATCATATTTAAACAGAGAAGCTGATTAAATCGAATAGAATTAAAGAGATTGTGTTGAATAGAAATATATAACGAGTGAGGACATAAATTGAGAACTTGTCAACTTGCCTTATACGGCTCATCTCGCCCACTGTTTGCACTTCAATATGCTGCAAAAGTTGAAAAATACCTCACTCGATTAGTTCACATGCGAAACAATAAAAGCTCATTGAATCGCAATTAAATCCGAGAAGCTCAACACTTCATAAACAACGGACAGTCGCATCCCAAAAGCACAAACAAGGCGGGGAAGAGGGGCAACAGGAGTAGAGCCAAAGAAGCCGAGGACTGGAATTCGGTTGCAGGTGCACAGGTCACAGTTGGCAAGCGCTGCACATTTAGTCAGGTTAAATGAACCGCATCTATTGACTATCTCGCCATGGCGATGGCGTTGCCGATGCCGATGGCAATGGCAATGGCAAATTTTGCTTTTGAAGGCAACATAAATTTTTCAAACGATTGACTCAGCAAAATGACCATGAATGTGTGACATCAGCAATGCTCTCCTGCTTGGGGCAAGCAATCCCCATCAACATCATCGTCGATAACATTGTGATCATCATCATCGTCATCATTATTATGCTGCCCTGGCTCCTCAGCTCCTCTGCTGCACAGCGGGCAGCAAATATCCAAAGGTAAATACGTGCATTGCCTGCTTCCGTTATCAGTCAGCTTGTTTGCCAGACAGAGCCGGGCAGACAGACTGAGAGATTGGGAGCAGGCGGGGTAGACAGTTGGCACGCCTACACGGCCGCCCTCCACTTCGATTTGTGTGCTTATTGACGCTTTGAAGTCTGTTGAATTTGTACAATTTTGTCGCCCCAGCTAAGTGGACAGCCGAGCGAGACTGATAGACTGGCCAGCAGGAGAAGCTGGCAAAGATGGTCCCTCCAGCAACTATTCTTGCTCTCTCTCTCTCTCTCTCTGCACCTCCCCCTGTGTGTTCGAGTGTTGAAAATTAACTTTGAAAGATTTCCGTTAAATCAAATTGCTTGACATTGCATTTGCGGTTCAATGGGCTTCCACTTTGCTGTCCAGTGATACGGCAAAGTTGCTCGACTTCAGCAGACGGCTGAACGCAAGTGTCGGGTTAGTGATTGAGCTACATACGCTGCGTATGCTTAATTTGATTTAACAGGTATGCAGAGGCAAAGGTAATTAGCATGAGTGGAAGTAAACGCAGGCTCTGGGCGCAGATTAATCGAATGGAATAAATAATTACTTCAAGAAGAGATTATTAACTAACAGACTTTGCATAAGTGAAGAAATCTTTAAAAGCATTTTTGCCATAGGCTCGTTTTGAATTTAGCTCAAATTCGTAGAGAATATTTCTTGCTCAATCTTATTTTTCAAAACATTTCCTAGGAAATTTAATCTTTTACTTTAAATAATTGCTGTAAGGCTATAGATCAAAGGCACACTAAGAACTAATTTTATTAATTCTCAGTTTGTGTAACTGCTAAGCTTATGCCCAGCACTAAGTCTGCCTTGTCACAGGATTATGAAGAGTGCTTTAAGCTGTCGGCTTAAGCTAAGTGCCATGCGAAATCTGCAAAAGGTTAAATAAATATGCCAAAACAATAACACAAAACAGACAGAATGGGACAGAACGACAACAAATTCCCCGAGGCTATCAAATGCCAATGGCATCGTTGTCCTCATCGTCCTGGAAACTAATAAAACGTGCGCTAAATATTTATGAATTTTCATTTTACGACACCTTTGAAAGCAGCTGAAAAACCAGGCAATGAAAACTGTCGCTAGGATACTGGTCAGTTCTTATATAATTTAAGCAGAGCACAAGAGTGAAACAACAAGCAGAAGCAAAATTAACATAAGTCGTAAAAATGTTGTTAAAATGTGTAAAAGAATAAAAAGGAAGAGGAAAAAATCACGAAAAATGAAATCACGTTTGCAATTATACAAAGGAGAAGGAGGTGCAGAAGGACAACACAATTTTTTGCGGCCCCACGAAAGCAGCTAATGTGCCAAAGTTTCAGTACGTTTTGGAGCCTTGGAGAAAAGTGTCGAGCAATGGCAGGACAAGGGGCAGTCTGTTTATTTAGGTAAAAGGTCACAGAATGCAACTGTAAAAGTTATTTTCATTTATAGGGCGCTTTAACTCTGGGGGCTCTGTTTGCTTGCGCATAATTTTCACGTGAATTCTCCAATAAATATCAAGCAACAATCTGGCAACGCGGCGCATATTATGCGTGGAACGTGTGAATTATAGCATACTTTTTGGCGCGTGCGGGAAATATCATTGCGTGGCAGAGAGTGCTCCGATAGTTTCCATGCCGGCTTTTGTGAATATTTTGCGTCCAATCGGAGCACAAGTCGCTGAAATTCAAGTCTAAAGCCTGCAAACTTTGAAAACAACAACTTGGCTTACAAAATCCCTTTACAAGGCTGCAAGTGTAGTGCAGCATTCAAGCAAGGCAGTCTCACAACGCGCCGGAAAGCGCAACTAAGTCGCAAAACAAGTCACGTTTTTAACCACTCGAACAAACAAAACAGAGCAGTGACAAAAACACAAAGGGGCCGGGGATGTGGAACGGGCATATGCGGGGCTGGGCCATAATTGTATTGCATAATTTTAGCACGCTCCGATGTAAGTGCACGCCATAAATATGCCTGGAAATATGCGGCAATATATATTCGCAGCCAGCCTAGAGAGAGAGAGGGAGGGAAATAGAAAGAGAGTCGCGCACAATTCGCACACTACTTTTCTCATTACAAATTGGATTTCGCAGTCACATTTCGCTTATTGCGTTAAAAATCTATGTAAATTTCTTTATATGCCCACTAGAGTAGCTGCCAACCAGGCCCCAAGCCGCACGCTGGCAACCTTACGCCTCCTTCTCTTCTCCCTTAGCACTCTTTCTCTCTGTACCTCTCCCCCTCTCTCTCGGGCAAGCTATCTGTGCTATTTTTATTGCAGCATACTTTGGTGCGCCTTCCTGCTGCAGCTGCAGCACGTATAGCAGCAGCGCGCGCTGCAGCAGAGGCATTTTGTTTGCATCTTATTATTATTGTTGCCACAGTGCTGCCGACATACACATGCACATGTGCTTACCCAGGGAGTTGGAGCAAACCACACACCAAAAGAGGCGTCTGCCGGCTGCCAAGTTATTGCGAAAATATAATTCACTGTACTTTTCTTTTGCACCATTTTTACCGTCTCTCCCTCTATGCCCTCGCTCCCCTTTCCACGCCTCTGGCTTCCTGCACTTGCAAATTAGCTCTGTGGCAATGTGATAATAAAATGTTGTAGAAATTCTGCGCAAAGAAGTTTATTGTCTGCATTTGCGCTGATTATATAATCATTGTAGATAAGGCGCTAGAGCAGCGTACAAATTCACCAATGCAGCAATAAGGTATCTGGCGATTCTATTGTATTGCTTCTATATGCCAGAAAATGTCCACAACTATGACAGATAAAATCTCGGCTTCATAAGATGAATTCTATGTGCATAGTTAAGTCCGAGAAGAGAACATTGTTTTATGTACTGAAAATTTGAAATATTTTGGGAGGTTCTCTCTTTCTCTTCAACGCACAAAGAGAAACATTTCCGACCCCTTCATATTCCTAATAAGCATCAACAAAGTAGTCTAACTAGCTTCATAAGTATATCTTTGTATTCGTGTATCTGTTGCTAAGGAATTTTCGTTGAAATTATTTTAAATAAGCAGAATGATACAGATACGTGTATTTATATTGTACCTTCGGAATTTGAAGACGAATCTGATTGTAAGCAAACACTAACTATGTGCAAATGTATGAATCAATTATATCTGTATCTGTCTGTCTATCTGAGTGAACATGCTGATTTCATCGTATAGAAGCAGAAGACAGGGTATTTGGCAAAGAGATCCCTCTAAACTTTAGGCAATCAAATGCACTCATCGGCTTCTCTGTGTGGGAGCTAGAAAGCAAAGATGCTCCCGACTGTAGTTTTTATTAATTGTTTAAGATAACTTAATCTAGCCATATAAGGCTTTTTTCTGACTGACTACTACCTATAACAGTAGATTCCAAAAAACAATCCCCACTTGATCATAGATTAATGTGACCATTCAAGATAAACTATATTCTTAAACATATACATACAATTGGTTGAAGGAACCCTAACCTTACTGATAAAAAATATTTAAAAACTTTTTAAGCGAGATATTTGCCTCTTACGTTGTTACATACCTTCCCACTAAATAACCAATTTATCCGTCAGGACATTGGGCAAAACTTTCGGTGGTACTGTGGCCCGAAACACTAGCAGTGCGTATCTCATGGTCGAACCATAAAAATTAATTACACAAGCAATGCTTATAATTTGAAGCTGTCTGCCCGTCCAGTCGTTTCGTTTAGGAGGCAGCTAATTGTAGACTTGTGCAAGTCGTTTCATTGATTTATGGCTTCTAATTTCTACGCACGACGTAAAAAGTATTAAATAATAAACTCTTAACACGCTGTCCTGCCACGAAAAGCGTTCTCCTCCCAGGCTCTTGCCAATTCTTGTGTCTGCCTTCTCCATCACATCTGCAAAGGCACACGCCCACAGACACACACACACGTACAGATGTACTGTACATACAAACAAGCCAGCATCCCGCTGAGTTGCAATGGCGTCAACAGCGGCGTCATGGAATATGAGCTGCCTCTCCGCTCTTGGTCCGACTCTAGCTCATTTTCTGCTCTGGCTTTCTCTGTCTCCGTCGCTGTCTCTGTCTCTGTCTGACTTTACAAGTGTTTTGTTCTATTTTATGGGCTACTGACGCTGCGTGCGGCCCCTGCTGCCATCCCTCAACCCTTCTGCCCCTCGGCAACCCCCTCTGGGAGTTGTCGCCCAGCTCGTTGGCATGTAATGAAATTAAAGGCGTAATGTAATACAGCTGCAAAGTTTTCGTAGCGGTTATTTCCATGGCTGGTAGCGGGTAACCTGCTCCTTACGCCTCGGCCACACCCAGTCGACTTGTCCCACCCCGGGCTATAAACAGACATTTAATTTAATCAATTCGAGCAAGAACTTTAAAATGGCTATCATTATAATATCTTATTTGGCTCCGATGTGTAAATTGTCATATTCAATAGTGATTCTCAATTCCAATTCATCGTAAGCTGCAAACACAAAAATAGTTTCGAATAGAAACACAGTAAGCTTTGCTTAAAACTTACATCTTTAGTCGAGTATAGACTAAACATATTTCCAAATACATTCACTAATTCAACAAGATCAAATCAGAATATAATCACAATAAAATGGAGTCCTTACTGCCCATTAAAGCCGACACTGACCAAATTCGTGAGACAGAGGTGGAAGTAATCTCCCCCGCGTCAGATACTGAAAATATCCCAACACCGGCTACAGTGGACAGCGAGAACAATAGTTTGGCTCCAGCCAGTGTTGGCAGTCAGAGTGTAGGGCACTCTCGGCACCCCATGATAACCCGTAGCTACAGTCGTATCACCGGGAGGCGACCGCTCCACACACCTCGAACCCCCAAGTCGTCGACACCGACTCCCAGCATTCGAACACCCAATACAGGCACTCCGAAAAGAAACACACATAAGAAAAGGACTCCCATGATTATAAGAACACCTAGAACTCCTAAGTCCCCAAGAATCGCAAAGACAGTTGGGAGACAGAGGGTGCAGGCACCCCATCTATCGGACTCTTCCACTCCGGAGTCAAGAGAACCTGTGGAACACGTCCCGCGTCCTGTTACTCGTCGACGTTCACTTTACAATGCCAACCCTGAAGGTGCAACAAAGAGAAAGGTGTAAGTATTACTTAGTATAATAGTGACAATAATGTGATTCCCTAACCATAGGCAGGAAAGTCCAAATCCAAATTCGTCCGAAATAGTAGAACCCTCACCTTTTAAGCGATCACGCCTCGAATCGACGCCAAGTCCAAGGCAGTGTCCGAATCCCGTTCAAACACTTAGCACAAGTCAAAGTACTGTGACTAGCTCCCAACAAATGGCAGAAGATATTTCCGAGAGCTCGCGACGAGCTGAAGGGACTAATAGTATGGGAACTGATAATGTTGCCTGGAATGCCCTGGAACGTCCACAGAATCATGAAACATCTCCCCCAGAGGGATCTCCAGTGGTGTTGTACTGCCTCGGACGGGTAAACGTACCTCTCAACGATGAGGAGGAATCAACCGATCTAGATGAGGAAAGTGTAATTGAAAGAACTGTGGTCCAACCAACAATGAACTCGATTGTTAATCGCTTTCGCTCGCCTGCAAATGCAGTTCATGCAACATCTGATACTTCGTACGAGGATTCTAGTTCTGAGCGAACATTAACGCCGACCTCTGTTCCTAGCGATATAAGCACGTCAATCGATCCAGTAGAGATCATAGAAAGGAACAACGAGCCGACAGGCCTAGAGATGCAAGTGAGAACTATTGCCAAATACTTGCCGGGAAGTCACAAAAATATGTGCCTCCTCATGTAGGAGCAGCTTAGGAATTGAGCTTAGTTTCCATTTGCAATTGTTCAGCTAGGAGTTTATAGTTTTATTTCTAGATGTTTTACATATGCGAGAATTGAATAACACCAACAAAAAACTCACAGCTACAAAAATTCAGATCAGAAGACAGAGAGAGGGAGAGAGAGGAAAGGACTGAGCTTGAGCCGCAACACGGGTTTCTAATTTGAGACCGAGGTAAAGTATAAAGTATTTTCTGAAATGTATACATACAACTAATTCGCAGAGCCTTAAACATACTGTATGTACGAGAAGTACTCTCTAACGGGAACTAAATACAACAATAACAGTGCGGGATGAGCGGAGAAACGAAATGCCTGCAACCTTTCATGCACACTGCCGGGCGTGGAACACAAACAAAAACCAAGTTACAACAACAATGACACAAAACTTCAGCTGACAAGACAACAAGGACAAGGCTAACAACAGACACAGCAGGCCGAGAAGGCTAAGGACCGAACGAGGGCAGCGGGAGCGGAGAGGCAAATGGGTGACGGACAGGAAGAGCAGCAATCGTAGGGCAACTGCTGCCATGTTAGAAGCACGCAGCGAGACTGTTACAGCATGGCAAACACGACGAGAACGACTTGAAGGAATGGGACTGAAGCTGCAAGTGCCCCCTCTGACTGTCCCACTATGAGTACGAGTGCGAGTGTGAGTGCGAGTGTGGGTACCCATGCTCGACGTCGGCTGCTGGTAAACTTCTACAACTAATCCTGACTGATGTTGCGACAATATATAGAAAAGCACAACATATGCTGCAGCCGTTTCGCAGCTACGCTTTGCTGCCTCCTGGCAGCCTGTTTGCAAGACTCCTCGCCCCTACTCCTCTTCATACTCTCGCCTGCCCATTTCTTCTCTATTTGTTATTTCTACTTTAGATTTATGCGTTAGCGCAAAAGTTGCATCTCAAATGGAGCTGGGAAAACGAAAAAACAATGCGCAACTGTTGGATAAATTTATAATGTTCAGTATAAGCAACCAGAGACGGATGGAATCACGCTTAGAAACGAATTAGTAGGGGTAAGGTAAGGCAATAAGCAAGTAAGGCGACTGCCAGCGGATCTATTTTTGTTGAAATGTTAATAGAAATACAAAACACAACTGGCAAGTTGAAGAGTTCGACTTTGTACTTTAAACTCCTCACCGAAGGGGGGAAGAAACGAGGAACTTAAATTACTTTCATTTATTGCACATTTTTGTAAAGATGAATTAAATTCAATTTCCCCAAGAGTGTGAAGCACTTAACGAGCCCGCGTGCAGAATGCTTAACTCAGCAAGTGACACGGCCGCCCGCCGAGCCGACTTACGCGGCCCACGGGGCGTATACGCAATGTGTATGGTAAGCATTTGTGTTGCCAAAGGCGGTGGCACCGCAAAATTCAATCAATATAATTGCAACACTTTAGTTAAGAACTTTTGCACGACAACAACGAAAGCAGCATAACTCCCACCCACACACACGCATACACATACACGCACACACACACGCAGGCAACTATGACAAAGTACGTAAACAAAGTAAAGCGTTTCAAATTTATACGTGAACCTCAAAAAAGTTGGCCCATGGAGAACAACGAATACCGTCAACTGATGACGAGCTTCAGCATTGAAACGGGCACATAAACCTGCAATAAAGAGAGAGGGTTCGACAGAGAGAGAGAGCGAGCGAGAGAGACGGCAACTGTATTTATGCTTAGAAGTTTATGCACTTAATTAAGCCTCTAAGAGCTTACGTGCGTGCGAGTTGTGCAATGTGCACGGCACCGACCAGGCCAACAACAGGCTGAGGGAGTAGCAGGAGTAGGAACAGCAGAGCTACAAAAACAACAACAACAATGTTGTATACCTCTGCGCGCCTTGAGGTGCAACTAGTTTGTCATTGCTTTTGAGTGGGAGGATATTTCAGTACTTCCAGTTCTGTGCGTCACTAGAAATTTTGCAACTCAAACTTTGTCAGTGGGGCGATGGTAACGGGACGAAGTTTTGCCGCAGCCGCAGCTGTGACTTTGAAATACATTCAATCATTTTAGAAACTCGTGCAAAACATGAGCACAGCCCGAAGTTTTTCAGGGGATAAATGGCAATTGGGTCCAGGGACCTTGGCATAGAGCCGCAGGCAGCAACCCGACAATATTCAGTAGTTCAAGTCTAAAATAGCACTATCGAGCCGCACGAAGATAGTTTGCTCTAAAATATTTAAACTATTTTAGATTAGTTTGTTAGTACTGAAGGCAAACAAATTGATTTTTAAAATGATATTTTCATTAATCTGTTAATTATTAGTCTCATTTAACATTTGTTTTGATTGTCGAGCACTATTAAACTGTCCATTTGATTGGCCTGATTTGATAAATTTTATGTATATAATAAGGCTAATTTGTTAAATGAGCGTAATCACGATTTACGCCTAATTAAAAAACTTAATTAGTCGAACGTTTTGCGGCTGTCAGCGGTAAACGAATAAATATTGCTAAAGTTGTTTTGTGTTTTGTAAATGATGTGCAAACAAACGAGATTGTTTAATTAATGGACACCATGAGTGGTGGTGGTGACCCACAACCTTTGGTTACTGCGAGTTCAAAATATAAACATAAACACTATTAGGCGTTTACTATAAATGTTTTTAATATTAATTTGTTTGGATTATTATTAGATTTCTTTTCTAATTCAAGTGTTTGCGCCTTCGCCCCGTCGCTTCGATTAATTTACCTCAGTAGAGGTGGAAAGTACATCGACGATGTAACGATACATCAATGTTTTCAAATTTGTTGATGTTCGATGTTCTGCTGAGAATCTTTTTTTGTAAATCAGGATTTGTCGTAAGCTATATTTTATAAATTAATCTGAAAATGAAAAATAAGTTTCTTCGTATTTTCGGCTCATCTCGTCGAGATCTATAAGGGTCAATAGCCAGATCTTGGCGGAAAAATTAATGTTTTTTTCTCAAAAATATCGAAGTTTCGATGTACGTATGTATCGATTTTTTTCCAGTTCTACTACTCAGCTTAAGTATGTCGGGCTCGTTAAATTTCGATAAATTATTAATCAAGTCCAAGTATAAGTGTTGAACAATTAACGAATATCATAGATATCGTGAACATTGTTGCATTCTGCGAATCGGCTGTGTTCATTCCAAGTTTCGATAGACATATATCGATGAGCACAGCTGCCCTGGTACATGCAACATCTGTTAATGAAACAAGCAGTGCAAACTCAAACAAGGCCTTGGATCAGCAGCATCTGGTGGCGGGAACAGGGACCTCCTCTGTTAATAGCCATATCGGTTACCGACCCGTGGTTCCCGTTTGAGAGAGCGCCGGTTGAACCGTCGGCAGATGCCCGAATGCACAGCCCAAGTTTTGGACCTCTTGGACCACTCATCTGAACACATACTTGCCTGGTGAGTCTAGTCCTTGCGGGGATCCGCCAAGACTTAAACCTAAATATCACCGCCGAATCCCATTGCACGGCAGCTACTTCTGTGCGACACGAGCAACTGCAGCGAATCCTGCATCTCCAAGTCTGCAGCGACAGCAGCCGCGGCACACATCGGCAGCCGCAAGGATCCCGCCCTTCGAGTGATCATCTCCGCAACCTGCAGGCCACATCTTGCCTGCAGGCCCATCCAGGCCGTTTTGTAGTGACCTGAAATAGCAGAATATGTCCTATTAGTTTTAATTTTCATAATTGTTAATAACATAAGTTTTGTTTTAGGTTTTTTGTTGAGTCCACGTGGTGGGAAAAGATACGAGGATCAGGATACTATACAGAAATGTGTAGATATTGAATGAATCACTAAATTACCTTTTTTTAGTTGGAGAAAAAATGGCGCGGCCTTAGTCTGGAATACAGGAACGGGAATTCGACCGACTTTGTGATGCCATGCTCGAAACCCTTTTTCCTTGTTAACAGGAGCATAACATGGCTGGGTGGGTGCGCGGTGACTTGGCTGTCACCAATGGCTGTTGTTGTTGTCTATTGTTCTCAGTAGAGTAGAGTCTGTAAATGAAATAAATTTAAATAAAATATATGGAATATGTATTATACGTTCGTTTTGGTTTGTTTACCTCTTGTCAGTGACGGGTCTTTTGTGTAAATACCGATGACTATCGGTATTTTGTGCGGACTGCAGGGTTGGAGGAAGAACCCCTCTCCAAGTGCTGCGGAGCTAGCCGGCACGGCCCTACCGACAAAAAAGTAGTCAGTAACAACATAATAAATAAATCCGTTACAATCATTTTAACAAATCAGTTATTAAAAAGTCAATAAATAGTTATGTAAGATTACATCACTAAAAGCAGCTTGCATCATTAAGTTTTTGATTAATATCGTGTAAGTAAAGTTTTGTTAGATGCAACTCTGCTATTCACAGCATTTCTTAAGTTATCGAACAGCGAGGAATTTACTTGAAGAAATTATTAAAACGAATTTATTAAACAAATTTGTAATTCCCAACTATAATAATAATTTGTTAATAAAATAGTATATAAATTGAACTAAACAGTGTTTTATATAAAGACAATCGTAACAGTAAACACTTAGAACCAATTATAGACTATGCTTTAAACATTTGTTATTAGAGAATAATTAGTATTCTCAAGTTTTTTTGTTAGCAGAAGGACAATGATTTTGGAATAAAGATTTAAGGTGCCGTTTTTTTGTGGAAGTCTTTTGTACCTTAAGATCTTTCTCTAGTCAGAGAAAACTTGTTCTGCTGCCCTTATGAACAGAGCAGATCTTTAGGTCGATGAGTAAGCAATTTGCTTCCTCTTTGTTCACACCAAGGCTGGGCAGTCTTCGAGTCCTTGTCTAAAGTTTCGTCTTCATCTTTGCAGAGTCTGTACTCTGCATCTGGAGACAGACGCATTTCAACTAAGTGATGATTCGCCGTGTGGTGGCCAACAAGGAAATGAAGATCCCTCCTAGACAACAGACTGGGTTTTCGCTCGACCATAGGTGTAGGCTTGGTGGCATAAGTGGATAAAATATTAAAATAATAGCAAATTTCCGATTTAAGTGGGCGGTGGGAGTGGCACTCAACATTTGAAACATTTTGCAGGAACCTTCCTTTCCGATTTAGTGTCTTTGGATTTTGTAATATCAGAGATCTGTGAGTTCACACAGATATCCGGACAGACAGGCAGACTTGGCTTTAATATTTATCCTAATCAAGATTATATAAAGAATATATATTCTGATTGCCGGTTATATAAATTTTCACAAAGTTCGTATACTCTTTTTAAACATTTTCAATGGAATAATGGGTAGCGGGTACACCACAGTACGCACAGACGATTGAAGCTATCGTGCTTGTTTTATATTATTTTGGTCAAAATACAGTAGTAACTATTACTGATACTGTTTTGTTTTCCTCTTGCGAGGAAGGGGCTTAAAAGCTTTGCGATATTGTAGGACTGAGTGCGTCACTAGTTCTACAGGGCATGTTACAGTCGAGTGCTCTCGTGTTAAACCTCGATGAGTTTGTAAACATTTTCAAAAATGTACTGCAAACTGATATAAATTGTCAGCGCAATCAAAATGTAATATTTTTCACAAATAATTCGTTTATTTAATTTACAAATTTTCGCCCGTTGTTTGTTGCCAGCTAACTCCGGAGCACCTGGGCGAAAATGTTCATTGTTTTGGCAACAACGAGTGCCATCAGACGAGCAGGCGAGCGCGCGCGCGCCCGCCTCTGACATGATGTGACATTTGGCCGAAAATCAACAAACAATTTTATAATTTGGCCAACAGCTGAATGGGCACGCCGAGTACTCCGTGTTTCGCAATTTTCTAATTAAAATTTTTGGCAATAAATTTTGTCATGTGGCTGACAGCTTTCAGCTGCTGCCAAATGAAACAAAACAGCAACGCCGAGAAGTAAATTGAAAAAAGGAAAGAAGAGTCAAAAAATAATGATAATATTTACAGCCCGCCCCCTGGCAGCACAGAATTTGCATATGCTCAGGTGAGTGTTGGTGCGAGTGTGTGCATGTGTTTAACGCACTGCAGAGCACGGCACAATATGCCCGAGTTCCGTTGACGGACACCGTAAATATGTTGCACAAATAAATTAACTGAATTTTCTGCAAATCGGCAGCATATTCGGTTAATTTCTAAATAGCTTTCCCAGCGCCAGCAGCCAGTATGCAAATTTACCCAGTAAATGCGCGCAAGTTAAATAAACTCCTCAAATATTTACCACACCCAATTTTTATATATTCTTGGGTATTATTTTTAAACAATTTAATGTGTTTAATAATGAAAACCATTAGTTAAAACAGATTCTTTGGCAGACTTTTACTGCTGTTCGGTTTAAGTAGTAAATCTTCTTTATATCTTCAGTGCGAGTGCCTTTTTGTAGCTAATATACCCTCAGGGTACTCAAATCCATTTAAGCTTTCAGCGTTTGATATTTGCATAGGTCGCGTATTTTGTGATTCACAGTATGGCAAATAGATTTCCACACGGCATGTGTGAGTGCATTGGCAGTGTGCGGGTGTATTTGTGCTTGTGCAGAATAGTTCATTGTATACCTCAATAATTACATTGTATTTATTTGTGCAGTGCTCGATAGCTGCCGCCTCGCTGCGGGGCATTCCTGATTCTGGGCTCAACCGTTTCCTGCATAATTATTGCAATTTATTTTGTTGCCAAAATCTGTGCAAACTATTTACACCCACTTGCGTGCAGTGAGTCTGTGTGTGTGCCTATTGACGTGTGTGTGCGTGTTTGATTTGTAGCAATTTGCATGGAGAGTTTGCTTATCGGTCGCACTTCATTATATAGTCGTATAAAGCATTGATGTACTCGCAACCCCAGCCAATCAATCAAAATACGAAATGCAAAATGCAAAATGCATGAAATGCATTTGTTGTATTTGCCGTTTGATTAGGGCGCAGGTTTGCGTTACACCTCACCTTCCTTACCCCCGGCAGGCTTTTTCAATAGACACACGATTAGCGCAATTCCGTTTATGGCCAATAACTGTTTGTAAACAGAATTGGATGTATTAACGTCCCCTGCAATTGATTGCGATAAATGATATATTAAGAGTGGGCTCTTGAAACATTTCTATACCGTTCGACCATTTAAATAAGAGTAAAGCAATATTAAACAATACACTAATCTATTTAATTTATCATTTTGAATAGCAACCCTCCCTTATTGATGATTATCGGAAAGTATTTAACATAAAACTTCATAGTATTAAGATAAGTACATATGTACTGAATATAGATAGTCGAATAAATAACTTTATGTTCAACTTAAGGGGGCTGTTCTGGCTCCAATTAGAGCACAACTTTTCAATACAAACGTGTAGAATGCTTCTCTGTTTGAACTCATTTATTAACACAAAATATTTACCTTACGCTCAAATAGAAGATAAGTACAAAGGAAAAACGCTATACATGCGAAACTTTGCAGAATGTGACGATCTTTATTTAAGTATTGCACAGCAGCTTCTTTTTATCGGATTTATCGGTAAGAAATTGTAATATAATATAATATAATTGTAATATATATATATTCACTATTGATAAATTAAGCATAGTTCGGCAAGTCTTAACATAAAAAATATATTATTTATCGAAGTCGCAACAAGGACTATGAGCAAGTGTCTGAAATTTAAAGTAAACTTAATCAGTTTATGGGATGCTGACCCGAGTAAAGCGTACAAGCGAACATACTGATTGTTAGACCAAAACTATTAAAGTTCGTCAAGTTCGAATTCCAAATTAATACCTATCTTAATAAAATATAAATAATTATATTTATGAAATAATCGGTGTATACTTTTGACGTAGGAACAAAGAGTATGAATAATAGAAACCTACCTTCGGCTGGGGGAACCCCTTTCATATTTTGACTAGTCGTCGGTCGACAATATTAAATTTAAATTGTTGACTTAACGTCATCTTCTATGATATATGGATTTTAATGAGAGTGCAGCTATTGTATTTTGCTAGCCCTTGTATGAAAAAAGAAAGATCCCGCATTTTTGCCACATTATTAATAACCTATGCCGTGTAATCTCTTATACCCGCTACCCATAGCAAGGAAGGGTATAAAAACTTTGTGTCAAATGTATTTGACAATCTGAAGAAAGCGTGGCAGATCCCATAACTTATGACTTTATGTATTCTGAATCAGCATCAATAGCCCAGTCAATATAGCCAATTCTTAGCGAAATTTGGTTGCGATCGGATAATTAACATAAAAGTTATTGAAGAAATAATTAATATGTATTGATTTGAATCCCGCCTCCTGTAAGTATGCAGCATAAAACGAGCAAAAGAAGTTATATTTTGTTAAGAAATCGTGCTTGTCAGGTGGGTAGCGGGTATATCACAGTAGGCTGTACTCGACTGGTCATGAAACAATGTTTAAATCATATTGAACGTTTCGTGGTTTTATTCTTTAATATTTATTGTTTTTATGTTTATTATTTTAACATTTGTTGTAATATTTATTTAAAGAGTGCTGTACTATTTGCTTAATAGCCACCTTGGTCATTTTGCTTTCGTATTTTCTGCCGTTTTCAGAATATTTAATTAAAACCATCACCAAATCTATTATACAGCCCAAAAAGAAAAGGGAGAGAGAGCGAGGAGAGAGCAGACAGCACTTTACAGTGCCATCCACGCGGGCGTTTAGTTGTGAAAAAAGTGTGTTGGAAATTTATGCGACTTGGCTTTGCACGTGAAAGTTTTTAGGCTCAAGGTAAGCCACGCAGAGCGACACACACACAAGCACATAGACTAACACACATACACAGACCCACTCATATACTAACACTTACTCGCACAGACAAACACACACACACACTCACATGGCACCTTTAAAGTTTCTGCTGGCCAGATAAGAGTCGACTCGACGAAAGTTTCGCATTCATTTGGAAATTAATAAAATGTTTGCTCCCACCTAGCGCGGTATCTGAAATGTCGTCTTAAGTTTGAACAGGTCAGACAAAACTTAACTGTGACTCGATTGGGCCCCAACGCAAAGCCAACAATTTAATTGCGAATCCAATAATAATTGGCCAAAGCGGCTTTGCCTGCACGAAAACATAAATCCCACGAGCTTGTCCAGGTAGCACATCGATCTAAAGCCTTCTGTAAGTACTTACTGTCCCCCCGAAATGCAATGATATAGTGATAGGATGGGTGGCAGAGGAGGGAGAGACGAGGAGATTTGAAGAAGGTGCATGTTCGCAGAAATATTTCCGTTATGGTGTGCGGTGTTTTGTCTGAGGCGGCTTTCAAAAGTTTTCTCAGACGTACTTAAAGAGTCGCTAATACCAGTTAGTGTCCATTTCACCCTCTCTCTCTCTCTCTCTCTCTCTCTCTCTCTCTCTTTCACTCTCTGCCATACACACTCGCTGTCTCTTTTCCATTCAGTGGGGAGGTATAAACGGTTCTCCAGCTCGCAGCAATACCCTTATACCATTCCGTTGGCGGGCGGGTTTCCTTTTGTGTTGCGGCTCCGGCGTATTACATTAAGCGGCTTAAGTATTATGTGTGTGTGCGTGATCGTGTGTGTGTGCGCGTGTGTGTGTAAGTGTTTGCTGCGACTGTTGTTGGCTGTCGGCGCTTACATTGTAAGCCATGTTATGGACAGTTGGCGCATTGATACGACATAATCAGAATGTGGTCGGCTTCTAAACAACCGAGAGCAGAGCTAAGGTGCAGGCCGATTCACGGGTATTTAGTGTAGTTTAATTGAATAAATACCAACTCATATGCAGATCACACTCATTAAAAACAATATAAATTGTGGTGAGTTTGGTCTGATGAGAACAAAGCCTTAGGGTGTTGTAGATGCGATATGATACTTCACTGCGATTGCCTCTCATCATTTGTGCTGACCAACCAAATTGAGCGTTAAGCCAGCGAGTACAACAACACCAATAAAACAACGGAAACAACAACAAAATTGTCAACCATAATAATGTTAGCCGGGCTACTTCAGGAACAGTTTGACTTTCATTACCGTAACGGCACGGACATCGATGAGCTGCGTCAACAACAAAGTCGCCACTGGATATTGGGCAGAACAGGGTCGTGTCAGGGTCGAAGGGTTATTCTTTGCCTCTCTCTTTGTTCGTAAGTGGAGTCAGGTGAGTGGGGAGGCCGGGCAGCTGAGATGCAGAGCACACACTTGACAAG
The DNA here is from genome assembly GCA_018904595.1 of Zaprionus indianus. Classification (NCBI taxonomy): domain Eukaryota; kingdom Metazoa; phylum Arthropoda; class Insecta; order Diptera; family Drosophilidae; genus Zaprionus; species Zaprionus indianus. The sequence goes on along the minus strand of JAEIHA010000351.1, from coordinate 135,852 downwards.
TGCAAGTGCAGCTGCACTGTCAGCTGAGCTGCGTGGTAGTCCGATGCCGTCGTTGTCATCATCATTAGAGAGTGTGGGCAACCAAGCCCGGGCTTCATCATCGACATCGTCGACGTAGTGAGCTGTCGATGCTCTCTGGCAAGAAAGCCAGCGAAGCAAATTGTTTTTAATTAAAAGTAAACAATATCAATTCATTCGACAGTTATCCAGTTATGCTGCTGACACTGCCTCGTCGGCGTAGCTGCAGCTCCTGGCCTGCTGCTGGTTCTAAGCTGTCTGCAGTTGCATTGTTTACCAGGGATTAAGAAAACGTAGCGATAGAGGGAGTGGCCGCCCCGTATCGGCATGAGTCCAACAAGCGCTGTCCATTTTTATCTCTGCTCTGGGGCAAACATCTCCTTGGCATCCTTTTAATATCCACCATTATTAATTGTCTTCGTCGTCGGCGCTTTGCGCTAGCTTAACATTGCAACCAACACAATTTTTTAAAAGTTATTCCTCACCTCGCTCGGTCTCCTTATCCCTTCGAATTTTATTGCTCGAAACTTTTTGCGTTTGCTTTATGCATTTTAACTTTTTTGTACTTTTAATTGGTTTGAAACTATCCGAAGTTTGCTTTATGATTTTATTTATCTTCTGATTTGCTCTGCGCGAATTGATAAAGCGAAGAAAAAACAAGCAGAAGAACTACTGACGAGTGTACTCGACTGTGATATACTCCCCACCCAGCTGACTAATGCGATTTATTAATAAATATTTTAAACTTCTATGTATTTTGAATTGCACTTCTTCGTATTTTGTATTGCATACTTTGCAGGGAACGGCATCGAAATTTAAATATATTTCATAAAGAGCCAAAACAATTGGACTATCCTAAAGACACACTCGAAATATGTATAAGACAAAGTCGTAAGTCCTCTCATGCTTAGTGCGAGGTTTGGTTTTAATATTTACTGTTAATTGCGATGATATGATACTTTTCTGCATTGGATTCATCGCTTCTAAATATAAAAACAAACAAAAAAAAAAATTTCATTAAGAGTTCCTTCTTATCTTTATTATCCGATAGAAACCTTATTTTCATTTAGACGTTGATAGTTAGTTGATAGTTTACCAAAAAACAAGTAAGAAAGCTACAGTCGACTGCAGTCGAAATCTATCTGAAAAAACGATTTCTTAAAAATATATAACCTTTTTCGCTTATTTTGTGTTGCATACTTTCAGGAAGGCTCTAGAAATCAGTACTTTTTTTTTATTTCAAAAATAACTTGTATGTTAATTATCCGATTTTAACCAAATTTCAAGAAACCATTTGGGAGTTGGTAGTTCACAAAATGAGAGCTTTCTAGCATTAAAATTAAGCTGAAAAATTAGTTTTTTTTGATTTTCGGGGGCTGAAGTAGACGTGGCAAAAATCTAAAAAATCTGCATAGAATAAAAATAACAAATATTCATATCAAATTTGTTAACACTAGCTATTATAGTCTCTGAGATTTACGTTTTCACATGCACAGACAAACAGACAGACGGACATGGCTATATTAACTCGATTTTTGATGCTGATAATGAATATATATTGTTTGTGATGTCTACCGCGGTGTAAGTTCGACAAAGGAATGATGTCTGTATCATATAAAATTAGCAAAGTCATAATCTGGAAAAATGAAGTTAAAACCTTCGTTGTTTACGTCTGATTTAGTTGCAATTTTACATTTTAGCTCAGTTCTACAAAAGTTTAAAATTGCAAAATATTACCCTTGCAGAGGGTATATTAATCATAGAAAGGAGCTTGCAACGCACCTTAGGACACATCTTCAACTATATATAATGTTTATATTCTAAATCAGCGTCACCAAGGAAATTGAAATAGTCCGTCCGTCCTTGTGTCCGTTGTCCGTTTGTCAGTGTGTCCGTCTGTTGCAACGCAAACTAATCTCAGTTTTCACGCTAAACTTGGTAGACATGCTTCTTATTCCTGCACGCTGCATTTAATATGGAACAAGCCGGATCGGACCGATATATCGTATAGCATCTATTGCATCCAAATTTACTACATCCTTCTTATTCTATATATATAATATGCATATAAAAGTTCATCGAAATCGGACACATACATACATATATTGGCCGAAATGAGGATTTTTGTATGGTGACCAGATCCGATCCTATAAATAACTGATCAGTGCTAATCAAAGATAGACATATGTAATATTCAGCTCCATAATAGAACATTAGTACGGTCTGGGGATATAATAACCTGCGAGGGTATAGAAACTTCGGCATGTCGAAGGCATCCTTCGTTCTCGTTTTCAATGATATTTGCAGTGTCTGCTGCATTAAGTGTCTTCGAGGCGGAAAACGACCCAAAATCGAGCAAAAATTAGTTACGTCTCTAATAACATTACACACACGCCAGCATGCAAACTCAAGCACAAGTGTGTATGGAGCGAGGTGTGCGGTAGGTCTTTCCAGGCAGAGGGTACCTCCCGTCATCGTCATCATTATGATTTTGGGTAGCGAAATTCTGGGCTGACTGCTGTACTGTTTGGTGAAAGGAAATACATACGTGCGCATTCATTTCATTTCCGTTTTGTGTCGCAATTTGAAGTTCGGGTTTGGATTGGTGGCGGGGCAGGACTGGGCAGGGGAGGGCAGAGGTCATGGGGCGTTGCTATGACTATGTCTCGACTATAACTGCCTGGGCCCGTTACAGTTGTCTGCTCGTCTATGGCTGGGTGTGTTTGTGTGTGTCCAACTATTTATTTTTATGACACAATGTAGCTACACTGCCTTGTTGCCCCGCCCACACGCCACACTGCCATCGACTGTGTGTACTTCTGTGAAAGTTGCCATCTAAATATGTGAAAATTGCTCATTTGAAATGTTACCAGAGCAGTACGCAGGCTGGAGAATGCAAAGAGGGCGAATGGGCGTGTGGGCGAGGGAGGAATAGCCCGTGGGAAGGGAATTTCCAGGCAAATTGCCTGTCAAAAATTTGTAGGCAATTTGTTTGTGTTTCGCTACCATTTTGCCTGATGCTTATCAAAAGTGTCTGACACAATTGTGAACATTTCTTTTATCGGAAAATAAACAAAATATTAAAAAATGATGCTGTGAAACAGATTTAGCTTTTAATTTTTCAGGGCACTGAACTTCGCTGACCGTATTTGGCAGTGTATGAATTCATATAATAATTGGGATCTATAGATAGACTCTCAAGTTTCTTGTGGATCCAAGACTTCACCAATAGTACATTTGTAAACGCAGAGTAAACCGAATTTTGAGTATTATTCAAATTCCATGTAAACACTCCCAGCTGGTAGTACTGGCCGGGATGATCCTCAGAGGGACAGAAAAGAGACGAGGCAACCATATCTGCAATATTCGATGTCCTGAGTGGGCGCTCGACACATCCAAACGACCCGGGAGACACGTTGCCTTCTCTAAAAATTTCATTACATTGGCTCTTGTCCAAAATAGGAACTTCGACTTTAATCGGAATGCTTGTATTCTCATTTCGATCAACCTGTGTTTTGTCCCAACCAACTAAAAGGCACGGCTTGGTGATGGGAAACTCGTGAGAGCGAGGCAAACAAACTGGCTTGGCGTATTTAAAGAAGTCCAGTTCCCTATCCAGCTCTAGCAGAGCTATGTCATTGTTATAGTCATCGGTTTTGAACTCTTCATGTACATAGACGGCTTTTACAAGCGAGGCTATGTACGGATACGGCTCAACAGTCGAGCCTAGGTCCCATTCTGCAGCACGAATAGACAAAGTTGTTTGATTTTGAGTTGGTATAATGTGCGCTGGCGCCAGCACTATGGTTGGTGCCAGGATCGAGCCACCACCGATGAAGCTTGAATCACAATATATTGCTGCGAGCCAAGGAAATTCACCGAAAACCGTTAAATCGCTGTTCTCATTGTTGACACGTTGTTCACCATATCCACATTCTTTTTTAGGTGCTGTCTGCAATAAAAACTTTTGAAAATTTCCTTCTAATGAAATCATATAAAAATATACCCACTTTTGAATGATCGGCCACATCATCATTTGATTTCCATTTCGGAAGCATTTTTCATACGTGGCCCGCGGCATGACAAAAAAAGAAAGAGAGGAGTGTATTTAATAGCTGATACACTCATTGCAACGTTAATTATATATTATTACTAAGAGTAAAAGGCTACCTCGATGGAGTTTTTCTTTACCAATTGTTCATATGCTTATTATAAGTTTGTTTAGATCCTCCTCGATCTGCATCTCTTTTTGTTGTGAGAGAGGCTGTGTTCCGGTATATAGAAATGCCACCCGAAAGCGAACAACATAAATATAATGTTTATATACAACGTTGATACGCTGTGCTTCTATAATTTGCATAATATCTGTAACACGTTCCCTCTAGGCTACTACAAATCATTTCTTAAATAACTTTTAAGTTAATTATCCAAAGGCAATCAAATTAAGATATCACTCGCACATTGGTAGTTATTGTGTTTACCAAAAATCCACTATACTGCTTAAATTAGGCTTTGCAATTTGTTTTTACAAATTAACGGGGCGGAAAGAGTTTGTTCTAAATCTAACGCAAACTTGATCTGCGCGAAAAAATTCGACATATTTTTATTTTTTATAGCACGTTATTTAAAACTATGGAGAATTATTCGATATGAAAAACATTTAAAGGCTCTTGGAGAATGTTTGTTTTTTAAAAGTTGGCGAAGGGTATTTTGCTATTGAGTGCTTTTGTTTCGTGTTTTAATTTCTTCTTTATTAATCAAAACATATTCTTATCACAAATATATAAGGTATATGCATGTATTGTCATGAGTCATACATTACTCGTAATTGGAAGAAGCGAAATCTATGCCATCTGGTGTGCCTCACCGAATACCTCGCACAAACAAATTATTCGTTACAATAGTCGACACTTTCACAGCATTAGGAATTACCAGTTAAGCGAAATAGCAAATTAAGTAAAGTAGAGTAGTTTTGAAAACTGAACGATCACATTCAATACACTAAATTTATACTTTTTACCATTTTGAGCAATGACGTAAGCAATGAACAGCACCAAGTAGACGATCTTTATCATTTCGATCGGTCTATAAATATTTTAAACTGAATGTACGTCTGTCCCGGCGAGCGGCCGAAATATGACTGCTCCGAAACTTGTTGAGCTCTGACTGTTTGTCAGTCTTGACCTCATACAGTGGCTTATCTGAAGATTCAGTGCCCGATGGGAAATTAATATAAACGAATAAACAAAACAAATTCACCAGCCTATTTAAAATACGTCTTGAAATTGAGGTATCACACTGTCGCGTGGCGCTCGAGTTTTGCTCCCGCTTTAATTTCAGTCCACTTATATAATTTTTGTTTTATGTTTAATTTTGGTTTTTAAATTACCTAACACGGCTTAGGCATTTAATATTGGGAAAATATTTATTATTGTTATTGTCTTTGTGACTTCTGCGCACAAACGCCAAACAAAATTTTTATATTTAGTGCAAATATTATATATGTAACGCGCTGATAAAGCTTATTTCCCATATGTTATGGTTAGGGTTCGGCTTATTTGTATGGAGGAAAAAAAAAATTCGAATATTAAAGGTCTCATGGTCTCAAATTGTTCGTTTTGGTGTAAAATATAAATTTTAGAGGTGCCTTTCTTAACCAAAAGTTTGATATGGGCAGTTTTTGGCTAAAATGCTTTATTTTTTAGTTAAAATTCTGTTTTTTTGTGAGCATTTAAATTAAATTGCTCTTATCAACTTTATTTTAGTTTTATATGATAAAATATATTTAAAATATATAAGAATTTATTTTTAATTAATTGTTAAGCGATTTCTTACTGCTAAATGCGTACTTCTTTGTATACTCTTTGACAACTTGTAATAATTTTTGATATTCGAGCTCTTTAGTTGTTAATTTCTTGTTATAATCTTACATTAGTTTTACGCCACGCTCTGCAATATCATTAATAACTTTTAGTTTTCGTACAATCTCAACAGCATTTTTAAAGTCTTTGTGATCATGCCACTTCGATGGATCTATGACTAAAAAGATTTCGATAGATTCAACCGGTCGAAAAACTTAATACTATTTATTGTAATGAAATGCGATAATTTTTTTGAAACAAAAGTTGACAAACCTCGTACTTTTAAATTAATGCGCTTAACGGAATCGTCATCTTTGTCTGTATCATCCGCAAAGGCTAATAAACGCTGTGCCATTTCTCGTTTTTCTGCGACAGTAATGTTATCATCGAATAGGGCTAATGTGATATTCTCGTCTGCCAGGTACCATAAATGATTACATGTCTTTTTGAGCACTGCCATTGAAATCCTCTCGTCCACTTCTCTGTATTTGTACATAGCCCGAATAAATTGAAAGTCTCTATTAGGAGCTTCAACGGCCAACGGGGATCTAAACCACAATTGTACCTAAAATTTCACTATAAAAACAGACACATCACGCAAATACTTTTCTTCGTGTTTAGTTAAACGGAAGACTTCTCGAAAAAGGTATAGCTTCAGTGTATAAATTGCTTTAGACATCCAGCGAGCATGATGCATAGGGCCAGGCGGTCGGAAATTATGGCCTTCCGGAACTATTCCCAAAAAGAGAATTGTTAACTCTAATAGTTCGCGGTAGTCATTACGTGCATGATCTTTTTTCAATTGACATCGACAGAAATCAATGATCTGATTCTTTTCTTTGTTTATGCGTGTGGCGACATAATCATTTAGTATACCAAATTTAAAGAGTTTTTGGTAAATTTTGGCCCATGCTATTTGAAATCGTGCAAACAGAGGGACATTAACGCTTGAAGATCCAACACTTGATTCAAAAGCAGCTCGTAAATATAATTCACATATATGATGCCTGCATGGAAGATAAATCAAACTGCGTTCCAATAACTGTTCTAACAAAACTGCCAAACCGTTAAATCTTCTGGAATTGGATGCAGTTGTATCAAAACATGCAGCAACGATTTATACGAGATATTTCAACGCCAGTGGATGCAACTACTTTTGATACTCCCAAAAGTTGTTCACCATCAGAATATGATATTATAATTGGTATTCTTTTGACTTTTTTTCGACCAGTCAATTCTGGAAGCATTTTTCCATCCCAATGTACCACTGAAGTCATCTAAAATTAAAAAAATCAACTTTTTCCAAAATGATGTGAACATTCAAAGAGTTGCAAGGTAATTATCAAGGTCTTTACAGCTTTTCTTCGCTGACTCAGATATATTTTTCCTATTATCTTCTCGCAGCCGCTGCAAAGTTCTGGTATTGAAAGCGTATTCGTCGACATCATGACCTAAAGCTTCAACAACCGCAGAAATCAAATGCATAGCTGCATTATTTGAAATCTGCCATTTGTCCAACGATGAAAGAACTCGGGATGTTAAAAAGCTTTTCCTGCCTCTTTTTATAGGGGATAATTCTAAATCTGAACTTGAAATGTCCATATCTGCGCTTTTGCGCACAGTTAACTTGCCTTATGCTTGGTAACTGCGATCCCAGAATATGAGGAGAGTCGTGGCCAAGTAAAAATATTACATCACTTGAACCTGATTTGGACATTTTGATTCGAACACGCTTTACACAATAAGTCGCTGTTAAAATTGTAAAAGAGTTGCACAGATTTTGTGTTCACACAATAATTGGAGTTATCGATATTCGATACTTGGAAAATACTCAATGAAATGAGGTAAAACCGCCAATTCTTAACCAATTTGAATAGTTGAAAGCATTTTGAAAAGAAAACTAAACGAACTATTTAAAATTAAGTTGATAGGAGCAATTTGCGACCTAAAACCTTAATTGCTCAAAAAAAAACAGAATTTAAATCAAAAAAATACAACATTTTAGCCAAAAAATGCCTATATAAAACTTTTGGTTGAAAAATGCACCTCTAAACATTATCCGATCGGGCTAAAACTTTACATACTTAAGTTTTACACCAAAACGAACAATTTGAGACCATGAGACCCTGACAATTCGCACTTTCGCAAATAAGCCGAACCCTAGTGATGGGTTCCTTCAAGTTTAAATTCGATTGGTAGATCAATAGTTATTCAATTCCCCAATCCCAAGCTTCTATACAGCGCGCAGTTTTAAACTTTTTTGTGTATTTTTAAAGGGTTTTAAAAACATGGCGTAGGGTATATTACTATATTGTCTCGATTTTTGTGGCGTCCCAAACGCTACCTTCTGCCCGTTAAATACATTTTCGGTAAATACCCAAAAATGATGGGGAATTTCATCATTTAAATAAAAAATTATTATAAAAAAATTCACGAAAACTTAAATTGTACGTAACAGAAATAAAATTATCTATAGTCTAAAAAATCCGATACAAACCTAATTGCAAACAAAGTATTCTATCTCATCAACATTAAAGCATTTTATGGAATATGTCGAAGCAGTTAAACTGAATGATCGAAAACATTGATTTGCGTAATTCCCAAGATGTGATGTGACCCAGAATAAATAATATACAAATAGTTTAACTGTGCAAGCCTCCTCCTGCCTGTCACATACATTTGCACATAGTGAATATGCCCGTTTTTGATCATTTTTAATTTGTCGGGGGTATACAATCAGTTTGCAAGCTGCCTTACAGTACACGCCCACTTGGCAGTCACATTAGAATGCAAATAATTCCAAATATGTTTGCGCAATTTGCAGACGTCTGGGAAAACGAACTAATGAGCTAACAGTCAAAAATTATAAAACAAATCACCAAATGATGATGAATGTGTGCATACAATGGCAACTTTATGTGTTGACTTTAAAGAGCTCTACGGCATTATGAATACCAAATAATTTCCCAAGGGGCAAAGTTTCCCTCTCAGTAATTTTCATCATTTGCCCTACTAATGTTTTGGGCTGAAAGAGAGAACAGTAAATGCGAATACCCATTAAATGAGAAATTTAATAAATGTTATGATTTCGCTTCTGTACCTTCTTAAATTTCAAATCTATTGCTTATACTCACCAAAGAGTATACGAGCTTCATTATGAATACAAACTCTTCTTTAAGTTTTTCTTGTTCTTTTTTTAGTATTAGCTTTGTATGCACGTGTGCCATCAGTTGTTAGATTTCAATAAAAGAGTGCAGTTCTGTGCTACGAAATTCCATATTTCGACATCTATCTCCCTGGATTCAGGTATTATTATCAATAGGCGACGGAGGCTGTTAAAAAAGCAAGTATTTTCAAATGCAGAGTACTCTGCTGGAGCAAGGCTGGTGCAACAACTCATGTGGCTCAGTTTTGGTTTTGGTTCAAGTGGCTTTTAAAGCCGGTCAAGCTCTTGTCTTTGGCTCGGCTCTTGCGCAACTTGTCGCAGGCCTGACATTATGACAGGACCTGCAGTTGTGGGTCGCCAGGCCCGCCTAACTAACTTCCTGAACATGGCTGATGACTTGTATGTGCCTGCTGCAGCTCTCCTCAATCTTTTGTCTCTCGTTGCCCGTACACGCTGTCATTGGCATACGAGTTGCGCTCCGCCAAATGGCTACATCGACGTCGTTATCAGGCCCAGGCGGAAGGGAATAGAGAGAAGAGAAGAAAGGGAGCATTGCAGGGCGCTGGGGCAGTGTACATTGATATGTCGTGGCTTGGTGGCCTCTGTTTTTCTGCCCATGGATCAATCCGGTAACGTGCCACTTGTTAACGCACAATGGACTCTTTTGTAAGACTGATTGATGCAGTCGACGGCCTTGTTTGACCCAGTTCCAGAAGCAAGAGCTTAAATTTCTAGACTGCCTAATTGGGAAACTGATATTAATGAAGATGGGCAGAAGATTTGAATGGATGAAGGGTTCTTGGAGATTAAGGTCTTTTTCATTAACTATAAAACTGTGCATTCTTTATAAAATATTCCACGTTAAATATATTTTTACCAAACTCTAATAGTTTGTTATCAGGGTTTTCATTCAACTATTACATTGCAGACCTTCATTGAGAACATACCTTTTTTGAGATCTATTTTAACTAAACTACCATGATAATTTAAACTTAGTTCTCTTTCAATGAGATCAACACTAAATCCCCCTTTACTTTCTCTTTAAAGGAATACTTTAAAATAAAGTTTAACTTTCGGCTTTAGCTCTCATGCGTCGGTTCATATATTTAAAGTTACAATCTAGTTATTTTTTCTTCCATCAGTATGTTCCCCTGTTTCTAAACACGACTCAGGACCTCGGCAATATGGGCGTCCGTTTACATCACTTTTGGGTCGCACTTTTTGGGAAATTGTTGATAAAATATTGACACAGCTATTATGCAGCGTGTACAAATTAATAGCGATGGCTAGGTAAACACTCGAACACTTGAAACACACACACCAACACACTCACACATGTGTTTACACTACTGCAGTGCTATGAAAACAGGCGAGGAGGGTGGGAACATTCATTCACACATCGAGCAAATGCTATTCAGTTGGCATTCGCTCTAGCGAAATCTCTTGAATGCTGTTCACATGTTTGTACGTGTCTCTGTTGGCAAATTAACACACAGCCACGCCCCCACTTACACCACACCCACATACAAACTCGATCCTACACAAACATATACATAGGCCGAGCAAACAAAGAGCGAAGCCTACCTTGGCAGCCGGCGTATTTATTCACGCCTTTGAGTGCGGTTTATGCCCCGAGTGCACGTACAGCCTACTCCCCCCTTATCCCTCATGACAAAACTTTTTTATCTACAGCCACAGAGTGTCGTTTTTTATGAGGCAACATTTTAGCAAACATTTAATCGTTGTTTTCTCGGTTAATCGATTGCAGAACGGGCTGCGGAGGTACAACAACTGCCACTCAACATAAGATACCATACTAAGTACTTTTTATACCATCACTCACATAGCCAACTTCGTGTGCGACATCAATGTTGCAATGCATAACTTCCATATGTAATATAATAAAATGTATCCATAATATTAAATGTACATATGTAAATTATCACTATGCAGAAAAAAGGACTTTAACGAAGGGTTATATTATTAGGCTTAAGAGCGACTACCTTTATTTATATATAAACTAATACAGTTTTTGTGAACTTGCTAAGCATTCTTGTACTATTTAACACCTTTCCATACAGTTAGCGTAGGATATAAACTTTAAATAAATAAAATTATCCCAGTTGTTATGATTTTCATTTTTCTCTTTTCATTGCATATCAAAAGTGATAATTCTATATTTGATGTTAAAATGAACCAATTTAATTTTTATATTGCGACTCTAGTATTCATTTCACATAAGATATAATCACTTTTTCCAAACATTTTTTAAATCCGCAAGAGAACTCCATTACACAATATCAATTAAATTACGATTTTTTATTTATTTTTTTTTTTTTCAACAAAATTGACTATACTTGTCGGGTTACCAAAAAAAAAATTTTTTTGGAGTTAATTATGAAACATAAAGAGTACTTTATTGTATTGTAATAACAACACTTTATCAGATATAGCGTTACGTAAACCTTCACATGCACACGCACATGTATTTATATGAATACGTATACATGCCATATATGCATGTATCATATAGATAATATCTGAGTGTGTGCGTTTGATTGCAAAAAAATGCGTGTGCATAGAAAAGAAGTTGTTTCAACGCGTTGAATTTTGACACAGAAAAGAACTGACTTATCATCTCACTTAAATGATCTTTTGAAATTACTGAATTTTAAGCGAAATAGTTTATTAATTTCGGATTTGGGTTGATAAAATGTTCGACCTTATGTCACTTTTTTCCTAAATGCATATTGAGAATTGAAGTTTTGTAATATATTTAACAAATCAAAATTTGTATTTAATTTCCCTGAACAAATCGCTCTTTCGGCTTTGCTTCCTCAGTGCCCAATTAAAGAGTCTGTATCTAAGGCAACAGTAAATGAGTTGTAGCTGCAATGTTTAAAGCAGTTTAAAGCCCTGGTGCATCCCTCCCCCATCTCTGCCATTTTTGCCTCCCTGGGCTTTTCCTCCGCTTCCTTTGCAGGCATCCTTTCGCTGTCGTTGTTGCTGGTCCTGCTGCGCTCTTGTTGCTGTTTCCTATCTGAGCGGATAACATAACCTTAAATATAATCTGCCACCTGGCAGGCGTCAGCTAATTAAGCGCGCTGAAAAGAAGCCAAGTTAATGGGGAAGCAGGTCGCGGGGTCAGTTGGCAGCTTGCACGGCGCTGCGTTGCGAATTTTGTCCGTTTGCCAGTTTGCCAGTTTGCCGACTAATGAAGTTACCACAAAGTGAAAGACGTCCAGACGAGCGTTCCAGGCGCTAATTAATTAGAACAGCAGTTTTTTGCCGCACTTTTTCTATAATCTTCATTTTTATTTTCATTTTCGTTTTCGTTTTCATATTCATTTGCTTTTTCTTCCCAGTGCGAGCTTCCCTGAGGTTGGTCACGCGCTAATGAGACGAGTGCCCCGCAAAGTGGGTCACAGATTCCTCGGGCCGAGGACGAGTTTGCAGAACCAGCTCGGATGCTGTACAATACTCGTTTTCATGTTTTTGCATAAGCCAAACGTCAGCTGGCCCAAAACAGAACGGGGACAGAACACAACTGTGGAGGGTGTGTGGAAGTTTCAGCAATAATATTTTGGGGGAAACTTTCACCTGCTTTCAAAATCAATAAAAATGCGAACTCATGCAAATTTTTTTGAAAATATTTTGCTATGCGATGTGAAATACAATAATTGTACAGTCAAAACACGAGATAGATAACTGGGAACAGTGCGGAGAGCTCGGCAGCACACGAGCTAAACAATAAACTTTTGGCAGCGACTGTGCGCTGTGCTGCTGCTGCTTGTTTTTTGGCTTTTTCTGCCTGGCGCACCTGTTAAGACAACAACAACAACAACGGGCACAACAACAGCAATTGTATTTAAAATATTACAACACCTCTTCGAAAGTTGCCTTTGTTTTTGCTTTGCCTTGGCTACAGTTGGCGCCGTGCTTTGTTTGCATGTCAATGCAACAGCCCGAAAGAGTTGGAGGTTTTCAAGCTAAGTACCCGATGATAATACCCACCTGCCCCACTGACGTTTGCCTGGCTGGCAAAACAAAATCAAATTGTAAAACAATTTGCATTTCATAAAATAAAGTTTTGTGTTTTTCTCCCAAGAAAGAATGTAAATTAAAATTCGAAACGGCGGCAGATAACTTTGGCAAACTGGAAGGCAACATGTGGCTGGAATAAATCTAAGCCAGAGAGAAGAGCTAGCTTCGCAATGCCGAAGGTTTTATACTCTCCTATGGTCGATTAACGCCTAACTGCGATTGGCACTAGTTGGAATACCTCTATTCCATAATATTTGTATTAATAACATTAACCCACAATCCGTTTTGTTTTTATTCCAAACGATGGTTGGTCACACTCGTACTTTTAAGTTCCTTCTCTCTTTTTGTTCTCTACTGTGTACATAATCATAAACAAAATATTAAATAAAGATCTTTAAATCAAATTAAATCGGAGTTGTTCTTTATAATTATTAAACTCAATTATCGGAAGCACTTATAACGTTATTGAAAATGTTTGGGCGGCAAGACGGAAGATAAAGAAAACAATACGATGATAAGGAAACATTAACTGCAGCTAATAAACGTGCTTGGAGCGAGATTTCCTTGAACTACATAGATTCCTTGTATCATTCTATGAAAGGCCGGATTTATGAAGTTGTTACTAAAAAGGAACCAGTACTCATTACTAAATTTTTTTTTTTATTTCAAATAAATCAAATAGTAACGCCAACTAATGATTTAAGTTAAAATCCAAATACTTTTCTTATAAAAATTTAAAACCCAAAGTGCGTCTAATCTAATGACCAAGAATAAATCGCCTTATTTTGGGTAGCTTTAAGAAAATGATTGAAAACACATAATTTCGTTAAATATGTATAAATCAATTGAAATTTTTATGCAACTAAACGTGCGTCTAACCGAAGACCAGCAGTGTAAGTAAAGCTATTTCGAAAATCCATAAACAAGCGCTCTAATTGTCCGATATTTTCTATGACAGTTGTATATTATAGTGCGTCCTATTATGATAAAATGATGTACGCATGATATTATTATTGATGCTATTTATGAATATATATAATCTATAGGATCGAAGATGTCTCCTAAGGTAAGTTGCCAAAATTCTTGCCAAAATGAATACACCCTCTTCAAAAGTATACAAATTATGATTTAAACTGAAGAGCAGAGAAACACATTCACGTACAGAGTATGTTATGCACCAATGATGATTTTTGCTATGTAAAAAACATCTATTTAATTGTAATAAAAATCACTTTTGCACTTGCTAAACTTAACTTCAACAAGCGCCCAACTCGTTCCTATAATATCAGACTGTAAAACATATTATATTTCTGAAATATTCTGTATTGTTACTTTTTCTTCATATTTCTGAAATATTCTCAGAATGTATTGTTCCTTGTTCCATGTGAGGGGATGCTAAGAACCGAAGAGAAAGAGTTAACCTTCAAAGGAGCAACAAACACAACACTCGACTACGAGATGCCTACTCTCACGCATACTCAAGCACGCGCCCACACATACCCTCACACACACACGCACATGCTTGCAATTATAGACAATGCACGAGTAGTAAAACAAGAACAAAAACAATAACAATGGCTAAGCCGGAGCTCAATCTTGATAACAAAGTAAATAATACAAATTCTCGCAATTTTTCTGTAATTAACACATCCCCTAACAAAACAACAGTCAAAAGACACACACACACACACACACACACATACGAGCACAGAAGCCAGAGTGTAGTGGGGCAAGTGTGTGTCTGTGCGTGTGAGTGTTGACTGAAAGCATGACAGGATTGCGTGCTGCAGGCATGAAACGAAAACGGTTTTGTAGGGGGCGCTTAAGCAGTGTCAGGGGGGAAGGGGTGTGAGGATGGGGAGCGGAGGGGAGGGCGAGGGGGGAGGGTAGGTTAGCAGAGGGCTCGCCTGCAGCTTTCGCATTTACAACTCATACAAAAGTGTTGTCAGCTCGCATTTTTATGAGCTGCCTGTGCGAGTGTGCGTGTGTGTGTGGGTGAGTGTGTGTGAGTGTGTGAAAGGACATGCAACCTGTGTTTGTTTATGAGCTCATGTCAAGTTTAAGTGGCGTCTCTCAGCGTCGCTTGTCTTCTGTCTTGTTCCCTTTCCCTATCTCCCTATCATTCCCTGTCTTTCTCTCTTACTCTCCCTCTCTCTTCCTCTCTCTCTCTCAGTCTAATTGTCTGTCCTGCCGCAGCTTTCTTAAATGCCAAATTGGCACGTCACTTGCATAGTCTTTTGTTGTGCGTGTGTGTGTGTGTGTGTAGGAGTGTGTTTAGCGTTTGCAATTTGTCAGTGGGCAAGAGAGAGTGAAAAAAATTAAATGCGTGTAAATCATGTAAAAAGCAATTAAAACAAAGCACGTCAGCAGAGTGTACTACACCTCTTCCCTCCCCGCTCCATACTCTGACCTCCCCTGACCCCCTTTGGCATGTGAAACCAATTGAGACCAAATCTGACAACGGACACCAACCGAGCAACAACAGAGGGGGCAACTACGATAACAACAGCAACGCGTGCAACAACAGCGACTGTTACAACAACTGATACAACAACAACAATAATAATTTCATTAAATAAATTGAATATTGATTGATGAGTGCGTCGGACAGTTGTGACATTTATTCATGTTATTCATGTTCGCATTCATGCGTTAAGGCCCATAAATTAATTGCAATAAAAATGACAACAGAATTTGCCTATCAGCCGGGCAGGAAGTGCCAGCCTCGTCCAATCAACTAACTAACGAGAGCCTTTGCGATGGCTAAAAATATTCGAAATGGTTTTGAAAGTCAATTTATTTAACACTCGAGGGATCCCACAGCAAATGATTGACGCAAGAAGCAGATTAGAAGGAAGTTATGTGGAAAAGACAAGCAAATGAAGTACACGACTGTGATACACCTGCTACACACTTGACCAAAACGATTTCTTAAAAGAATAACTTCTTTTGCGTATTTTGGGTTGCAAACTTGAAGCGGGATGCTTCGAAGTCGGTACAAATTTCAAAATAACTTATTTCTTTAATAACCTATTTATTATTTATCCGATTGCAACCATATTTTTAGAAATCTTTTGACTGTTCATAACTTTTGTGGTTACCAAAAAAAAAATTGAACTGCAATAAGGTAGTGCCTGGAATTTGTTTGTGTTTATCGATTTACGAGGACGAAAAAGGCCGTTGCCAAAATCTAAAATAAACTTGGTGAATTTAGAAATTTTCAAAGTTTTTTTTTGAAGTCCTAACTATGCTAGTCTCCGAGACGTAGATTTTCTAGGTTTTTTGGACAGAGGACACACAGACAGAGGCACATGGCTGTATCGACACGATTGAGATCTGCCACACTTCGTTCTGCCTGTTACAAACATATATATAGACAGTAACAGCTAACGTTGAATGTATGACAGTGATATATTCGCTTTCCATCTCACCAAAATGATTCAATCAAAATTCGCCTACTACAATATTATAGTTTAGCAAATTTAGTGTTGCATACTTTACAGGATGATTTATTTTTTAACATTTCTGAATTAACTTCTATGCACCATATTATGGAGTTCTAAGATCATACTTGGAAGATGGAAATTATGGCAGAGTCGAAACATCGACCCCGCGTTAAGGCGGTCGAGGGCAGCGTACGGACCCCCACCAGTATTACGCAGATCTTCCCGCCAAACGCCTATCAATGGTAGATCCCAGGAAGGCCGTACCCGTACGCGATGACACCATGTACAGCCTAATTGTCGCAACGAGGCCACGGGTCACAAGAGTACCTCACCACACGGCGCAGTGCAAAAGATGGAATTTAAAGGTCAATCCACAAAGACCACCAATCCCACTTTGAAACCTTAATTCAATTACTGCACCCATAAATTAAGGTTAATTAGCAGCCTTTACAGGCTAAGTACCTTGGGATTACCCTTGATAAACGTCTGACTCGGCCCGCACCGAAAGCACGGCTCGGAGATGCTATCAAAGGATCAACAACTGCGTTGGCTATAAACAGAAAAAGTACCATGTCACTGAGAGCCAAAAGAGCAGTCACGTCCCGCAAGCCCCGACGGCGTACGGAAACAGGTCTGGGGTATTCTGCAAAATCCAATTACAAGCGCATACAGGTTTGCAAAATCGTGCCATGCGTCAATTACAGACGCCCATTCTATGTGCGTGGCACACCTGCACCGTGATCTGAATCTCCATACAGTGGAAGAGCAGATCTCCAGGCACACCAGCAGATATAGAGATAGACTTAGACGACACCAAAGTATCTCAGACGCTACCCCCAGGCCTCTAAGGAGATTAAAAAGGAAGGGTTTCGCCAAAACAATTGGACAAACTTAAAGGCCCACTCGAAATATGAGACAAACTCGTAAGTCCTCTCATGCTTAGTGCGAGGTTTGGTTTTTATATTTACTATTAATTGCGCTGTTATGATACGTTTTGCATTGTATGGATTCTTCGCTTCCAAATATAAAAACAAAAAAAAAAAAAAAAAAAAAACTTCAACTCTGATCAGAAGTTTGCAACTTTATTAAGAATTCTGCATTCTGAATAAAAAGTCCGTATTTTCACGCATCCATGTGTTCTTGAGTTAATTTTAATTTAACTCAACTTTTCAGAACCAAGTAAAGTTGAGGAGTAACCTTACATATGTATTCTTCATCATTATATCAATACAGATATATAAATTTATAAGAAAACGTAAAAGAGGTTAGGCTATAAAACGAATATCAACAATAACAAGTATGGAAACAATAAATGTAGACGGAAACTAGGGTATAGAACCCCAGTGAAAGGTAGCCTTCCTCTTTTGTGTTTTTTTAATGCTATCTATAAGAAATATGAATTTTCTTAAAAAAAATTGATGAATCTAAGTTGCCATTCAATTAATGTTCCTACAATCGACAATGTGCCATAAATGCCGGCAATTTTCATCTAGATTTGTTTTCCCAAGCATTTTGGGCTGAATCGCTTTTGTTGCTTTAACTGTCTCCTCCTTCTGCCTATTCTCTTTTAATTGTCTTTGGCTGTGGCATTGTGATGGCATTGCTCGCTCTTGTTATTGCTGCTGTTATTGTTGCTGTTCTGTTTTTTCTTTGTTGCTGCATTCCTTTGCTTTGGTTGCTTTTCATTGGTTTTCGTGGCGCGTAAATAAATTTCATATCATGACATTTATTACTGACCCTTAAGCCGGCAACCCACAGCCGAACCGAAGGCATTCCAATGCGAGTGTTGTGTGTGGTGATGGTGTGTGGTGATGGGTGTGTGGGGAGGGAGGGGTGTGTGGGGGTGTGACCACGCAGATTATCCTGCGCACCCTGCAGAATCTGCGTTGGCAACAATTTTCATTTAAGATTTGTTTTGCTCTTCGTATCGCTTCTTTTTATGTTTTGCTGCTCGTTCTTTGGCCTCGCATTTGATTTATTTCGGCACTCAATGGTATCGCACTGGGCACTGGGCACCGTGCACCGGCAACTGGGAGTGTCCCAGAGAGAGATCTGCGAACAATGAGGAGGGCAAACAAGCGCCAAGAAAATGAAGGCGGCTCGAGATGACTGATTGTGAGGAAGAAGACAGAGCAAAGGCGAATGAATGTGAACAAATGCTGAGATGAAGATTAAATGTAAGTGGACGGCACGTTGAAAAAACAGAGAGCTGAAAACAATTGTAGTTAATTTACGCGTAGAGAAATGCATAAGAAATTAATGGAAATGAAAACGGACAAAACGAGGCAACAGAATTGCAAAAATCGCTTGGCCCGCAGGCCAGGACCTCGTTGCGTATCTTTTAAAGTGAAGTTGACTGTGAAATAAGCCGAGCAAACACACTCCGCATTGTCTCTGTTCTCTGTCTGCATAATGTACGAGGTTTTGAAAGTCGACTTTTATTGCCGCGCACCTGCTCAAAACAACACTGCTCCTGTCAGCAGTTATCGATTAACAGCGACAAAATTTAAAGCTGCGTTTTTGGTTTGCGTTTATAGGCATGAAAGCAGACGATCTCGGAATTTTAACGAAAATGGAAAAAGTAATTCTGTCAGCATGGCAAAATTTCATAAATTGGGCACGAACGCACCCCATCCAGCATATTCTCCAGATTTAGCCCCGACTATTTTTGTTTCCAAACATGAAGAAATGGCTCGGCGGTAAGAGATTCGGGTCATCACAGAAACAAACGACTATTTTGAGGGCCTTGAAAAACCTATTATTTGGAAGGAATAAAAAATTGAAAACGCTGACTAAAGTATAGAGCTAAAAGGAGATTATGTTGAGAAATAAAACGCTTCTTTACAAAAAATATATTTTATTCAAAAGTCACGGACTTATCAAACGACCCTGTATTTATGTTTTCATTTCCGCCCCGAAAACGAATGAATAAAAGTACAAGCCGAGGTTAATAGCAGAAAATGCCAACGATTTCAAGTTAGCAAATAATCACGAGCTTAACAAATTTAATATGGTTCGTCGCGACCTTTTTCCCTAACTATTTGTTTTTATTGTTGTCGCTCCCCTTGCAACTCTTGATTTCTCATACGTCTTATACGTTTTAATGAGTTGGCCGCGTCGCCTGTTTGCGCCTCGATAACAATGAGCGGCTCCTTTGCCAGTGCGTCCTGCGCCCTATGCACTGACCCCTTGACGGGGACTCGCCCTAAGGGGCTGCTATTACGATATGCACACTTACCACCTGCCGGGGCAGAGCTTAAAGTCGTCTCAAGCGTCATTGTCCTTGCAATTAGTTGCCGCTCTCTCGCCCTCTCGCTCTCCTGGCCTCCGAATGCAGCGTCCTTTGTCTGTGAGGGCTCTTTACTGTTGTCGAGCCACTTGAAATGCGAGCAAGTCAAAACGATGCTCTGGCTAATTGCACACGAGCCTTCGTCACTCACCTGGCTAGCTGTCGAAAGATTCAAACGTCAAACAAAATCTCCAACAAAATTGTTTTCTACTCGGACATGAGCTTGAACCCATTGAATAAAATTTATTTTAAATTAAATTTCTTGTGCTCTGCAGTGACTCTCTTTATACAGCATGGGTAAGTGTGAACAATCGGTTCTTCTACTCTGTTTTCGTGTTTCCGTATTCCCACTCTTCGTAGAATTCAAAGAAGACACGGAAATTTCTCAGCTGGATCCGCCGCTTTTTGTGCGCTGCGATAAGCCGGACGAGAAGGAGGCCAGAGCTTGTCCGGAAGACGATAAGCTGGATGCGCAGGACGAGATCAGTGTGTCGAGTATAATATCGGCCCTGATACGGCCCATCGAACCGTCCGATGACATGTACAAGGTGTGCGACTGGGGCATCGATCCCAAGCAGTTTCTGCCCGTCAAGCAGGCAATCACTTTCAACGAAAGGCTCTTCATCTCAAAGCTGCGGAACACGAACTGCAAACTGAGCGAGAGCTTGAAGATTTTCTTCGAGCGCGAGCTGAAGCAGATTGGCAAGTTCTGCTTGAACGTTGAGGAGGCCTTCGACGGGTACGTGATCTACAGCAGCAGCAAGATGAAGAAGGGCAAAGGCATCACGGAGTGTGGCCACCAGCTCAAGGGCAAGTACACGGACAAGTTCCAGCTCATCTGCGAGAAGCGCACCGAGTTCGACCGCATCGATCACGCGACCGTCGAGAAGACACTCGAGGTGAGGAACCACGGGGATCTCTATCTAACGGCCTTGCGCGAAACCAAGATCAACGAGGAGTCGCAGAAGTTCAAAGCCACCATCGACATCAAGGACCGCGACCACACCTTCGTGCTGGACGGCGGCATCATGTTGCTCATGCGGCATCTGGTGTGCCACAACTTCGTCGGCACCTTCGAGTACTACACGATGAACCTGTACGGCCGCGTTCTGCAGTGCAACTTGATCGTGCACAAGGAGCGCAAGCTGATACGCATCTTCTACCGCACCTACAAGAACTCCGTGCACATTGTGACCCAACAGTGCTTCAACGGGGAACTGCAGGACGTGGCAGAAACCTTCATGACGCCCGAGGGCCGCATTGTGCTGCACTTCTGGCGGGGCTACAACTACCTGCTGCATGCGGCCTGCGCGCCGCCCAAGAAGAAGGAGATGATCCTACCGAAGCTGGAGCTGATGTGGCGACAAGACAAGATACTCAAGCGTAAGTTCAGGGAGCTCAAGGCCCTCAACTACGAGAACACCACTCGGTACCTGGAGTCGAACTCCGAGCTGGCGGACTTCATGCAGGACTACGTGTTGAATGTGCTGCGCTACAAGCCCAGCAATGTGCTCGAGTTCTCCATCATGTTCTTCCAGAATATGGCAAATTCTTAGAACCTCAAATTGTAAAGGTATTAAAGAATAACCCATTATAGAAAAACTAGCCAGGTTTATTTGTTTAACGAATATATCACCCCAGTAACCACTTTGTAGCCTACCCAAGCAACCTGTTTTGACATGTTTACAACCCTCAAACAGGCGCCCCAAATTGTTCAGTAACATTCCGAGTTCCGTTTATAACGTTTCCCTGTTGAAGCAGGAAATTTCGAAAAATATTCTTTTTCCACACACACTGAGAAAATAGTTATCTTTTTGTCTGTCAAGTTAAGATGGCCAAGATTGTTGGATGTTGCAAAGAGAAGGATCTGTACGAGGGCGCTGGCGACTGCCAGGCCACTGCCATAGAGCTACACCCGACCTCAGCATGTCCGGCTCCATTGATTTGTCCGCCGCCCCCGGACATGGGCCCCATTCGGCGGCGCAAGTGGAATGAGATCACCCCAATGCCTCTGGTGCCCAACACTGAGGCCATACAGCGCGAGCTGCAGGAGCATGCCAAGCAGAATGTGCTCGACCCTGTTGCGGAGAAGGTGCAGGTGCAGGCGGACCTCAAGGCAGGCGTCGATGATCAGCAGAACCAACTGGGTGAGATGCGCTTGGAGAAGAAGCCCCTTAAGACGGAGGAGGTGCAATTCGCTGTAGGTTACCAACTCAATTGTAAAGAATCTGTTCTTCAGTGAGATTTCCCATTCAGCGGTCCATCAATCCCGAAGCAGACAATTTGCAGAACCCGCCCTGCTACTTGCCTCAGGCTGGCGACGATTTGCCGCACAAAGATTCCATGACACCCATGGGGCCTATTGGGCCCTGGGCGACTGGCAAAGTTGACTGGAGTCCCATGGCCGGTCTGACAGGCACTCGACCCGTGGTCGATAGATATTCGATAACACGCTTCAGCCCGAACGAGTGGCGCGCCAGGAACCAGCAGACGGTTCAGCACACAAACAGCGTGCTTGACAAGGCGGACAAGTAAGTCCGAACATTTAAAATAGCCGAAAAGCAGAATAATAACACGGGCTAAATGTACATAACAGGTAGAAATAGGCGTTGTAGCCGCCTGCAAAGATGTCCATCTGTGTGTTTGAAGCAGCGTGTCAAGTCACGCCCAGTCAATTGTGTGTTAGTAGGCAGAGAAGAGCAAAGTTGGGGAAGAAAATCACTGAAAGCCCTTTATACCCTTGCAGAGGGTATATAAGTTTTGACCAGTAGCTTGCAATGCACCAACCCCGACACCGGTACATATATATTCTGAATCAGCATCAACAGGGGAGTCGAAACTACGCATGTCTGTCTGTCCGCCCGTCTATCCATCTGCTGCAACACAAGTTACTTTCTCAATATTAAAGATATCTTGATGAAACTTTATCATTTCCATAAGAATAATCCACCGAAACAGACCAGTATGGTTTCTCAAAATAACTTAACCAAATATTTTTAGACCCTTGCAGAGTGTTTAGGAGACGTATCCCCTCAAAGTACACACATTTATATATATTGAATAAACAGGAGAGTTTAACTAGTTATGTCTACATGTCCATCCACCTTTCTGTTCTGTCTGTCCGTCTGTCTGCTCCAATGCAAACTAGCTCTGTTTCAGCTGCCATATAGAAATAATCGACCGAAACTGTTTCTTAAAATAACTTAACCATTATAGATAGATAACTAGTACAGGAACGACCGAAAGAGTTGAGTATGAAACCTTCGACATTCCGAAAGTAGCTTTTCTTTCTGTTTCAGTTAAATATTATTTTCTTTTTTTACAATACTATGCAAGCAATATGGGTATTTTGTCGATTTTTATGAAATATTAAATAAAAATTTCCCGATATCGTGCTGCTAAGTATATTTTGGATCATTCCTTTCCCTATGTGGGCACAGCGTTTTATCTAATGGAAGTATGACTTTCCTTTCCTTTAATTTTTTAAGGGCCAAGAAGTTACGCTTTTATTTTTTATTCGAGCATTTCAGGCGATAGCTTACACTTTCGAGTTTCGAAAAGACACCCTGTACTGTTCTACACATACAAAGTTGGTTACAACGGCCACCCTCCCGTTATTATTAGCAATGTTTTTGTCTTTTCTGTTTTGAATTACTTGATGAAAATATTTACCAAATTGTACCCTGATCGGACCCGGAAGTAATTAAGGTTAGTTCCCAGCATCGCTGCCTGCTCATGCCTGCCTATGGGGGAGATGTGTGTAGAAGGGAAAAGGCAATAAGTAGCAATCGCAGAATTTTCTGGGTGCAAGGAATCTTCCTGTCGTGGTAGCCCTGTTTACTTGTTCTCAACGGTCTTTTCTCCTCCATTCTCCCGTCTCCAATAGAAACCGCTTCAGCGCTACCACCGAGTTCCAACGCCTGACGGCGACCGTCAACAAGACGCAGGCCGAGACGACGGAGAAGCTACGCCAGCGAGCACAGATAATTTGCAAGTGGAAGAGTACGCTGGAGACTGCCATAAAGGCGATGACTGACGAGGTCTTCCTGATCGACGAGGAGCGCAACAAGTTGCGCAAAACGCTGGTGGTCCTGGGGGTGCCCGAATCCATTGTGAAGGAGTGCATCGAAAAGCGCTGCGGTCGTCCGGATATTGAGCTTGTGCGGGACACTACGGAGGAGGAGCTGGTCAATGAGCTGGCGCTGATTGCCGAGATCAAGCGGCAGCTGAATAAGACGCTGGAGGACTTCGAGTCGCAGCAAACGGAGAATCGGGCGGCCAAGCAGCGCCTGGAGTTCGACTGGAGTGACAAGCAGGAGGCATACGATATTGATGCGATTAACCTGGGCCTGAACAACCAATCGCGTACGATTATGTTCCATGCGGGAGCCGTGCGTCAGCCACCGGAGCAGTCGTCGGAAAAGTATTGGGAGCACTTCAGCCTCGAGACCTTGGAGGAGTGCGAGAAGTGTCGTCAGCGCTCAATGGCGTTGCGCAGCACACTCAACACACTCCTGGTGAACGGTGCACGGGACTTGCGCAGCCAGGCTGACATTGTCGAGAAGTCGCTGACAGCACGCATCAATTGCACCCAGGAGGCGGTGACTCGTTTCGAAAACGACCTGAAGCGAGTGCTGCGTGATCTGGCCGAGACCGAGGGACGCATCGAGACGCTGCACGGCCGCATTCGCAGCTTCGATGCGGCCATGAAAGTGGTCCAGACGCGCATGTACAACCGCAACTTCCGGCCAAACGTCGAGAACTGCCGCGACGTGGCACAGCAGAGTCTCATCGACGAGGCGCACATCATTCAGAGCAGCGTGACGGCCATGCTGCACGAGCTGACCGCCGCGGAGGAAACCAAAGACGCGCTGGTCGGAGCACGCAACAACCTCGAGCGGGAGATCATGCTGAAACGCCGCACCCTCTTCATGGACCGCGAGCGCTGCATGGTGCTGCGTTCGCATTACCCCTCGACTAGTGCTCTCACTGGAACTGGAAACTTCTAAAGGTCCTCCTCAGGCACACACAACTCTTAGCCAATACTTCAAAATTGCATGTCTGAAATTTAATGTACCTAACCTTGTTTATGTGTCCTGAGTGCGGCATTTTTAGAGTAATGAGTCGGCACAGTATTGCCTTTTGGCGGAGTAAAATAAATAATGAAAAACCTATTCGGTATCTTGAAGGTAACCTGTATTGCAAATTGCATCTTAAGTGTTCTAGGCACTTTAATTGGGCAAAGTTCCCTTGACCTTGCCCACGCAATACACACTTAGCCCGAGGACACAGCTTCAGGATTTGCCTAACAACTGCGAGTCGCAGCCCCTGCCGGATGCGCTTCATGTTGAGAAACAACACGTGGCACAATAATAAATCTTGTCCGGCAAGTGTTCTGCACGTATGCGGAAGACAAGGAAGCCAAGCCCCTTACCTTGTCACTCCCCTCAAAGGGAAAGAAAGAAAGAAACTGTAACCGAAACTGTAACTGTAACAGACAAAAGGAACATGAGAGTAGCTGTCTCACGTGGCGATGTTTTGACTTGGGATCGCAGTGGGCCTGGCCGCAGCACGTGGCGTATGAGCAATGTCGCCTGACCTTTGGCCTGTCCAGGAATTGTTGTGAGGAATAAGACAAATATTTGAAGTAAAAGATAAAATAACTTCAATATGTTGTCGGGCTGTGCACTCCGAAGCTTGTTCGGGCAATTTTAAACTGTTGACTTTTATTTTGAAATTCCTCTTGTTGAATATTTCCCTCCCCTCCTCCTCCTCTACCCACCGCCCTTCGTCTGCATTCTTGCTTTCTTTTTGGCTGTGCGTGTAATTTATTGTCCTTGAGCGGACAGTCTGTTATGGCACAAAGTGTGGACGAACGGACGGACTAAATATCTGCTGCACTAAGTTCTCGACTATCCCTTGCCCGCTCACTACTCTTCCCTCTCTCTCTCTCTTTTCCTCTCCCTCTGTGTGTCTCTTACTCGGCTCTCGTGTATCTCTAAATTGAGTACGTGTTGTTCTGGCTGTTGAACGTGTTTGGTAAATAATAAGTCCACGTATGTGTGAGTGTGTGTGTGTGCGGTCTGTGCGAGCGTGTGTGCACTATGTATGTGTGTTGCTCTGAAGTTGGCAACATATTTCCACTTTTATGGATTTCCAAACGTGTCTGATTGCCCTCTAATGTCACTTAGTTGATTTCGTTTTATTGCTTTTTTGGATGAATTTTTATTTGCACTCGTTAGGTTGACATTTAAAATCAATTTTTAAATTCTGGATAAACTTTAGTAGGACCCTAAAGGGAGTATAATCGAACTTATGCACAATTGTACTACTTTTATATTAATTATAATACAAACAATACGAATAGTTTAAGCCCTCCTTGGAAAGTTTCTCCTACCTAATCCATTTAAAAGGTTTATCGCTTGGGCACAATATACGAGGGTCGTTTGATAAGTCCGTGACTTTTTGTATTTGCCGCGCACCTGCTCTAAATACAACACTGCTCCTGTCAGCAGTTATCGATTAACAGCTGACTGTAAAATTTTGAGAAAGCTGCGTTTTTTGGTTTGCGTTTTATAGGCATTTAAAGCAGACGATCTCGTGAATTTTAACGAAAATGGAAAAAAGTGAATTTCGTGTCAGCATGGCAAAATTTCATAAATTGGGCTACGAACTGCTACCCCATCCAGCATATTCTCCAGATTTAGCCCCACTAGTTGTTGTTTCCAAACATGAAAAATGGCTCGGCGGAAGAATTCGGGTCATCACAGAAACAAACGACTATTTTGAGGGCCTTAGATAAAGGAATAAAAAATTGAAAAACGCTGACTAAATGTATAGAGCTAAAAGGAGATTATGTTGAGAAATAAAACGCTTCTTTGACGAAAAAAATATATTTTATTCAAAAAGTCACGGACTTATCAAACGACCCTCGTATATATAATTGATTAGTTGAATTCTACATAGTTATTAAATATTACGTATATATAGATTTCCTTTTCATTCATTTATATGTTTATTTATTTATTTTATTTTAACAATTTTTCAATTGGGTTAGGTAGGGTAGAATGAGTAAGAGTAGCAGCAAATGTTCACATTATATGTGGAATCTCTTTAGCCTTTTCGGTTGACTGCTGTTGTCCAGTAGCTGAAGAGCAGGTGCATTCACTTAAGGTTCCAGACAATCTATTTAACTATGAAAGATCACGATGAAATGCGGTGTTACGTAAATTGAAGGAAACGCCTAGTATTGTATGCTTTTAAACTTTTGTCTGTAATTTATTTTAGGTATTTGTATTCCTGTTGCCATTTTTACCCAACAACTGTTTACTTTACATTCAGACTGGCTTCAAAATCAGTTTGTAAATAAGAAGCTTACAGTTGAGACTGACCGGTGAAGCCGATCAAAGAAACCAAAAGAGCTCTCAGTACATGCACTGACTTTGGAAATATTCCACTTGCTTAACCATAGCTCAGGGGCTGATAGTTGCTTTAGTAGTTGCTGTATAGCTGTCTGAAGACGGAAAGGCAGTCAATAATCGCAGAGTTCAGGCCCAATGCTGGTAAGTAAGAGCGTATAATGAATAGAGGCAAGCACACAGGTTTAGACTACCCCGGCCTACTGCATCTTACAAAAGTTAACGCTCATTGAGAACTTTAGGACTAAAATTTTATGCATTGGAAGGCACTTTTTAAGTTTTTACAGAGGTCCGCTTAACCACAGACAGGCATCGTCATCGTTTACTTTAGATCTTCACCTAGATCTTGCTGTTAACTGGAATTGAATATGTGATGGGGGCTTCCTATTGATTGTTTTGCTGGCTTCGCATCAATCAGGAGTACTGCAATTCAATTATTCGTTAGTTAAATTATACATAATATTTAGTATTCTTTAACTCACGCATCCTCAACCAATTCAACAGTACAACAAGGTGCCAATTCGTACTGCGCCAACAGCTCTGTTGCTTGCCTTAATGGCGGGATCCATTCCATATTGGGCCGCCAGTTCGCTCTCCTCTGCGTTGCCGCTCTATTTTTAACTCCATTACCATTTCTCTTGCCATGCATGCCACATGCGGTGTCGTTCTTTGCATTTGCGTTGTTAATATTTCGTAATTCCGGTAAAAATCACAGCATGTGGCATAAAAGCAAAACAGGAAAAAATGTTAACTGCGACTGCTCGAAGATCTAATACCCTTGCAGCCCATGGGAAAGTACTGAGCTGCTTGTGCCAATGCCATTTGTATTCAAAATAACTGCAAGAAAAGCAGTACTTAAATATTTGCATTTTTATTTTGAAACCATTAAGAAATATAAGTCGTTTTTTTAAGAGATTTGTTTTATAATTTAAGTGCACTTTAAATAAAATTTATAAGTTGCGATACCTTGCAGCCTCATTCACGAACATTGACTTCGTAAATATGGATACACACCATACAGGTAAAGGGGAACATTAACGCCGAATACCATCGAGATGGCGATGCAGCTGGCAGACAGACCTCGCCTGTTGATGCCGCGAGAGAATTACAATCCTCTTTTTGGCGTTGCAAACGTGTCGCCAAAGTGAATACACCTTCTAAAGTGGAATAAAAACCGAATAAAAACAAAATCGTCCATGTATGTGCAAGTACGTATCACACACACTCACAAACACACGAGAACACACGTACACAGACAGAGTACATTGTGGTGCTGACGATGCATGCAAAATCGGCGGCTCTTTCGCGTGTCACGGCCCATCGCGCTCGCCTGCTTTTTGTTTGTTTTGTTGGCACCATGTGGCGAGTTTTGCTAAGAAAAAAGCTGTTGCATACTTTGCGGCCGGCAAAAAAGTTGGCTGTGCTCGCAGACATCCCGCAATGCCAAAACATAAAAGCAAAAGTACAAACATAAATAAAAACGGATGTGCGCAAAATGGCATTTTAAAAGTTGTTGCATTTGCTTTGATAAATTAATGGATTGCGTAACGGCTTGTTTAAAGTTCTTCGGCCGAACCGAACACCTTCTCGATGCACACTAAAAAAGAAGCAACAACAGTAGGGAGCGGCCGCATCTGTGTGCGTATGTGTACGAAGAACAAAAGGTGCACACCTTAGAAGCTGAGCTGGGGGCAATAATTTACCTTCAACACAGCAAGACATGCAATTTAATTTTAACAAAACCTGACATTATCACACGAGCCAACAGGGCCGAGAGTAGACAGCGCCAGCAGAGAAGCTGTCCCGGAGGGAGGAGGCAGAGGAGAAGCAGACGTCGAGGGGGCTGGGGTCGAAACAGTGCAACACAAAGTTGGTAACATAATAAGTAGCAATTTTCGGTTTCCGTTTTCCGGGCCAAGCGGCAGCGGCAACCTACCATAAAAATACATAAAATTGCGCCAGAAATAAAACCAGCCAAAGCAGACGCAGAAGTAGTCGGATAAGAGAATGCAGAGAGAGAACAAGAGAGAAGAGACAACGGAGAGTGAGAGCAGCCAAAAAGCAGCAGACGCGGCAACAGCCTGCAGACTTTTGGGCGGCCGAGGGGCGTGTCTGACTGCCAAGATAGTCGCCGCGCATGCAGAGTAAATTGGAATTTTATAGTTGCAACTTCTGCAGAAGCTCATCTGGCAAAGGTGCAACTCGCTGCAGTTGGCTCCGTGCTGAGCGTTTTGCTGGGGTGTTCTGGAAAGAAGTAGAAGTAGAAGTAGAAGTAGAAGTAGAAGTAGAAGTAGAAGTAGAAGTAGAAGTAGAAGTAGAAGTAGAAGTAGAAGTAGAAGTAGAAGTAGAAGTAGAAGTAGAAGTAGAAGTAGAAGTAGAAGTAGAAGTAGAAGTAGAAGTAGAGTAGAAGTAGAAGTGAAGTGGAAGAAGTAGAAGAGTGAGAAGCAGAAGCAGAAGTAGAAGTAGAAGTAGAAGTGAAGAAGTAGAAGCAGAAGTAGAAGCAGAAGCAGAAGTAGAAGTGAGTGAGAGTAGAGTGAAGTGGGGAAGCAGAAGTGAAGCAGAAGTGGAAGTGAGAAGGAAGTGGAAGTGAGAAGCAGAAGTAGAGTGAGTGAAGTAGAAGCAAGTGAAGTGGAGAAGCAGAAGCAGAAGCAGAAGCAGAAGCAGAAGTGAGGAGAAGAAGTGGAAGTAGAAGTAGAAGCAGAAGCAGAAGTAGAAGTAGAAGCAGAAGTAGAAGAGTAGGAGAAGTAGAAGTAGAAGCAGAAGTGAAGAAGTGAGAAGTGAAGAGTAGAAGGAAGTAGAAGTAGAAGTAGAAGTAGAAGTAGAAGTAGAAGTAGAAGTAGAAGTAGAAGTAGAAGTAGAAGTAGAAGTAGAAGTAGAAGCAGGAGTCAAAGTAGGAGTAGGAGCAAAAGTAGTAGGAGCAGTAGAAGTAGTTTTCCCCTTCGGGAACAACTCGAGGGAAGTGAAAATGCCTTTCCCGCCACGCCTCTGAAAATGCTGCTAAATTAGTTGCAGGCCACAAAGCAGGAACAGGAGCTAAAAGTTAGTGAAAGCCACGAGGACGATGAGGACAACAAAGGTTGTCATGCGCCTGGGCTCGTTAGCATTTTACAACACTGGCGCAGTCAGCGCATCATGTGCACCCTCCCACCTCCGGCTCCTTACCCTCAGCCAGCCTCGCTCCGCTCTCACTGCCTCCTGCTCTAAGATGATTTGTGACCAGCTGTAACTTTTTGCCGACGCCCACGGCAGCCATTTTTGATATTATTTCCACGCTGCCGCTGCACTTCCGCTTCCGCTGTGCCGGCAACTCGCAGCGTTGCATGTAAATGTAGTTTTTTGATCGCTTATCGCAGTGTATGTGCCAGTGAGAGGGGGAGGGGGATGGCAGGGGTGCCAGCATAATATGAGGGGTGACTGTTGATTCCATCTTTGTTGCTGACTTGTTGACACTGCCGGGTTAACTGTGGAGATGTTTATGACTTCATTGTGCTAATAAAAGATACCGTTCTCCTGCTGCAGGAGTCCTGGCCCGCGCAGGGGTCCTTGGCTGAGTGCTGGAGTCACGTGCCCGTAAGGCAGGTGCAAATGAAGAGCTTTGGCACTTTTATGAACTTTTCCCTTTGAATTCTCACACGTTGATTTGTTTGCACTCGGGTTTCTCTAATTCTCCGTCGGCCTCGCACGTATTCTCTGCGTAAAATAATCAGATTAGCATACGCTTAACTCGCGGGGCTGGCCAAGCTGGCACAACCGAGAGCCGAAAAGCAACAACCCACGTGAAAATCAGCCGGTCGTGTCAAACGCATCAACCGATGCAGCCAACAAACAACGCGGCGTATACGCAACGCAGTGCAACGGAACGCATTTTGGGTTTTTAGGAGCTTGCGGCGCGTTTTGCCAGCTCCCGCGCCGGACTCCCTCACCCTTGCCACGTGTGCCTCGCCTGGTCAGCAGCTAATGCGGCGTGAATATGCAACGTGGACTGGCGACCTGCGGCCGCATCCGCGTTATCATCATCAATGCACGATTCCAGTGCTGCGTTTGCATTGCAGCCCCTCTGCCCGCCCTGTGTCCCCCTCTGCCCTTCTCCCTAGCCGACTTGCCACAGGCTGTGCTAATGTGCGGTCTGGCGGTCGTCGAAAGATTAGTCCAGACCCCTTCTCCGCGCGGCGCCCTTTGGATTTGTGTTGCAAATGTCTCTCGTTGTTTCTTCTGCCTACCCTCCCTATCTCCCTTCCTCTCTTACACACTCTCTCTCACGCTGTCTCTGTCTGACTTTGTTCCCCTCGGATGTGTTTTGGGCTGAAAAATCAAAATTCCAGCACGCGCAGATTGTCTGGCATTTTATTACCTGGAATGTTGACGCTGAAGCTGTAGAAATGATTGAGATTGAATGACATGCCAACGCAGATGACAGGCCGGAGACAGGGACTTGCTTCGGCACCTATGCCACACACACACACACACAAACACACACACACACGCATGAGCACACAAACTCGCACAGTTAAAATATGCAGAAAGAAGAGAAGCGTTGCGAAAAGGTTTAAAAGAAAATGCCATTTAAATGCAAAGCATATTTTTGGCAACCAAAATGAGTGAAAAGGTGCACAAGTCATTGCGTGTGGCAAGCGGTAAGTGGCAAGTGGCAAGTGGCAGGTGGCAGGTGCCATGTGGCAGTTGGCTGTTGCCTGTGGGAGAGTGGCAAGTGGAAGCTCCGCTCTGCACGCCTGTAAATAATCAAGTTGAATGTTGACACGCGTAAGCTACCCACACAAAAGCACACACGCACACACACAAACACTCGCAGCCACGCCCACTCTCTAAAAGGGGCACAACATATGGCAACTGCTGTGCGTTTTCTCAACTCGCACATAAGGTTCTCGGGGCAGCTATAAGACAATCCCGACGATTCCCTAGAGAGTTATTTCATGGGAAGTTATCAAGCCACAGCTGAATAACATATCTAATTCGACAGGTAACAATTTAATAGATATGAGATATAAATTGAAAGACTTTTACCTAAAAGAAACATTCAATGATATTACTTTGCATCAGTAAATACTTTAGCTGAATCGGTTTTAATTGTAAATATATAAATGCTGTTAGTCTGTTAAATGTTACTAAAAATCCTGATGACCAAAATACACAAATATAAATCAAATACAATTTAAGAGTAGCACTAAAGTATGAACTAATAACCCCCATGCCCATCTCTGTCCAGGGTATGCCGAAAGAATGAAAACTGCGCCCCAGATGTCGCTGACTTCTGAGCTGTCAAAAACTTTTGGTGCTGTTGCAAAATGTTCCCACGCCTTTCCACTCTCTGCACCACGAATGGCTGTGCATGTGGGCTCTTATGTATGTGTGTGTGTGTATGTATGTGAGTATGTTGTGAATGTCACTGTGCGTCGCCATTGAGCTGTTTGTCTTTTAATTGTTTGCACTTAAGAAGAATTTGGCGTCTGCTTTTCGCTTCCTCTTCGACTGTTTGTCGGTCTGTTTGCTCTCTCTGCCAGTCTCCGCTACCTCCTTCATTCGTACCGCTGCGCCTTGCAGGTTATGACTCTTGTGAAAAGTCGTTAAGAGAGCGCTCAAAAGAAAATTACAACTACAAAGTGTGGTACGCAGAGGTGAGAGCGATGTGCTCGCCGGCAACAGATTCCGACTGTCTGACTTTATAGGATAAAGCATTCACTACCCAATCACATTTCACAGAAGTTTCCTTTTTTCTGCATATCAATCCATTTAAAAGTAAATTGTTGAGGGGAACTTTAAGCAAATGTTTCACTTGCCATTCAAATAACAGATTCCCAAAATAATTGCCAAATTATTTCAAGTGCAGCAAGAGTCTTTCTCTTTCCACAACTTCCCTTCCTCTCTCTGCAGTGCACAAAAATGTGCTTGAAAAACAGGTCACACACACACCCACACTCACACACGCACGCACACAGCCAGGCAGACCAGCAGTCGCATGAACGAGTCCACCTGAAATCGGATAGAACGGCAATTGACTTATCTGTGCGGTCAGGCAACAGCAACATGTTTGTCCTGACAAACATTACAATCTGAAACGTTCGAATAGCAATCCCGAAATGCAATCGGATCGCATCCAGTCTTGGGTAAATTGATACACACATCTCCGACGAAGGGTGCGTTGCGACGTTGTAATAGCCGCAAATCTTTGCGTAAATCAAGCAAAATGCAAATTTTACTAAAAGCAACAAAAAACCCTACAAAAGGAGAAGAAGAAGAACTCGCAAAATCGAAGCAAAGCCCGACGAGAACGAGTTGCAAGTGGAGACCACAAAGAGTTGGCAAAACGGGCACAAAAAGGGAAATGCGGGGGAACAGATGGATAGAAAATTGTAGTGCAGCATCACATGGCATGGCCAGGGAGAATCGCTGCCGGGTAAAATGACGGCAAGGTGGACAACGAAAGCGCCGCAAAGTATGCAACGTTTTCAAAGCAAACTTTCGACCGACAAAACCTTATTTATCACACGTGACGGCAAAGGCAAAGGTAGCTGTAGCTGTAACTGTAACTGTTACTGCAAGGGTAACTGTGACTGTAACGTTACACGTAACCCTGCGACCCTCTTTCGATTTCTCTTTCACTGCCCCCCACTCCACCCCCTGTCTGTGCCTTTTTGGCCGTTCACTGCCATTGAAAGTTTTCGAGCCCATTTTGGTTTCTGAAATCGCATGCGAGCACTGGCCAATTGGATTTGGTTAGTCTGTGTGCAATCCAGCACCTGGCTGCAGCGTCTCTCTTCACATTTCGGTCACTCGCCGCCATTCGAATCTCGCTGCCCCTGCCGCAGAGAAGACATGTTCATGCCGTGAAAACTGGCAAACACATTTCGCACCTTTCGCAATTTCGGGCGGGAAATTTACGCTGACTCTCCCAGTTCGATTAGGTTTGGTTTTTGCAATTGGATGCGAAATGTGACACCCTCTCGCCGAGAGGGAAGCACGCAGAAGAGGGAAGGAGACAGCCAGGTAGATGGACAGTGCTGTGGCCGCTCCAATTTCTTGCCACAAATCGGTTGCACGCGGAATCTCAAGTGCCGCACATAGCTTCCAGAGCTATATTCAGTTATTAATTCGCGACTAAACGGCAGATGTGTGCAACTAGTCAGTGCAAAAGCTGTTGCCTGCTCTTGGATCTGCATGCAAGTCGTTTTTCAGGTCGACCTAAACTTGCTTCATTTAAAGTTGCAGCTCAACTCGATTTCGCTGGCAATTTAAACAATGAAATTGCCTGAAAGTGCAGCCGAGTCGCTGCTGCAAAGTAATTTCTACCTCATTCAATTAGGTTGGGGAGAGGGGGAGCTGGAGGTGGAGGCGGGGGCAAGGGCGTTTGCAGTTGCAGTTGCCATGTTATATTTCAATTAGTTAGTCGGCAAAGAAACTGCCACTGAGTGGCTGCACAATGGCCGAGCCGGCGAAGGCGTTGCAAGAACCTGTGCAAAATAATTAACTGCATGCAACAATTTGCATGCCACGCCTAACTGGCAGCTGTGGCAACCGTGGTAGCAGTGGCAGCAGTGGCAGCAATGGCAGCAATGGCAGCAATGGCAACCGGCAATCGAGAGTGACAGACGAGAGGGTAGTCGGCGCTGCCACGTGGGGGCGTTCGTATTGAACGCGTTGAGCTCAGCGGCAAAGTGAAAATCTGCATTTAATTTATTGATGCAACAACAACAGTGGCAACAACAGTTGCAGCGCCAGCAACAATTGACAGCAACAAGGCAACTTTTGTTCGCAGTGCCGCGTCGCGATGCCGCCTAAATGTATGCAGCGTAAATTGTTAAACGCGCGCTTAATCTGCATACAGCAGGCGTTGTCCATTGCCCGTTTCTGGCTTCGGTTTCCACTTGGGGCGCGCCGTGTGGCCAGCAAAGGTGGAGGGGTGTCCGCCCGTGCCGTATTGGTAGCTCAGTTTCGGATCTGTTGGCAACGAAATTGTTTCATTTGCCCATTAAAATGTACGAGACAGCGAGGCGCAAATTTAAGCACTTTATTGCGTTTTTCGTTACGCCCCTCTTGCACCACGCCCCGTGCCCCACGTCCCCATGTCCGACGTGCCACGCCCCACGTCCCCATACCTTGGCCCACATGCCACACGGCCCATTACTGCGGCCGTTTGGCGCGTTTGCATATCTGTTTTCCATGTTCACAATCGCTAATCGTTAACGTCTGCTGCCTCGCACGAGAATCGCTCCATGTCTGTCCTTGGGTCTGTCTCTCTCTCTCCCTCTCTCCCCTTTCCTGGCTGTTACTGATGTTACTGTTACTGTCTATGTCTAGTCTGCCCAAATAGCACGTTGAGGGCGGCAGGTGCTCAAAATGGGTTCAGGTCTCACCTTAAATTTATTGCATTTAAAGCGATTTTGATATTTCTCATAGACGAGATTGAATGTTAATACGCAGGGATATTAGTAATATTACCTAGACAGCTAATATTCATGTTGCTGTAAATCTAATCAGTTCCAACGCAAGCTTATGACGAGCCAGTTTCAAGTACTTACCTACTCTCTTTGTGGTTGTGCCTTGAAATGGTAATCTCTGGTTGATCATCTTGGTGTCCACTTGGACCGCAAACTCAATTATTGTGAACATATATCCTCAATAAAGGAATGGGTGTGCTCGGATTTATGAAGAGATGGTCTAAGGACCCTTTGCTTTTAACAATGCCCTCCATGCTGCACCTGTTCGTCCAAGTATTGAGGACGGGTCATGCGTTTGGTGCCCTTAATATTCTGCTTATAAGGACCGCATTGAAACTGTAAAATAGAATTTTCTTATCTTTGCCTTGCGCTGCCTTAAATGGGATGGAAATGCAAGACTTATATTATTAGACTTAAGTTACTTTATTAACCTACATAAGACATAGTTTATTTATTTACCAAGCACATTGACAGTGTTGGCCTGGTTAGCCAGTTAACTTTCTCTGTTCCATCACTAACCCTTTCAAAACTGAAGTTCGAAGTATGCCCTACAAGAGCCGTTCATGCGCTTGGTTCTGCATTGTTTCTCAGATCAACTCTGTTACTTCTCTAAAACTCGTATTTCTGACTCACTTATTAAGTAATCATACTTATTTTCCTCGACGCAAAGAAATCTTTAATTCTTCCTAGGCTGGTTGATCCAATTTCGTTAAGTATGCCAGAGCCGAACATACTTCAAGTACGTGCTCGGACTCTAACTTACAGATCTTCAGAGCACATTTCTTATTTCTAATTTTTCTAAGTGTGCTTTAAGCCTAAGGTGACCAGTGCGTAGCCCTGTGAGGATTCTCACAAGGTTCTTCCTCAGCTTCATTATCTGCTTAAGTCTCTTGAGGTTGTAGCAACCGGAAAGGGACTTCGATGCCGCAAGCCTGGCAGTCAAATGTGGAGATCATTGTCTTTACTAATCTGAGGTACTCCCTGAAGTGCTCCTGCCCATGCTCCCGGCTTAGCTAGCTTATCCGTTTTCTCATTCCCCAGTATGCTTGTGTACCCTGGTATCCATCGCAGTGTAAGAAGTTGTTGTTTCCCGGCTTGTCGAGTTTGGTTCCTAGGTTCGCCTCAACTTATAAATAGTTTCTCAATCTAATATTATCGTGAGGCAAGCAGTCTCCAAGAAATGGAAACAGTATAGCAGACCTTTAGGTCAGCATTTCCCCACTTCTTCTCATATTATAACATTTTACGCGCTCTCTTCTTCTGTTTAACATGCAATTAATTCAGATCCCCCTCTTTAGCAATTGTCATATAACTTCATGGCTCTCCAGCAAATTGTCGAGAGCAACCTCCATTCCCTCACAGCTTCCAACATTAATTTTCGATATTATCCATTCATAAGTTATACAATTCGCCGACGTCATCCATCAACTATTTTTAGTCTGCACGTTGTTTACTGTGTTTCCCTTCGGCTTTCAACGGACCCCGTCGCAGGCTGACCTCGTCGGGGCTGTTAGTTTTGGCAGGCGGCCAGAGAGTATTTTTGAAAACAACAACAACAAGTTGAAGAACTACAACAACTTCAACTGGCTTTCATATTTGTGAGCGCGCTGTCCCAGCTCCCTCTGACTTGCGCCGTGTCGGGCGGGGTCGTCTCGCTGTCGCTGTCGCAGCCGACAACCTTTTTGATTAGATTACGCAACGTAAAACTGGTTTGCAAATTGAATAAATGACTTTTGTGTTGCCAATATAAAACGTGTTTGCAATTTTTGATTAGTAAACAGTAACAGAAAGCGAGGAGGACAAACGAGAAAAGAACAGAACAGAAAAACAACACGCAACGCACCCAAACAGTTTCCAGCTTAAATTTTTGGCAGAGGCCTAAAGACTCTTTCTCGTCCCGGCGCAATGTCATTTGTCAATTTCGCTTGGGTCATTTTGGTTGCTGCGGCCGCTGGTCGCTTTGTGGTGTACGTGAGCAATTGTTGTTGCTGCTGCTGCTGCTGTTTGGGCAACTGGACCAATTAAAATTCATTAAACGTAAATTAACATTGAAGTCGCTGGGGGAGCGGGCAGGGCGGCATTATAAATTAGGGATACCAGATAACGCCCCACGAAACGCCGCGCACTGCAGGCAGAATGTGAAATTAGCCCAAATTGAACTGACAGTCAATTTCAGATTGTTTCGTATCCGATCGGGCAGATAACAAAGTCTATTAGGCTCGCTTAAATTCGGCGCAAAGGCGGCAGAGGGCACTCGATGAAGTTTTCTAGAACAGAAAGGCTGCCTAAATGGAATTCAATTTAAGTTCGTAGTAAATGGGCAGTTAATTGACTTGTCAAATAGATACGGAATCGGAGAATCCTTAAGTTTTAGTCGAAATGAAAAAATAAAAAGAAGGAAGATGAGATTTGAATTATTGCAAATAAGTTTTTAAATTAAATCTTCCAAATGAACTGGGCGATTTATTACTAAATGTTTCCTTAATTTACTACAGTGGGAAATACATCAAGTGAGTTTTGTTATAAAATGTAAACCTTCCAAATAAATTTCATCGCCTTCAAAGTAATCCCCATTGGCTGCAATGATAACACATGATAACGTTTTTTTTTCAACTTTCGAATTTGTCAAAAAGTCCTTTACTGAAGGCCTTCAAAGCCTTATCCGATTTGGCTTTAGTCTCGGGGATAGAAACAAAAAGGTATCCCCGGTGTTGTCTTTTTACTTTTCTGAGCACGATCAGAGTAGATTACAAGCCTGAAAGGTACACTCGAATATGTGATATACCTGTTACACACCTGACCACAACGGTTTCTTCAATAGATAACTTCGATGTTTTGCCTATTTTGTGTTGCATACTTTCAGAGAGGGGTTCTAAATCAGCAGATTTTTAAAAATTCTTGAATAACTTTATAATAAATATAAATTATTTAACAGTTCATATTTAAATAAAAAAAATTATATATATATATTTATTTATTAAATTACCAAAAAGAACTGTCTAGCCTTTAAATTACGCTTTTAATTTGGAATTGAAATTGATTTACGTGATGTTCAGTTCCAAAATCAAAAAAACTAAAATTGATCTGCTTTGAATAATAACACATATACGCTTTGAATTTGGTAGCCCTAGGTTATATAGTGTATAAGATCTAGGTTTTCATACATATGGTTATATCGACTCAGCTTTTGATGTTGATTTTGAATGTACGTGTATATAAGTACATGTAGTTTGTGGGATCAGCCTCGCCTCCATCTACCTGTTACATACATTTTTGTTTGTCACAAAGTTATTATACCCTTCGACCCCAAAAATAGGGAGTATAAAAAGTCAACTATATTTTTGCCACATTAGTACACATATGTTTAAGAATTATATGTACATTGTTGATGGGTTGATCATACATAGCTGTCTTGAACGCACGCACTGTTACCCTCAACAGTACGTTAGCTTGGTCATATCGTCATCTTCATCACCCCATATGAATGAGATTGGTTATCTCTACCATTATGTCCTTATCAAATATTCCATATAGTAAATATTTTATACCTTTCTGTTCTTATCCAATTCTATATTCAATCCGTCTCACCCCTTCCCTGTATGTTAAATTTAATCTTTGCAATCCTTCCACCCTCTTGGTTCTCTTCTCCATCTCTTCATCCCTTTCTCTCCTCCCTCAAAATGTACCTCCCCTTTTTTCACTCTGCCAATCCTTTCCTCACTCCATCCTCTCCCCAGCCTCCTCAATCAATCGCTTCCATTCCACTCCAATCTCTTTTGGATATGTTACACAGCCGCCCCGTACACTCCCCGTCCGTCGCCTCTGCCAAGTTTCTCTGCAACGTTAAAATCCAATTCGGACTTAATGAGCTGTGTAATATTTGCATTTCGTTCACACGCTTAACACTAATTTGTTCGCGATTGTGCCAAAAACTGGCCAGAGATTTTTATTTTTCTTGGCAAAGTGCCGCAAAGCGGAAGCGAGTGGACCCAAATCGCCCAGCTGCGGCAACTGGTTCCATTTTAACTTGGACACTTTGCAATTTGCTTGTCGCACTGAGGGTTGCCAGAAAAGGAAGAAGACGAAGGCGGAGGCGGAGAGAAGAGATGGGGAATGAAGAGCAGCGGAAAGAAGGGACTGTAATGGCAGTAAGAGAGTTTTGCATATTGGATTAGTCCGGTCGTCAATCGCCCGGCATACGTAAATCTATTACGGAAAGTGGAGAACGTAAAAGCGAATGCAGAAATCAAAAGCCATAATTCAATATTAAATCACTCATACGCCAGGTTAAACCAATTTCTCCAGCTCAAGCAGCAGTCGAGCAATGAATTGGATTTTTCGATCACACACTAACACACACACACACACACATACTGAAACACAAACAGAGTCACACATACAGTGCGCACAGCACGAAACAAGCACAACAATTAGTGTGTCAGTTGGAGTTATGAGAAATGAATGTGTTGGGTTCTTGGTGCAGCTTTTAGTCAAATGAAAACCTCAAATGCCTCACAAGCTCTGCTCAGCCCTCGCCCTGCTTGGGCAAATCTTCTTGCCAAAATCAACAAAATATTTCAAAATAACAAATGTGTCCTTTGGTGGCCCGTCCACCACTGACCAGCTTCAGCTCCAGCTCCAGATCGAGCTGGAGCTCGAGTTTTCTCCCCGGGATGACAAAGTGCTTGCAAACGCATAATATTTGTCTAGGTCATGCATATCACAATCGTTGGGCGCCCGCTCGCTGCCAGCTTACCAGTTAAATGCAAACAGAAATGCACAAAACGCAAGACATATTAATCAGTGAGCGGAAGCAGCCGGGACAGGCGGGGAGGGCGGGGCAGGCGGGGCAGGCGGACGGGAGAAAGCAATTTCAGCTTTAGTTTTGGTCTGCAAAACAAATAAATTGCAATTTGTGTAATTCCAACACCTCCAGGCAAAAATCAATGCACGCCATGCCGCACTATCTCTGTCCCTATCTAACTCATTCCCGCCTGCTCTCACTCGCACGCTCTCTCTCTCTCTCTCTCACTTGACGTGTGCTTGCTTATTTGTGCGTGGTGTCAGGTGTGTGTGAAAATATTTACAATTAAACACAATAGCTTGCATACGGAATCAGTTTGTCGAGCATGCTAAGGTTTCACTTCCCCTCCCGCCTCACTGTATTTGTGTGTGTGTGTGTGTGTGTGGGCTGCGTATTTGCCCGAAGTTCGGCAGAGTACAAGGATTGTTCGTCGGTCTCCTGTGAGGGGGGCAGAGACAGAGAGGGGAAATCTGAGGCATCTCTTAAGTCAGATATTTGATTTTAATTACATTAAATTTATTTGCCAGGTGATTTTTGTGCAAAGATCGTTGGAATCGGCAGTATAAATAGGGAAACAATCGGAGCACTTGCAGCTGGTGAAGTGCCCCGCCTGCTGAAAGAACCCAACAAATATTTACCTGATACTGATCCCTTTGTTTATCGAGCCGTATGCAAATGTACTTATATTTACTTTCAATTTACGAGATCCGCATAATTCTGCACTGGCACAAATCATGAATCTGGCAGCTGGATGAATCCCGCAAGTGTCCCCAGGACATGCTCAATCTGCTTTGCTGAGCTGATCTGTTCTGCCTTCTGCTTCGCAATTCAATGCCAAGCTGGAGCCCGGTTGACATTGGGCTATATCACTTACTGCCCGAACGAGTGTCGAGCCAGGGGTCAACTGCGCCACTTGGCTGCCTGAGTTGGGTTCAACCTTGGGCAGGTTCAGTCACAATTTGCATTCAGCTTCTATTTAATCAATTTAAAAGACTTTCTGCGCATTCGTTCTGCGAAATGGACTCGCAATAACCATTAAATATTGACCAGGCCACAATTAAAGTCCCGCAAAGGAGGAGTACGGGTGGTAGGGACTGGCAAAGAGCTTATAAAGCCATCAACACTGCACATCGATGGCTAAGACAAATTCAGAGCTGGCCACAGGGGCCTGATCTGGCATTAAGATGAGCAGCCAGATGCCCCGAGGGGCCCAGCCAACTGCTTAGTGGCAAAGCACTCATGATGAATGCCAGCGGGCGAAGGGGTAGCTACTCCTAGCTTAACCCTAAAAGCACAGTTTTAAGCAATTTTAAAGGTACTTCCTCCCCTTCTCTGACTTCTTCTCTCTCTCTATCTCTGTGTCCCTCCCCTTGACGCCTTCTCTAGTGGCTAAAAAGCTTTAAAGGAATTTATAGCGGGGCCATAGAAAAACACTTTAAGAGTTTTTTCTCTTATTGTGCTCCAGCATATAGAAATTATACGGCTGGGCGTAAAGTGAAAGCAACTAAAATAATAACAAGCAGCAGTAGAAGTGAGGAAGTATACGGTTCAGCCTCTATAGACTAGCAGATATCCTGGAAGGGTTCGTGAGGGAAAGTTTATAAATTGGCAAAAACATTTTCGAGCATAATAAAAACTAGTAAGTATAAAATATATATTTATTTATGCATTTTTTAATTTTATTAATAGATATATTGATGATTTGTTTACTTATTTATTAATTTGTTGTTTATTATTATTTATTAATTCGCTTATTTATTTATTCATTTGTTCACTTATTCATCTATTCATTTATTCAATTAATTATTTTAATTAATTTATCATTCATTCATTTATTTATTGTTTGGTAAATTATTTTTTTATTAATTTACAAATTTATTTGTTCATTAAATAAATATTCATCCCTTTATTTATTCATTTATGAACCTTTTCATTTTTTTTTTATTAGTCATTTAGTCATTGATTCATTTATTCATTTATTTATTTATTCATTTATGTATATGTTTTCTTTCTTATTGATTTTTTTTTTTTATTTATTGTCATTTATTATTGATTTCTTTTTTAAGAGTTTCTTCATTAATTCAATTATTCCTTTACTCATATATTAATTTTTTTTTATTATTAATTTATTTATTAATTATTTATTATTTGTTTCTTTATTCAGG
This sequence comes from Zaprionus indianus, assembly GCA_018904595.1. Lineage (NCBI taxonomy): Eukaryota > Metazoa > Arthropoda > Insecta > Diptera > Drosophilidae > Zaprionus > Zaprionus indianus. The sequence continues at coordinate 93,188 of JAEIHA010000351.1, read as the reverse complement.
CTGAAGTTAAATTGGACATAATCACATATAAATTTAAAAAAAAATGTTTGTAATTATTAAAATTAAGGTATAAAAAAGCTAACAATGTAATATTTTTGTATATTTAATTAAATTAAGTTTAATAGCTAGACTACTGTATACATTTTATTTACAGGGTATTTACTAAACTAGCAGCGGACTATGGAGGAATGAGCAACAGTCGCCGCCATTAGCACTGGCTACATAGTACGTATGTGTGTGTGTAGTATGTGTTGTGTGGCACATTATTTACAAAAAGAATTTCATGGCGAAAAGAACGTCTGGCCGAGAATCCTTTGGGTCCTTTGGCCGGTGGCTGTGGAGCTCGTCGAGTGTAATAACTTTCCAAGCTAGGCTGGCTCAAACTTGCTGTCGTTGCTGCAGATGCAGTTGCTGTTGCTGTTGCTGTTGCTGGTGTTGCTGCTGTGACTGTTGCTGCAGTTGCGAGTGCCATTAGATTGGGCCAGTTGTAAGCAAGCTTTCAATATTTTCACACTTTTGTTTAAGTTGTATGCGGCTGTTGCAATGTTGCAATGGTTTTTCACCAGTTTTCATGCGAGTTTTGTCTCTTAAAAACGCAATACAATCGCACTTAATGGGACTCACATATATATATAAACACACACACTCGTGTAGATGCATGCGTGGAAAGTAAATTGCCTTCGGCTCTGCGCTCACACGTTTCTCTATCTCTGCCTCTCCCCTACTCTCCCTTTGGCTCCCTTACATTCTTTTGGCTTCGGCTCCCTGCAGAAAAGGGCAACTGCAACTATAACGAGGGCGTGGCCAGGAGAAAACAGCTCAAAGGACGCCATGCCGCCTCCTCCGGGCACAAACTATTTGTTGTCCTTTGGCTGCCTAGCTGCCTTGCCGGCAAATATATAGCCTGTGGTTGGTGTGCCTCCACAATTTATGTGGCCCCCGCCCGCTCGTCCAGCACATGGGCGCATATTGTTTTAAATACAATTGTTTTAAGTTTTCATTTGCTGCAAAGGCGTCCGTCCGACTAGTCCGAGAGGTGTTAAATGCTTAGGTTTTCAGCACTCCATCAGGCGTGAATTTATTTGAATACATAAACAATTTGTAAGGTACGGATTGGTAAACAACTCAGCGCACTGCGCTGACAATGTCACCAGAGCTTCGGGCATAAATCCTAGTTACAATGGCGATTGAAATTTGCGCAATTTCTGAAAATGAATTACTAATAATGTCATCGCAAATACAGCACAGCGAATAAATTGTATAGATAACATACAACATTTGTTTCTCTTCATTTTTTGCAGTAGCTTAATTAATTTTTACGCTTTCACTTGCTTCGTGATGAAGCATTAAACATTTATAATGTAAACTTTGCAAAGCCTTACAAATTTATTATTTATTAGCAAAAAAGTAAATGAAAACAAATGAAAACCCAGAAAAGAAATGATTATTATTTTTGAACATTTTAATTTGTCGTTTTATTTTCTATTATCAAATATTGTGAATGTGTTTATGCACATTTTACATTGTACTTCAACAATTGATGATGGAACAATTGCAATTGGATAGACCTCTCTCCCTCTTTCCTTTTCTCTTTCCCTTTTCCTTTCTCTTTCGCGGCATTATTATGTTCATACGACTTTGTGTTCAAACCAGAGTTTGCCCCAATTAACGTCGCCAGAGTGTTGGGCAAACAGTTTTACCAACTGACATTTCGATTGATTTATGTTAATTAATGTTTAACAGAATACGCCCGACTGATTACTAAATTGATTTCAAACAAAATGCAAATATAGGAAAAAAGCGAACGACAAAGCGAACCTTAAACGGTAAACAGACGATGATAATGATTATCTTCTTTCCAGTTGATTGACATCAAACATTAGGAAAATGCAGTTGGCAAGAGCTGAAAATAAAGGCAACAAATGAAAAATGCTGCGGCTTAGTGTACCGTGGGTAGTTCCTGGTCGCGTTCATCAACTAAATTGGCAAAAAAAACTCAATAATTAAAATTGAAATGTTTTTATAAATCAGTTTAAATTAACTATGCATTGGATAAATAATTGTTTGAATCGAAAACATTGTGATTCACTGCATTACTCGTTTTGACCCACTTACACTTCTACATAATTAATACTTAATACTAAATTAACAGCTAGGACGATAAGCATGCACTTTCTATAACACTGGTACAATGATGGAACATACAAAGTATGAATATTTTTCGATAGGAGCAACATTACTTCCCGACAAGACCAAGTTTAAACTTTTATACCCTAACCTATAAATACCCTAAAATTAAAAGTAAAAAAACTTAACGAATCTCACAATAAATTCATATGTTACCTAAGGCGATTTGTCATTTTTGCCTATTTTTGACATGTTGGGACCACAGTTGTCATCCAGTCTGCACTCGTTTTCCATGTTGTTCAGCCCTCCAATTAGTTTTCTGTTTGCACTTCCCTTTAATACAGTTTACAGTTTAATTACACGCCTTTTATCTGGAAATTGTTTGCATGTTTCTTCGTTTTTTTGCCGTTTCATTCGTACCTTGATTATTTGCTCTTGCCCGAGGCTGTTGATAGAATTGCTGTTCAAGTTGTACAGCAGCTAGCCCAAGCTAAAGCGACTTGTAAACGAAACTCTAAGTAAAATGGGAAAGGTGTGAGAAGTTAAAAAAAGTAAAGATTTATTTGTGGCAATGCACTCAATAGATTAAAGACCGATGTCATAGGAAATTTAAGAAGAGTATTTAGAGCACATTCAGGGAATTTGGTGCTGCAAACCGAGGGCACATTAGCCTATTAATTTCATGTTAATCGCGTCAGCAATTAGATACCTTCCCTATAATTCAACTGCAATGGGGTGGATTGTCCGGGGCCATCGGCTATTGAGTTGTTGTTGCTGTCTCGCCTGTCAGCTGCAGTCAAAGCGCGATGCTGGACATGTTCGGCGTCCCGCCGTGAACCACGAAGTTGGATGGGAGGCAAAGGCCTATCAATGTCTTCTAAAGGCCCCGCAACAACGGCTTACAATTTACTTTGGCCAGCCATGCAGGCAATGCGTGCGTGCACCGAGTCTGTGTGAAAGTGTATGTGTGCGAGTGGTTTGGGCACATGCCAACACACAAAACATGCCATAAATCCACAGGCAGCGTATAATTAATAAGGATTAATTGTGCAGCACTACCGGAGACTACAAAGCAACTAAATTCAAAATTTAATAAAGTTATAGCACAACTTAAGGCGCATGAATACTATATGAGAGAAAATCTCGTAATAATTCAAAAATGATCTAATATTCCAAGATACGAGGGTCGTTTGATAAGCCTTTGTATTGCCGACTAAAATGGGCAGTTATATTAACACTGAGAAATAAGCGCGTTTGTGCGTTTTATAGGCATTGAAAACGTGAATTTAACGAAATGGAAAAAGAATTCTAAAAATTTTTGCGTAAAAATCCATCAGAAACAAGGAAAACAAAAATAGGGGACGCCACAATTTCAATGGTTAAGAAGGTTACGAGTTCCGTTGTGGTCGACCAGTACAATGATGCCGAACGTTCAGGTCGCCCAAAAGGTCGTCATGCGAAATGTACAAAACCAGAAATATATATCGGAGAAGGCGAGGAGCGAGGCGTAGGATCTCAATGAACGGGTAACACATTTACAGAATATTGGAAAAAAGCTTTCCGCGCGATGGGTGCCGCGATTGCTCACACCACCATAAGCGCAACCGTGTGACCATTTCAAAGGTGTTTGGCGATGTTCAACCGCAATCCAAACGAATTTTGCGCCGTTTCGTTACCGTAGACGAAACATGGATCCACCACACCACACCAGAGACCAAAGAACAATCAAGACAGTGGGTTTCTCCGGGTGAACGTGCAAAAGAAGGCCAAGGTGGTCTGTCGGCCAACAAGGTCATGGCCACAGTTTTGGGATGCACAAGGTATCATTCACATCGATTACCTGAAGGGTAAAACGATCACCGGCGAATATTATTCAGAGCTTTGGACAGATTCGATATTGATTTGAACAGAAACGACCGCATTTGGCGAAAAAAGTGCTGTTCCATCAGGACAATGCACGGGTGCACACGTGTTAGTCAGCATGCAAAATTTCATAAATTGGGCTACAACTCTACCCCATCCAGCATATTCTCCAGATTTAGCCCCTGTGACTATTTTTGTTTCCAAACATGAAGAAATGGCTCGGCGGTAAGAGATTCGGGTCATCACAAAAAAAAAAAAAAAATTTTTTTGGGCCCTAAAAAAACCCTATTTTTAAAAAAAAAAAAAAATTGGAAAAACGCTGGACTAAATGTATAGACTAAAAGGATTATGTTGAGAAAAAAACGCTTCTTTGACGAAAAAAATATATTTTATTCAAAAAGTCACGGACTTATCAAACGACCCTCGTATGTTATATGAATAGCTTTATATAAAGCATATTAGTCAGCTTGTAATTCCAATTGCACATATATAAAAAATGACGTACATATGTAGTTGCTTTACAAGGAATTTCTTTCTCTGGTATGTTCCAACATTATAATATAACAAATATTTAGTGTAAAACTAAACAGCAGAATTCAATATCTTGTTAAACTTGCACAAAAATCCCAGACTAATTGCGAATTTTTGAGCTAGGGAGAACTAAAAATCATTTAAAATTGTGTTTCCTATTTTACACGTATAAAATCAATTAAATGAAAAACTATTTTATGTGTATTGAAGTTTTATTTATCAAGTAGGGTAGCGAGTATACCTCAGTCGGGCGGAGTCGAGCTTTTGTTAGAAACAGTCGAGTTATTTTTTTCTTTTTTTAAGATTTGTTTAAATAAACATAAAAATAAAATAAATTATTAGCTAAATAGAATGTTTACGTATTTTAAACGTGCTTATGCTTCTTCTTTTTGAGTCTTAATTCTTAATATCCATTATAAATCAAACTATTCAATATTAAGCCGGTGTTATATCGTTACGGACTGGCAAGGGGCGTGGCAGACCCCACCGAGTATATATAGCTCGAAGGGTATCCTACTGTCGAGTGCACTCGGCATTTGCTCTTGTTTTAATATGAAATTGTATTTAAACAAGTTGTTTGCTTTGTTTGCCACATTGGCTTAAAATTAAAGACTTTTAAATTCGCTCTGCATGTTTTAGTTTTGACTTAACCTCAAACAATTCGAAAAATATTAAAAGGCCCTTTACTCACAAGCACAACAAGTAAACACACACATACCAATATGCAGATAGTATTCATAAATTCGAATGACGACAGCAATTTGGTATTTATCTGTATTTTTCTTACTTTGTGCTTGAATGATTTTTCATTTCCTATTCTGAGAAGTCCTTTTTATTATTCAATATCAACCATAGGCAACATAGCGAAGGCAATAACAACTACAGAATATTTTCTTTTTATTTTGCACGCAGTTTTTCGTACTATTCGTCCACAAAGCTGTTATAGCCGCAGTCCCTTTTTATATTTCTCCCTTCTGCTTGCTGATTCTCGCTTCGCATTGTTTTGTTCTCCCGTTTTGTAAACAAATTTTTGTCACGGGCATTAATTTCGTCATCGTGCTCCCCGATATTTCGTCAAATCAAAACAGAATCGGCCATTTCCGTCAGAAATTTGCATAACATTTAAATTTGCACATGCAAATTATCACATTAGTCAGTTCTTCTCAACAGTTTATAGACCAACGCGATTTGCTCTTTGTTTTTGAACGTTTTGATGGCAAAAGCCGCACGGTTGAACTTTTCAGATTTTTCTCTATTTCAGGAGTCACGTACATACATACATACTCCTCGTATGTATGTGGGTATCCCTAGTACAACGTTATATTGTAAATATGCAACGGATTGAACTTTCAATATACTTAAAACATAAACATAGGTTTTTAACATCTTTTTTAAGGTTCTTATTTTAATATTATATTAGTCTCCAATCATTCCTACTCTGAAGATATACAATAGTAAAGAAACGAATTGTATTATGACTATACAATATTATGTCTAACTATGATAAGCATTGTTATGTTACGGTATTGCTAAGATCAAAGTTTTAGTCGATTGTTCTAGGACAGCTATATATTGTAGGGGACTGTTTTTGGTGGAATTTGTTGTGCTTTAAGATAAGGACAGACAGATATGGCTAGATCCATTCCCCTGGTGATGTTGATTCTCTGATGGTAAAAGATAAACAATTATAAAAATATGAGCTCAAGAATGTTCACAATACATTTGTTACAGTGTATTTATGTCAAATACTAGAGGACTAATGTGTGGAATTGTGAGCTGATGCTCAATTAAATGCGTGTTTCTGTCCAAAAGTAATATTACCTTACAGGGTATATGTAAATACCAAAGCTACAGTCCAACGCGCTCGATATTAAGATGCTCTTAGAAAAATAGGGAAGATTAACCTGCTAGAATAGTGAGGAAGTCTAATATTGAATCCCAGTTAAAGCCTCGCATGACAAAAATTGTTTTAATGAAAGTTAGTAAATTTTCTAGATAAATGAACAGAATTTAAAATTTTAAAGGAACTAAAGAGTTGCTGTTAGAAACGAACTCAACACCCTGAAACGCTTGTGGTTTTATTATTGTCTTACATAAAGATGTCCAGTTAATAAATTTGTTGAAAAAAAGTTATTTTGTAGAACTCTTTTGTATTTTATTTTTTTTTTTTGTCTTTTTAAAAAACGTAATTTTAGTACTGTTTAAAATATATTAATACTGATCAAAATTAATAAAGGATTCAGCATTTGCGGGAACGAGCAAGTTTGGACAGATATGTAACTATCGTATAGCTCTCATACAACCTATTAGCCTATTTTTGTTATTTTTTAAGATATTGCAAACAAATTTACATGGCCTCTTTTTTCATAAATAATATGTATACAAAATGTATTTTTTTAAATTGGACCACTATTTATAACATATAGATGCAATATTAATTTATTTAAAGTCAACTATGTAAGTACAGTCGACTGTTTAAAGTCAAAACGATTAATTAAATATATAAAAATAAGGGTTATTTAAGGGTAAACATTTAAATAGGAAGAAATGAATTTAGTTGGAATTTATTGGACTCAAATTCAAATGTGACATATAAGTTTCATTCAGGCAGCCGGACAGGCGGACAGATACACATGGATCAATCGAGTATGGTGTAAGAAGTAAGCAAGAAAGTCTTACTAATAAATAAGAGTCTCAATATTTTCTTTAAGGTTCTTACATATTCATTACTTTCGTGTTCGAATTTTGTTTGTCAAGGTGAAAACTAAGCCACGTAGGGTCGGTAATAAGCTCATCCGCTGTGTTATTAAAATTAACCACTGTTAAATTAAATCCGCCTTTTTTTTTTCTAAGTACTTAATCAAAGCTCCCCGATATTAGCATTATTTTATCAATGCTCTCAGTCTCGCGCTCATGTATTTTTCTTCTCGTCTCGCTCTGCCCTGGGTCTCTTTTGTTGTTATTCTGCTTTGGCTCGTCTTTTGTTTCGCTGTTTATGCGGCCAAAGGGCCCCAACTGTACCTACAAACGCGCATTTTTAATAGACTGCGCGACCAGTTCCCAATCCGCCACCCGATTCGCCAACTGCGGCGAGCCCGCACACACACACACATTTCCTCACACATGCACAAATACGTTTAACGTTCCGTTTTCCACATAATGTTTGTCTAAGATTCACGTTTGCCCCCAGCGTGGCAACGAACGTAACTTTTATTCGCTTTTATACCCTTGCAGAGTGTATATTAGCTTTGCACAAATGTTTGCAACACATCTTGATTGGGCTCCTGTCAGTGCATCAATCAAGCTAACTGCATCTAAGTGTTTCTTTATTTTTATTTCCTAACATTGGGGATTTGTTAGAATAGTTGTGTTTTTATCAGCATCCGTATTATAATTGATAAATAATATCCTTCTTAATTCATCGCCCATCATTCGAAACAAGTAATTTTTTTTAAATAATTATTATTCAATTATTATATTATTAAAATTGGGTCTGGAAACGGACCCTTACAATAATTTTCAGGGTATCCAGATGGCGACTTGCCGCAAATAAGCCACCTTTCCGGTTTTTTTCGCCCCGCAATGTGGGCGTAAAAGAGCGGGGAAAACGCCGGATATTGGCATCATACACCTCCAGCCAATTTTAAATTGCCAATATTGATTTATATGCCACATGCGTTGCCACATGGGGCAGCGAGGCATCCACTTGCTGCGGCGCCTCTCAAGCATTGTTAAGTTGCAATTTTGCAGGTGGCCCGTGTGTGCAACCGGGCTGCATTTGCAGTAAGTAAATGGGCAGTGGGATCTCGCAGTTAACGCCTGGGAAATTTATTGGAAAGCACGCGATGCGTTCATAAGTATGTACGAGTATGCGCCCATTACACAGTACGCGTACGTACATCCACTCGAACATATTTACACACGATTCGCGGCAGAATTATATTTCTTTATTATATTACTTTGCCAGAATTCCATTTGATATGCCATCAAAGGGCTCAAACCAGACATTTTTCCCTTTGAGCTCATTTCCATCTTTGCCTCTGCCAGTCCTTCTGTCTGACTCTCTTTTTCTTATTTTCAATTCAGACTTCGCTTTTGCACAAGCCAAGTTTTACTCTGCTCTGTTTGTGATTTCCCAAATCCCATTTAAGTATTCCCTTTATGGGACCACTACCCACCGCACAGTTCAACAAACTCTTTTGCATAATTCAGGCAAAGTCTTCCCTTCCTCTCTGTCCATGTCTCCCATATTAACGTAATCTTAAATTCTATGAAGGTGCTATACTGACTTCAGAAAAACCCTTTCCCGTGCTAATGCTTTTCAGTTTTAAGCAATGTTTTCAGGTACTTCATAGTGTGAGACTATCTACACAACCTAACTTGATCGAACTTGATAGAGACAAGTTCTTTTAGGCCTATAAAAAGTGTGCAAATAAAGCATATATTTTTGATCAGGATCAAAAAATTATTCAAACCAGCTGTATCCGACTCTCTGTTACAACGCTAACGAGATTTTAGTTTTTAAGCTGTCTTACATATCTTACCTATCTATCTATACATTTAGAACACTGCGACGCAGGGATATCACTGATTAAGTTCTGGCCACAAAACTAACTTTATAAAAAATATATGTGCGTCGAAGAAAAGATATTATTTTAAATGAACTGTGAATTTTAAAGTTATGTTTTATTAAAATAAAAGACAACATTGAATGTGATGGCTTTAGTTAAAGAGTGGAAGAGTCTACTGAGTGTGGCGCAATGAAGAAATAAATGGTTCAAGAGAGAACCGAAAAATAAGAATAGACAGAAGAGAACTCACAAACCGGCTGAAGGTAGTGAGGGCTTGCCGGTTGATTAGTACAAGTTGGTTGAACAATTTCAAAAAAGACATTTCATTGCGACAAAGAACAATGGAACATGGACAAGTTCACTTTTCCAGTTCCGGAACATGTATATTTTTTTTTACAATAAAATATTATAATATTATATATGCAACATTACCATGTACCACAGGCATAGCTGTACTTCAGTATTGTTTTTGAAATAACTAAACGTTTCACTAACTATTAAAATTGAACACTAAAGTTTGCATCCCCGAGTAGTGACCCTGTGAATTTATAGGATACCGAAGTAAATTCATACACTCATTACAAATAGAGAACGCACCCAAGATATGTTCGTCTACTTGCTTGTTGCTCTGTTTGTTCCTAAATCAGGGGCAGACATTTACTCGGGCTCGTCTTAAAGCGCAAAGAGCAGAAGAGAGGCTCGCAACTCTATGGTAATACAGGACTCGCATCCAGGGCGCAGTCAGCCATTTCAGCGTCGAGGACGAGGGCATGGACAAGGCTGCCGACTGGATACTGTCTTTGGATAGACTCTTAGGATTTTCTCCCCACTTTTATTGTTATTGGTGGTTGCATCATTATTTCAGTTGGCGCCTTGAAACACTGTGGCATGTCCTCAGTCCGTCTTGCCACCAAGCAACAACCTCTCTCTCAAACGAGCTAGCTACCCCTGGCGCCGAGCTGCTCTTTTCATCCACAGTTCTATTTGTGCCGCGGCCACTGCGGCGGTGTCCTCTTGCATTGTGTCCGGGTCCACCGGCTCCCAGTGCGGACGCTTGAGCAGCGCATTGTACCATCATTGTAGATAAAGATAAATAGTCTCAGATAACGCTGTTATTTGCAAACAAATACAACTGCGGTTCATTGATGGCGGTTTCATTTCGCCTAGCTCCAATGAACAGTGAGAGTAGGTAACAATAAAGAGGAGAAAGTGCGTGAGACGGGGAGAGTAGGGACCGGCAATCGGTGTGGCCATTACATTGCGGTTGATAAGGCTCCTTTTTGCTGGTTAAAAAGAAGTTTGTGCACAACTGTCAACCGCAGGTTAGTAATGGTGAAGCAAACACATCTAAATGACCTTATAACGTTATGAGAAGTGATGCGAAAAGAGCTTTTGTCATGTTAAAGCTAATTAATGCGCATTTCAAAACATAGGTGTCAAAAAGTGATTGGGATTACATGAAAATATACTACAGATTTCGATGACAGTTAGGCAACCCAACAGTCGGGGACGCCGACGTCAATAACTGCCAGCAGAGGGGGGATAATGCTGGAGGGAACTTGAGAGAATTTTAACTTAAATTACTTTATGTTTATTATCCGCTCCAATTCAGCATTGTAAGGTAAAACGAAAATACTAAGAAAACATGTTTCGTTTTCGACTTAGTTTAGGAGATGTACCCTCCGATAAGTCCCCGATAAAATCATCCATATTTCGATGAATGACTAGGGTCCTACTGTAGTTACTTAAAGTTTGCATTCGAAATGGGAAAGCGCATTTAATGTTTTTTTATTTAACTTATTCAAACTAATATTATGAAAGGTGCGATATGCATTAAGAATAATAAGCAATATTATGGAATTCGCTTGAAAATAAATTATATCCGCAAGAAGATCTAGGTAGTGCTCGCATACAGTGCTTAGTGAGTTTGTTTGCGATCGAGTGCGATAAGGATATCATTTCTATAATCTGTACAAGCAAGCAAGTTGGAACAGAAGAGGAATTAAAAGCACCGCAGCTGAATTTGCATAAATAATACACAACATGACTTTCCTCTTTGTAGATAAATATAAAAACAGACAAGAGTTCAAACTGCCGAAGTAAAAAATAAGCCAAACGAATAGATATGGAAGCAACTAAAAAAGTTTTGATTTGATTGTTCCAGCATTATATAAGTATATTGGGCACCTTATTACTTCAATTTTTTTAATATTATTGTTTTCATCATGTATTAATTAAGCCAATCAAAACTATCAACAACTAATTTTTTGAATCATGCATATTCCGTCGATAAAATTGTTACTATCGATGGACTAAACTAGCAACATCGAAGAACCTCGATTGTTATCGATGGTTTCACAGCTGAGCAAACAGGTGGGTGTATGGTCGTTGTTTTGACTAAGGCTGCTCATACCGAAGTGCGCAGTCAACATAAGTGATCCTCACTCGAAAGTATTCGTTTCGTTGTTTGGTAACAAGAGTAACAAGTGAATACTTCGTTTCGTATTTAATTATTTAACAACAACAGTCATGAAGTTTCAATATAAAGAAGAGAATACATTGGCAAAACGTCGCGCCGAAGGCGAGAGAATGCGTCGTAAATATCCTGACCGCGTACCCGTGATCGTTGAGAAGGCACCCAAGGCGCGCATTGGAAATTTGGACAAAAAGAAGTACATCATACCCGCCTTTTTGACTGTGGGCCAGTTCTATTTTCTAATACGTAAACGCATTCACTTGCGTCCCGAGGATGCACTCTTCTTCTTCGTCAACAATGTCATTCCCCCAACATCGGCAAACATGGGCGCCCTGTACGAGGAACATCACGAGGAGGACTTCTTCCTGTACATTGCCTACTGTGATGAGAATGTTTACGGCATGGAAAAGTAAAAGTCGCTGCATCTACCTACAGGCAGCATCTTAGATAGATTTATATAAACATATACATATTTTACAATTAACGTGCACTTAAAATGAGAGAATTACTTTCGAAACTTTGTCACACACATCATTACAGCAAAGGATTTGTGTGTAAAATCTGAACTTATCGGAGGCTCTCCTAAACTATGGCGAAAATGTAAAATTATATCAAATTATTTTCGTCTTTTCCGTCTAGATCTATAAAGATGGTTAGATTTTGGAAACTGGACTCCTCCCGACTAAAGTTTTGTTACTAGGTAATACTCCAAGCATTTTTATATGTTGACAAAATTACTGAATGTTTATGCGGAAGAATCACTTATCGATCACTGTTGATTTGTGATAATAGTAGCGAATAGACAATGCCAAGGTGACCATCTGTGTTCGAGGCCTGTGTCTTTGCTGAGCTTGGTATCCCCAGTCAGCTGTTTTTGATGTAAAATAGTTGATAAACTTAAATTTAATAAACAGATAAATTGAATTAAACGAAATTTGAAATTAAGTAAACAAGTTTTAATATTATGTATGTCAAAAATAAACCGAATTTAGTCGAAATGTTGCATAAATTGTTTTATCATGGGACTTGCAAAGTGTAATGGGAAAATGTGTGGGAAATGTGAAATGCAGCATGCAAAATAAACAGCTGAATGCCGGTCAGCGCAAATTAACACGCGACCCTCGGAGACACAGAGAGAGAGAGAGAGGCCGGAAGAGAGCGCGTGTGGAATTAAAGTTAAAGGAGAGACGTCATCAGACCTTCAAAATTCTACCTGATGGTCAACACAGCAGCCCAAATTTGTAGGTAAAGAACAGGCAAATTACTTATAAAAGCTGAGTTGTATGGTGTTGCAATAATGAAGGGCTGTCTGTATGGATTTTCTAGAATTGCAACAATATTTTCGATTATTGTCCGTAATTGAACTGAAAACAGCTAAGTTGTTAGTACAGATTGGGATGGTATATAACTCTAGCCAATTACTTGTTTCACTAAGATACAAAACCGTCTCTTGGTTCTCGAAATCATTTGCCTGTTGTCAAACTTCACAATCATTTCAATGTGTGCGTGAATGCATGTACATGCTGTGATGTGAATTTATGCGTTGCGTGTAAAGTTTGACAACAGGCAAATGCTTGGGCCATTGCGTTGGCAATATGAAGTAAATTACGTGTGCGAAAATCTAAAAAAATAACTTTATTTATATGTTAATAATTTCATTTTATTTTAATTAGGTGTGGAAAATCATAATTTCTTAAAATAAAAATAAGCAAAATATAAGATAATAAAAAAATCGATATTTGTATGCTGATATATATCATATTGTTTTCAGAAATTTAAAAAAAAATATATACAAAATATTTTATAAATACTAATTTATGATTTATGATCTTCGTGGAACCCTAAATCGGGAAACCCTCTATTAAATAAGTAGAAAACATAAGGCAAGTACTTTCTGCTGTTTAAATTCCCTATATTTTCGATGCTTAGTGCGTTTATGTTGATGATAAATTCATATAAATATCGACAAGATAACACGAAGAGTAATAATATTTACATAAATGTAGTCATTTATCAAAAAAAAATTTTGTGTGCAGCGCTTTTTTTTAACCTTAGCGAAATTCCTTAGATACCCAACTAAACAAATTACATCTAAGTAAACGCACAAAATGAAACTCAACGAACAAACACAAAATTTACTTCACACTGCCAACGCACTGGCCCAAGCATTTGCCTGTTGTCAAACTTCACACGCAATGCATACATTCACATCACAGCATGTACATGCATTCACGCACACATTGAAATGATTGTGAAGTTTGACAACAGGCAAATGATTTCGAGAACCAAGAGACGGTTTTGTATCTTGGTGAAACAAGTAATTGGCTAGAGTTATATACCATCCCAATCCGTGCTAACAACTTAGCTGTTTTCAGTTTAATTACGGAAAAGGAAAAATATAGTTGCAATTCTAGAAAATCCATACAGACAGCCCTTCATTATTGCAACACCATACAACTCAGCTTTTATAAGTAATTTGCCTGTTCTTTACCTAAAAATTTGGGCTGCTGTGTTGACCATCAGGTAGAATTTTGAAGGTCTGATGACGTCTCTCCTTTACCTCTAATTCCACACGCGCTCTCTTCCGGCCTCTCTCTCTCTCTCTGTGTCTCCGAGGGTCGCGTGTTAATTAGTGCTGACCGGCATTCAGCTGTTTATTTTGCATGCTGCATTTCACATTTCCCACACATTTTCCCATTACACTTTGCAATTCCCATGATAAAACAATTTATGCAACATTTCGACTAAATTCGGTTTATTTTTGACATACATAATATTAAAACTTGTTTACTTAATTTCAAATTTCGTTTAATTCAATTTATCTGTTTATTAAATTTAAGTTTATCAACTATTTTACATCAAAAACAGCTGACTGGGGACACCAAGCTCAGCAAAGACACAGGCCTCGAACACAGATGGTCACCTTGGCATTGTCTATTCGCTACTATTATCACAAATCAACAGTGATCGATAAGTGATTCTTCCGCATAAACATTCAGTAATTTTGTCAACATATAAAAATGCTTGGAGTATTACCTAGTAACAAAACTTTAGTCGGGAGGAGTCCAGTTTCCAAAATCTAACCATCTTTATAGATCTAGATGGAAAAGACGAAAATAATTTGATATAATTTTACATTTTCGCCATAGTTTAGGAGCACCTCCGATAAGTTCAGATTTTACACACAAATTCTCAGCTGTAATGATGTGTGTGATCAAGTTTCAAAAGTAATTCTCTCATTTTAGGTGCACGTTAATTGTAAAATATGTATATGTTTATATAAATCTATCTAAGATGCTGCCTGTAGGTAGATGCAGCGACTTTTACTTTTCCATGCCGTAAACATTCTCATCACAGTAGGCAATGTACAGGAAGAAGTCCTCCTCGTGATGTTCCTCGTACAGGGCGCCCATGTTTGCCGATGTTGGGGGAATGACATTGTTGACGAAGAAGAAGAGTGCATCCTCGGGACGCAAGTGAATGCGTTTACGTATGAGAAAATAGAACTGGCCCACAGTCAAAAAGGCGGGTATGATGTACTTCTTTTTGTCCAAATTTCCAATGCGCGCCTTGGGTGCCTTCTCAACGATCACGGGTACGCGGTCAGGATATTTACGACGCATTCTCTCGCCTTCGGCGCGACGTTTTGCCAATGTATTCTCTTCTTTATATTGAAACTTCATGACTGTTGTTGTTAAATAATTAAATACGAAACGAAGTATTCACTTGTTACTCTTGTTACCAAACAACGAAACGAATACTTTCGAGTGAGGATCACTTATGTTGAATGCGCACTTCGGTATGAGCAGCCTTAGTCAAAACATCGATCATACACCCACCTGTTTGCTCAGCTGTGAAACCATCGATAACAATCGAGGTCCTTCGATGTTGCTAGTTTAGACCATCGATAGAATTAATTTTATCGAGAATAAATGCATTATTCAAAAATTAGTTATTATAGCTTCGATTGCATGAATGTGAGTAATATAATACTTATTTCTTCTTCTTTCTACTTTCTTCTTTAATATGCTGAAACAACCAAAATCAAAACTGTTTGCATCATTGGCTGTGTTTTTATCTATATGATATGTAATACGAGGGTCGTTTGATAAGTCCGTGACTTTTGAATAAAATATATTTTTTCGTCAAAGAAGCGTTTTATTTCTCAACATAATCTCCTTTTAGCTCTATACATTTAGTCCAGCGTTTTCCAATTTTTTATTCCTTCCAAATAATAGGTTTTCTCAAGGCCCTCAAAATAGTCGTTTGTTTCGTTTGGAAACAAAAAATAGTCTATAATTGTGGATGGGGTAGCAGTTCGTAGCCCAATTTATGAAATTTTGCCATGCTGACACGAAATTCACTTTTTCCATTTTCGTTAAAATTCACGAGATCGTCTGCTTTCAATGCCTATAAAACGCAAACCAAAAACGCAGCTTTCCAAAATTTTACAGTCAGCTGTTAATCGATAACTGCTGACAGGAGCAGTGTTGTATTTAGAGCAGGTGCGCGGCAAATACAAAAAGTCACGGACTTATCAAACGACCCTCGTATATTCGCAATTATTTATATTTTATTTACTTTGTTTTTTGTTGCATATTCATCGATTTTTTTTCTATGTTGTTAAATGTGCATAAAAAGATAGTGAATATTATCGATAGTTAAAAAATGTCATCGACGCTTTCACAGCTCTAACGTCCACTAACATTGTTTCTTAAAAATCATATCGGGGTCGTTGCAATTGCATCGACAAGATATCACGATTGAAAATACAAACGAAAAAAATACGAAAAAGCATCCATATTGTATGCATGATCATTATGGTCACACTATTCTGAGATCTATAGAAATCAATCGTCAATGGAGCCCCGGAAACTGTTATCGTGTCCAGAATTCAACTAAATATTGACAATTGTCGGCGGGACTATTATTTGTACGTTTTTTGTCGATTTTCGACGGCGGCAGAGTATCGACATTTAGTTTGGATATAGATATATCCTATATATTTGGATATCGGCCAGCATTGCATGTATTATTTATCTTCTACTAGGTAAATCAATCAACAATTTTTGTAATTGACTTGTATTATATATTGTGTTATTAGTTTGTATATAAAGATATAAAAAGTTTGAATTAAGTTGCTTTGCAACTTAACTTTCAAGGGTCAATTAACTTAGTACCTACACACATGTACTAGCACTTGCATGCAACTGTATATACTTTATGGGGAAAGAGTTAGTATACCGTTTTTTGACGGTTTTTAATGATGGAAGCATGTAACGAAGAAGAAAGTCTACCTGCGGCATGCTAAAACCTTCAAGGTTTTTTCGGCTAATATCGTACAATTATGAATTATTTTGGTATAAATACTCGTATAGATGGCAGGGCATTCCACTGTCGCGTGCCGCTGTACTGCTGCTCTCGTTTTTAACTCAACTCAATAAACATACAGTCACGTATCGCCCTGCGAGCTGCGACTAATCTATGCCAACATATCAATAGGTATCTAAATTGGTTGAGCCAACTTGTCGTTTACGTAGGCGGGGCTCTGCAATTTAAAAGCGGACTTCAGACGTCAAGCTGCCATAATCCTTGGCTTTGCGGAAAAGTAAAAGTTGTTCGTCGTTTCGGTTTGCAGCGTCTTGACTTACTTTCAACTTTCATTTCGGGGGCCTGTTCGTACATATACATGAGTGACTGTGCGAGTGTGGGTATGCGTGTGTGTAGAAAAAGTTCTGCAACTTTTTCTGCTACGTGCATCGCCGATTTGCCTATGTGTGAATGGGAATGTGAATATGGACGCGGATGTCGATGTCTATGTGGTATCAGGACTCTATTGCCTGAGCCGCGCGCCAAAAAGTATGTTAAGCACTTTACTCTCAGTTTCACGGCACACTTTTGGCACGGTTCGCATCTAGCCTGCGATTTATACGTGCATGTAATATGTGTAATTTATGACCGACAGGATGTGTGTGTGTTTAAATTATGTGCAAAATGCTACCGAAGGCTGCCGCTGTATAGTCGGCGGAAGGAACAACTTTTTGCGATTTAAGCTTACAGTAAAATAAGATCAAAGCCGACTTTAGAAAAATTGAAGAATCACATAGAAAATATATGTGAACGTTTCCCTTGATAATATGATCTATACATGTATGTAATAGCTTAACTCCTTCAATAATAATGAAACCAAAGGGAAGTTTCTAACCCCGGCAGCTTAAGGGAATTATATTAGAGGATTGTGCAAACCGAAAATGTAGATTGTGAACATAAGAAAGATTACTCTTGATCAGAGTCTTCAAGTTAGTTGATCTTGCAAAGTCCATTTGCCTGCCCTTCATGACAAAATCACAAATGCAATTTGATAATTTTAAATAAATTCCAAAAATTCGGTGGTTTAGATTAAAACAAGAACGAAAGATACGGTCGTGTGTGCTTGACTGTGCGAAAACGCACACGTACGTGTATGTATGAATGATTTGACAACACCGAGACGACGGTCTGACAACGACGTAGATGCAGAAGAAGAGCAGAGAGTTCTCTTTATAGAAATAAAATGTTGAAATTATTAGGAGATTTTTGCACATACAGAAAACTAAACTCGGACCCCACATCACGATTACAAAAGAAAAACAACGAGCTAGTGGATAAATTATTCAGGAAGGAGCTTATTTCAAGGACCGAAAGAAATAAGCTTATCACAACTATTGCAACACCACCGAGAATTTATGGATTACCAAAAATCCATAAGGAAGGGACACCACTGAGACCAATATGCTCCTCTATTGGATCCCCCTCTTACGCCTTATGCAAATACATTGTCACTATTCTCAAAAATTTGACAACGGAATCGAAATTCAACATAAAAAACGCCATTGAATTTAAAGATAAGATAAATGACGAAAACATCAACGATGACGAAATACTCGTACGAGGGTCGTTTGACGTAAGTCCGTGACTTTTTGAATAAAATATATTTTTTCAAAGAAGCGTTTTATTTCTCAACATAATCCCTTTTAGCTCTATACATTTAGTCCAGCTTTTCCAATTTTTTTATTCCTTCCAAATAATAGGTTTTCTCAAGGCCCTCAAAATAGTCGTTTGTTTCTGTGATCCCGAATCTCTTACCGCCGAGCCATTTCTTCATGTTGGAAACAAAAATAGTCAGGGGGCTAAATCTGGAGAATATGTGGAGGGGTAGCAGTTCGTAGCCCAATTTATGAAATTTTGCCATGCTGACACGAAATTCACTTTTTCCATTTTCGTTAAAATTCACGAGATCGTCTGCTTTCAATGCCTATAAAACGCAAACCAAAAAGCAGCTAAAATTTTACAGTCAGCTGTAATCGATAACTGCTGACAAGAGCAGTGTTGTATTTAGAGCAGGTGCGCGGCAAATACAAAAAGTCACGGACTTATCAAACGACCCTCGTACCATTAGACTTAGCTTTATCAACTATAAAATCAAAATGGACACAAATACAACAACATACGGAGATACCTGAACAAACTTTCCTAGAAATAGTTAAGTTCTGCATCGTAGAAAATAGATACTTCAAATATGAAGACACAATTTTTTCGCAATTAAAAGGTATGCCAATGGGTTCCCCAGCTTCACCCGTAATTGCAGACATTGTAATGGAAGAATTGTTGAAGAACACCTTGGAAAAATTGAAAACAAAACCACGACTACTTACAAAATATGTCGATGACCTGTTTGCAATTACAAAGTCCAATGAAACAGAAAACATACTCCTTGAACTTAATTCGTACCATAAAAATATAAAATTCACAATTGAAAAAGAACAAAACAGTAAGCTACCATATTTAGATTCAACAATAAATAGAGTAGGAGGAAAATTAAAATTAAAATGGTACAAGAAACCGATGGCATCCGGAAGACTAATAAACTACAATTCGAAACATCCAAGGACGATGATAATTAATACAGCAAGAGGCTGTATTAAACGAATGTTTGACATCTCTGACAAAATGTACCACAACGAAATTAAGAGGGAAGTAACAAAAATACTTACGGACAACGACTTTCCAAAATTCCTAATCAAGAAACTTATACAAAAATATCAGGAAACACCGAGGGACAACAAAAATAGACAACTAAAATTATATAAATCTCTTACCTATGTACCTACACTATCCGAAAGGTTCATGAGATCTGACTGTTACAATAGTGCAGAAGTACAAATAGCACATAAACCGTTCCATACACTCAGACATCTCTATAGTAACACAAAGTCTAAAATAACTGCACTAGACAAAAACAATGTGATATATAAAATTCCTTGCAGTGGCAACATTACTGAAACATGCGATGGAGTGTATGTAGGAACGACAAAATTAAAATTAAAAACAAGATTAGCTCAACACAAATCAGATTTCAAATTACGCCACCAATGTACAACACAAAAAACAGCTCTCATGACCCACTGTGCAAACAAACACCACTCTCCCAATTTTGACGCAACAACAATACTACAACAAGAACAACACTATGCTAAACGTTACACTGTCGAAATGCTACACATAATCAACACACCAACACAAGATAGATTGAACTACAAAACGGACACAGAAAACTGCGCTCATATATACAGACATTTACTTCCTAAGCTAGTTAGGAACTCCGCGCCAGCAAGAGCAGACGTGTCAAACTAATGTATGTAATTTAGTATTGTTCAGTTTAGTTTTTAGTTTTATAAACATTGTTTTTTTTCCATTTTGTAATTTTATAATTTTATGTTTTAGCCCTGAAGACGGTTACCGTTGAGTAACCGAAATATATCGGAAATAAATTAAAAACAAATTGTTTTTATATTTTTTAACCCTTGACCTCGAGCCAGCTATAATGAGTGTAAAACATAAAGGTCGCCAAAACTTATTGTTATTGTTACTTATTACACCAGATTTACTCATAAACTAACTGATAGAATTATTTTTATGGACCAGCAAACCTTAAAGTTCTACAGAGCTTTACATCTTTGTTTATCAGTGACTTAAGCTTCTTATCGTTTGGTGTCTTGAGATAACTTTTATGATGAGGCTTTTGAAGAGTGACGCTTTCCAGAAGACCGGTTTAAGTTTTCATATGGAGAATGAAGTTTAAGTAATTCATATGGAGAATGAATATGTCACTATATATAGTTTGGGGTACGCCACGCCTCTTTCCGCTGGAATTTCTGGAATTGGATTTGTTTGAAAATTGGGTCAAACGCATGCAAGTGTGTTTAGATTTTAATGGGAAATATTTTGAAAAAATATAAAGCGGTTTTCTATGATTAATATTTGTTTTTCTTTTCCAATCTTGAAATAAAAAAGGTAATTCTCGTATGATCAAAAAGGTAAATTTATATTGCATCTGTAACGCGGATTTGAAGTTGATATAATTGATTATAGAGGGTAAAAATAATCTGTAGGAGATACCTTCTTCTGCCTGTAACGCACATTCCTCGTCCGTAAAAATAAGAATTCATTAAAAAGAAACTTAAATAAAAAGAAAAAAATTTAATCATACATTTTTGGAGCCGATAAATAATAATAAAATGCGAACTCAACTTGCTGAATCAAATCGATTTCTATAGAACGTCAGAAATTAATTTATTCCTTATAAATATCGTTATTTTGTAGCGAAATTATGGCTGTACAAAAAAAGGGCAGATCTGAGACAAAGCTTGCGCCCTGTTTTAACTCTCCCAGTTGATGAACATCAACTCATTTATTAAGCTGGAAACGAAATAGCCACAGGCAGGATGAAGCTAGAATATTATATAAGTATATGAACATTTGGCTTAACTCTTCATTTTATCAACCTTTTCAAATTAGACAGATTTTGCGTGAGTCTACTGCAAGTTTAAAGAAGTTTAATTGTAAAAGCTCAATCAAATATCATTTGTTGAGCTCTCCTCACAGATTGCGCAACTAGAATACTTTGTAGGCTCTTGGCCAATTGCATGATTTTTGCCCAAAATGAGTTTTGATTTCCAATTACATTACAATTTTGCTTTTGTGAGACGCATACAATGACAGCAGCCTTTGTATCCTTCCCCGACTTCCTTCTCTTAGCAACTTGCTGGCCAAACTATGGGATTGCTGCAGTTACAATTCGATTTCCTAATTTTCAATTTTACACGTTTGGCAAACACTCGAGAAGATAGCGCAGAGCGAGAGCAGCCCAGCTCCAGCCCCGATCCCAGGCTCAATCCCAATCCCAATCTCTCTATCCGCATCCGAGCCCGCATGCATGCCAGGCCAGGACTTCTGAGAAATTTTAATTAAAATTGAATTTTCCTTGCATTTAATTAAAAGCTTAGTTGGCGCCACTGCTGCACATGAAAAATGAAGAAACGCAGAGGAAAGTAATACGAAAAACTATGCTCGAGATGGCAGCTTGATGGGGGAGCGGGATGCCAGCCATGCTCTGCGAGGGGAGACGCACTCGAGTAGAAGAGCATGCACTCGTTGCGCCAGAGATATGAGAATCATCGCAGTCATCGGGCTGCTTGGCCCCCATCCGTCTGCCTGCCTGATGCCTGCCAAGCTCCTTGTACTAGCACTATAAGCATCACTTGTGCCTGCTGCAAATACTTTTGTCTGTTTCCTAAACCTCGGCAGCGTTCGGTTCCGCTCGGCTCAATTCGACCCGACCTGTCTCGGCCAAATGAATCCCTGACAGCCACTGTCAAAACACGCAACTAATCTCTGCTCGGCAATACTGTTTGCTAGCCAAACCCACTAGCTTATACGTACACTGAGATGTGCTAACCCAGGGAATGTTAACTAAGACTTAGACAGCCAGAGACAAAATCAAATGCGAGCATTCTTACGTTCGATGTTTGAAACCAAATTGTTAACTAACATTATCACAGTCTAAAATTTCAGATGTAGTCACACGAAATATTCGAGCTTAGTAGTGACTTCCACAGATATTCAATAAGTGCTATATTTTATATTAATCCAAACGAACACTATATCATATTATGCTTAAGTTCATTCTTTTTTAGTGGAAAGTATGCCCGGAAAAGTCGAAAAACGGGAGGGCCGTCGGCACATGCACAATAAAGACGCTCCAAAAGAGGCTGCGCCGTTCAGAAGGGGTGCCCTAAGAAGTATCGCTCAGATCCTGTGTAGAAATATTTGCGGCTGTTCCACAGGTAATTTGAGCACCACTTTCTTCATTTGTGAATTACTTCAAAAAAATTAAATTACATCTTACAAAAAAAAAAAAAATTTTTTTTTGAGTGTTTTGTGATGCATACTTTCAGGAAGCGGGTTCGAAGTCAGTACATTATAATTATTTCTTACCAAAATAGCATTTATATTATTTATTCATCGCAACTAATTTTCAAGAAATAATTTTTTGGTTTGTTATTTTTTATGTTCATTAATATGAACAACTAGCATTAAAATTACTCTTACTTTTCGGTTTTTTCCGATTTAGTGGGAGTGGGCATGGTAAAAATCAAGTAAATGAATTTGATATACGTAAAAAAATAACACATATTTGTAATTAATTTGGAAGCTCTAGTAGTTTGTGTACCAACTTCGGTGTCAATGTGCTTATTAGTATTGCATTATTATTATTGGATTATTATTATAGGCAGGAATAAAAACACGGGTGAAAGATTCTCCATTAGTCTGAAATTTCAATGAAATATAGAAAGCCATTCTATGAGAGAGTACTGAGAGAATCGGTGATTACTGATATTTGATTACCTTTAAATTTAAAGTACTTAATATTTTAGCATATATTTTGATTTTCATCTTAAAACATTTCGCTTTTCGTACACATTCGATTCCATGTATGAATAAATTACAAAGTGATTGGATTTTCTGACTTCTAGTTTGTACCACTCGAATCATCTGATTAACCCAGCAGATGAAACAGGCAAATTTAATTTTGCCATTATTCAAATTCAAAATGAAAAATGTCTCAACGGCGCTAATTTCCCATTCAAATCACGCCCTAATCGAAGCCAGAGCAACTGTCAAATCACTAAAGGATGACATTTATGTACTGTACATATTGCTGGCTGCTTTGCGGTCTCTTCTCGCTTCTCACACTGCAATAAGACTCCATTGCCGAGGGCATTCGTCTGGCGTGTTGTCAGTATTTTGATTTGAATGCTGTCAACATTTTCTCAACGCGCTGACAGCCAGTGACAATGGGAGGAAAGAGAGCAGCAAAAGACCAAAGCAAGTGAAGTCCGTCTCGAGACAAATATAATTGTTGTGAATCTGACATTGAAAATAATCTTCTCATGTTTGGGTTTTTCATGTTTATGCGGATCCGTCGGTAAATTTGTCCATTGCGCTCAACACAAAGTCTCTGCTCCGCCTTTCTCTTTCTATGCCACTCTCTCTATCTTCCCCCAATCTCTTGTTTTTTCCTGGTTTCAAGTTCTTTGGGTTCTCCCACTCTTATCAGTTTTACTGCCTGCCACTGCTAGCTCCCAAGCGTGCGGCATCATGTTGTCGAGTCCGGGGCTAATTTTCATGCCTCTGACATATTCTCTATCTCACTCTTCTCTATCTCCCAGCGTCTCTCTTTATTCATGTTTTTTAATTAAAGACAAGGTATACGCTCTCAACGGGTATTCAGGCTTTCTGATTATTTATATTTATTCTTAAAATAAATACACAGTATTAAACGAAATCTTTAAACATAATTTTTTTTTTATATATTATATAGTGTATAATAAAAACCATTTAGAAATGGAAAGTACCTCTTATAATTGCGGAATTCTGAATTAAGATGGAATACAAAACAAATTTAAACAGTAGTTTTTTATTGTTTTTTTTTTTTCGAACATAATATGGAAGTTATGAGCTCTATTTTTATGCATATTTATTCCATATTCCCCCTTATCAGTGGTGCCATACAGAAAACGTATCTCAATGTTGGGCTTTTGCGAAGTCTTTGGGGATATTTTCTTATCAGTCTTGCCTTTGTGGTCACTCATTATTTTTTCCAATAAAATGTATTTCCTCTGAAAAGCAGTATTATTATTATTACTTAACGACGCGCAGGGGCCCGCATGTACTGTCGAAGCGATATGTTCAAAATTTTATGTTTTACTGATAGCAACTACAACAAATCAAGAGTATTTTTACCATCGTGCCAATCGTCATTACTGCTTTTTTTTTACTTTCACCATAATTATTTCCCTTTTTTTCTCTTCACGGGTCGTAGAAATAAGTAAAGGAAAGTTCGTCTGCAGGAATACAAGTACGAGTATATTCAGCATTGGGGCTGTCAGGCAAATGTTGCCTGTCAAATTTGCACTACCCCAGCCACTGTGTAGGACATATGTATTTTAACTTTCTGTTTCAAAAAGTAATATTTGCATACGAGGATCGGGGTCTGCTGTACATAAATATGTATGCACATGTATTGCATATACTTTGCTCTCCAAATATGTCCCTCAGCCGCGTTCGTTCAACGCCGCGTGGCACGTTGACTGCCCGGCTGGCTGTCCACTAGCAATCTGCCACTTCCACCATTGCTCTGTTGCCCGCTGGTTAACTGGCCCAGCAGTTACGCTCCTACAGTGGTGGCTTCCAGGTGGGATTTTTGCTGGGTTCCAGTGTTTCTTTCGCCAATTTGCATACTTTTCGAACATTTTCAGACCACTGTAGCGACGCACTCGGCCTCCTCCTTTACAGTACGGTCTGGCAGTCTATGCTATATTTTTCAATTTGTAAACATATCCTGCGGGGCAACCCGGAAAAAAGCGCAGCATTAGTAAACAGATGCCATACCCCTCCGGACACCTCGTCCTCAAGCAATGCTCGTGCAATAAAGCAACCTCTAACTTCAGCAGCCTGGAGCGCCGACATGGCAAGGGAGTGAAATGCATTTGCTTCATTTGTGGGGCGTGTCTCTCATGTCAACTTAATGTTTATTAGAAAGCGTCTGTTGGAATTGTAGCGGACTCCCGACACACCCGCCTGCCCAGCCCCTCCAGACGGTCTATGACAGATTCCCGACTCAGAACCCTGCACCAGCAGTTCCCTTGAACGTTGCAGTCCTAGAGGAGATACTAATAGAGTGCCAACATCAGTTGAGCTTTGTTTATCTCAATATTTTGTTATTAAGTAAAAAGGTGTTTTATTTTAGTACCAGCCACGTAGAAATTTGAACGTCTTTGAAAACTAAAATAAAAATATTAAAACATAAATAGTAGTAATCTTAGGATGAAATGCGAAAACTATAAACATTTTTTGACTTATATAAATTGGTATTAAAAGGTGCTCTTCTTTTTAAACTGTATGGTTCTCAATACAAATCTCTAATTTTTGCAGGTATGTGATTAAAAGGCGATAATGTCGAGAAGACGTCGAAGTCTAACGGTTTTATTAGAGTATAAATTGACAAAATTAATTTCGTTTCAGAGTGTTGTCTATCGTATAAGGAAGAATTGATGCACTGAACAACAATAAAAGATATTCTACCAATTATTGGTTGAGTAAAACGAATATATTGTATGGTTAAGTACTTAGTTTCTGCCGAGGTTACAATTTTGAAATTTGCATTCAAAAACTTCAAAGAAAACGGGAGCAACAGTCGGCACTCGACAGTAAGATACCCTTCCTCCCACATATGTTCGGATGTTGTTTAATTTTGTTTAAACTCTTACATATAAATTACAAATATCCTACAAATACTCTCGTCAGATGGTGCTTGCGCTTCGTGCTTGCCTGCCTCCCATATTAACTGATTCAAGCAGTTAGAATTGTGGCCAACCTTTCTTGAAAAACTTCTGTGTTTATTTTCCGATCGAATTGAAATTCGGGAGGTACTTAGATATTTTAATTCGCTTAATATTTGTCGAAGTAAAAACGTGTATCGCTTACAATTTTGATTCAAATAAAATTATTAATATTTGAAATAAATATGCGTATGATACGCATTCATCTTCACCGCTTTTTTTGATATATCTAGCTTTTATAATAGCTAAAGACTGTGTGTTCACAAAGACAGACATGGCTCAATCGACTAGTGATTCTGAGCAAGAATACAAAGGGTGTTTTTCAGAAGGTTTATGTTTTTAAATTGAGTGAGAGCAACGGTTGAGCGGAACGCGACAGTGGGATACCCTTCGGCCTTTTTAAAACGTAAAGAGTCAATAATTGTACGATACTACTCCCTATTATAAATATCATAATGTAAGCCTTCATAAGCAAACAGTGGTATATAAATACGTCCATGTAGAATGCAAAAAATGTGTGTGCAAAGAAAATAAGAGAAGATCAAGAGCTGACGCTTCGCGCTCAAATTCTTTCCTTTTAATTTCTACATGAGCATTGCAATGACGTCACAGCTTGCTAGTCTGTATACAAAATCATAGCGAACAAGACTTTTGTTTCATAATGTCTGTGTTTGTTGTCCGATCAGAATGTAACACCAGGGGCGTTCAGAGCTTAAATTATTGAGGGGCGTTGGGCAAAAAATTTGAAATACTGGGCCCCCTCCCTTCCATATTAGAGATCTTTGTGGCACGACACATCCGATATACTCAGAGTTGTCATATTTTGAAAAACTGCCATTCGACGTTTGGGGGGCCCTAACCTCGACGGCGCAACACGGGGCAAACTTCCCGGTTTGCCCCCTTTTCGACCATTTTAACGCGCCTGGCCCAATACACAGGTTGCAGTAGAGGGCTGATATTTTTAGTTGAAAGATAATTCGATGGCATTGATGATAGAATATAACTTCGTGCAATGCCCACCTCATGACTTTTTCAGATTCTGCATCCTGGAAGTCCCCATCTGGGCCACTTTTTTTCTGGACCATTTTTTAATCTCTTGTAGACTGTTCTCACACCCTTTAGGAAATAAAAATTCGTCGAGCAGGGCTCGGTGGCGATTCCGGTTAACGGTAACATTCATTCCTACGTCATCTTTGAAGAAAGACGGCCCTATGATACCGACAGCCCATAAACCTCACAAAAACGGGCGAAGCAAACGGTGCACTTTAACAAACGACCTCTGATTTTCGAAATAAAATTCAACAATTGGGTATCGCTGCTCAGCTGTTTACCTATTCGTCATGAATTTTCAAACGAAACTTAATATAAAGCACTCAACAGATATCAGCTGACATCAAAGATGGACGAACTGAACCCTATTGGAAAAACCACATAAAAAACACCCTATATCTCGCATCTACCATTTCCAACGTAAAAATTCCCAAAACTTTCTGAGCTTGGCAGTAATTTCATACAGAAATAATGGAAAGTACTATATAATCTTATTAACTTCGAACTGCGAAAACTTATTTATTTTTTTCGAAAACATATTTATCTTTTAAATATTGTGATATTGATATTGTGATTTTGAAAATGTTAAGATATTATTGATCAATTTAATGACGGTGCGATCAATACGTGTAGTCAGTTCTAGACACGTAATTTCTGTTCAGGATGTCCTTAATCCATGGCAACAGACTTTGCACATTGGTGTACACGCCGGGCACATCTCTCTTTCCACATCCCAAACCCCAGTTTACCATTCCGACCAACTGA
This sequence comes from Zaprionus indianus, assembly GCA_018904595.1. Lineage (NCBI taxonomy): Eukaryota > Metazoa > Arthropoda > Insecta > Diptera > Drosophilidae > Zaprionus > Zaprionus indianus. Next base: position 65,082 of record JAEIHA010000351.1, on the reverse strand, counting down.
TAGCGGTCACGGAAGCCTTGTAATGGACATACCAGTGGTGCCCCACCGTCCCCCACGCAAGCGTCCTTACCTTCTTCACCGCCAGCGCAGAGAAGAGTGTGGTGTAGCTTGAAATTTCTTCCTAGTTGGGTTTCGCGCAACCGCTCTTGACACCTTTGGTTTGTCATGTACGGCAAGTCGATTTTCTTCAATATATGTGGATAGATCTCGGAGTTTGCGTTCTCTTTACCCCAGCCCATGGTCAGACAGCGCGCATGCAGAAAACTCTCGTCATCGCGTGGCAAACAAATAGTTCCAATGTGTTCTGCCCGGTTAATGGGCACTTCTAATTTGAGTAGAGCCACATTGTAGATTCCTGTATGCCCATTAAATTTCGGATGAATATATTTCGTATGAACGCCGGCATCAACGTGCTCTAAACACTCTCTCAGGGTGTGAGTATCCCATTCTCCTGCTCTGATCACAATGTTACTTTCGTCATGTTCTTGGACTTTATGGGCAGCAGTCAGTACCATATTGGGAGCCACCAGAGCACCGCCACCATTGTTTTCAAACAGATCATATTCATGAGCCCTCACCATAATGCTCACCATCCACGGAAACTCGCCGAATTGTGCTTCTCCATTCACTGTATGCTCTAGTGTTATTTTCAACCCTTTCGGGTTACTGTAGCCACATTCCTGGTGAACAATACCTGGCTTATCCTCTTTCTGTGAAATACAATGAAATACTTAAGAGTTCGCAATTTGGTGCGCCTCTCTGTCCACTCACCATCATTTCTGTGGAACAGCATATTTCAAACCAGGCGCAAGTACCCGGGACTTCGGCACTTCGGAAATCGGCACTTCGGAAATCGATGATGGCTCTACCGTCCTTAATAACGGTGTTGTTGGAATCGCACAAATGTCGGGGCACACATTCCTTCATAAATCCGCACGACGAGTACTTTTTGGCAGCTTGAGCAGTGCCCAGAAGAGCAGCCACAGAGATCAGGCACAAAAACGTTGCGGCGAAGCGATTCATATTAGCAACAAACCGATGAATCTGATGCGTGCTGAGCAACTGAACTCATGATAGACTCAGCGAACAAATACAATCTCCAAAGATGATAACCTTAATGATGACCAAGTCCGAGACAGAGAGAGATGATAACGAGCTAATAGAAATTCCCCATCATCCGGGGACCAATAAACAAAGTAAGCTACATTCGTGTGCCTTTTGCTCATTTGGACATACAAACGATTCAAAGAAAGTCCTTTTACCGTATTTTGCACTCGCACACATGATACATAATATAAGACTTGGAGCAATGTTTAAGTATAAAGTATGTATAAAGCGATTTTATTGGTGTATAAGAGCCTGTAAATGGGTCGATTACTTGGGCTTCTTTTTTGACTGTTCCGATTCAGTTGCGGAAGTGCTGTTCAATCCATGGCCGCAACAACTGCACGTTGGTGTACACCCCAGGGATATTTTCAACGCCACATCGCAGGCCCCAAGAAACCAAGCCGACCAGCTGAAACCGATCTGACGATCCGCGGAGCGGGCACACAAGTGGAGAACCGCCGTCGCCGTAGCAGGCATCCTTGTCCTTCTCACCGCCAGCACAAATGAAGCTATCGTGCAGCTTAAAGTATCTTCCCAAGCGAGTATTCCAAAGGAGACTTTCACATTTTCTTGAGTCCACGACTGACAGTCTGATTTTCTTGAGAATACTGGGATAGAACGAATCTCTATCGGACTTCCTGCCCCAACCCATAACGAAGCAGTTCTCCTGATCGATGTTTTGCGGCGTCTCGGGCAGGCAGACAGTGCCCACGTTGGGAGCTCGCATGAATGGAGTCTTTAGCTTAAGTAGTGCAATGTCGTAAACGGCCGTCTGTGCATCAAAGAGCTCGTGGATTTGCATGTCTTTCACCTCTTTATCGATGTGTCCGTAGGGTTCTTTTGTGGACTGGGTGTCCCACTCGCCAGCTCTAACGGTAAGATCACCGGCCGAACTGTTTGCAATGGTATGGGCCGTTGTAAGAACAACACTGAAGGTCAGCAAGCTGCCACCGCCCACTGGACGAGGCTTGCAGTCTTCTTCATCGCAAATGAATTCCAGGACTTGAACGAACCATGGAAACTCGCCGATTTGCGCTACATCCTGCGTGTTTGTCAGGGTCACATCCAGTCCATTGGGGTTGCTGCGACCACATTGTTGGTGGCTGGTTCTTTGTGGTGGTTTGGTATTCTGTAAAGAACTCAGTTAACATATTCTTGAATTAAAAGTATCTCAGTCTTACACTTGGTTTTTTGTTGTTCACAGAACAACAAACCTCGTCCCATTTACATTCATCGTCAACTTCGAACAGAGTGCGCAAGCTGATGAGATTTCTACCATCACGGATTACACCTCCGCTTCGATCGCACAAACTTCTGGGCACGCACTCTCTTCCGACCCCACAACTTTTAGATTTGTAAATATCCATCATACTTCTTTCAATGTTATCTGCATCTCTGTCACCAAGCACAAGGGTCACATTCAAAAGAACACAAAGCAGTACTTTAAAGGTTGCCTTCTCCATGTTCAAGCGCAAAAGTCAACTGACTCTCTATCAATGCACTCATTCATATTTAGTCAAACGAACCCATATTTCTATGGTATCATCTGTATGTATGTACATGTGTATATATGTATTCCCACATTAATCAAAGTGTGCTATCGACTGTGTTATACACTTTGCGCATTTAAGTAATATAATTATCGGTTTTACCATTGCTATAAAATTGTGAACAGTATATGGTAAACAGTTTGTTTTAAATGGCTTCATATAATTTAAAATTCAATTAAAAGTGCCTTACTTTATTAAAGAAATGTTTTTCCATTTTAATGTGCAATGCGTTTCTGATCGCAGTCCATATTCTTGGAATCGCGTTTTTATAAACATACTCCACAATACATATATATGTACATATTCATATATAAATACAAATAATATATAACATTACTGCAATACTCTATATTCGCGATAACCTATCAACATTTTTTGACGCGGAGATGTGGAGCCTTATTGGCGGTCTGGTCAGTCGTTTGAAATGCGTTACGCCCTCAACACCGCTTTGAGTTTGCTGCTCCTTATCAGTACTTGTGCCAGTGCTTTAGCAAAGGCTGAACGTAAGTCACTAATCTTTCATATGTGTACTGTAAGAACATAATAACATTAATAACATAATATATAATACATTTATATTTATTTTTACAAAATAGCGGAAGATGACGGTGATGCGGAAGCGTTAGCAATTGCCAATTCTGGACTCGCTGAAGGTAGTATTCAAAAATTTCATGTTAGAGTTAAGAGTTAGAGTCTGCTGCTCCCTTTCAGTACTTGTGCAAGTGCTTTTGCTGAGGCTGAGCTTAAGTAATCTTTCTTATGTGCAGTATATGAACATAATCTCTTTAAAAATATAATATATAATAAATGTATATTTATTTTTACGAAATAGCGGAGGATGACGGTGATGCGGAAGCGCTAGCAATTGCCAATTCTGGACTCACTGAAGGTAATATTCAAAAATTTCATGTTAGAGATAAAATACAAATATTCATAAAAATATGTAATGCGGAAAATTATAGAAAGAGAACTGCTAGTTCATTTAACAATGTCCCTATGTATGTTTGTCCGTTAGTCTGTTTGTCCGTTAGTCTGTGTCCGTTAGTATGTTTATCCGTCTGAGGGTCTTCTATAAATTTCAGCTACAATCGAAACAGACAAAAACAAGAGCAACAATAGATCGCACTCTGCAGTGGGATACCCTGCGAACAGGTGTAGTTTAATTGTTCAAGCTTCCAAATATTCACGACAGATGGAGCTTCCAGATGCGAGTTTTGTAGCGCTTTGTACATAGCCGCGAAATTCAAAAAGACAAAAAAGCGGATATTTGAGATATTTGCCAACCTAATATATAGAAATCACCTGAAAATATCGGTTATCATCAAAAGCAGAGTAGGATATATTATGTGCCTCCGTCCATCTGTGTGTCTCTGGAAAGAATAACTAGTACCTTAGTTAAGGAACAACCCTACTCTAATTTTTAATAGAAACAATCAGTCGAAATGAAAGGTTTTTGTCAAAATAATAAATGTTTACTGCAATTACAGCTATATTTAGAGAGTTTTAGGGATATAAAATCTGCAATAAGCTCAAAGTAATTTTTATTTCTTGTTTCTTTTCAGATGAAGAGGATCCCGTCCAAGAACAGCATGCTGACCCAGGATCCCAAACAGGTGTGTAATATCTAAATTTTCTCATAATACCCTTCGACCCTTGAAAGCTTCCAGAAGGGATATATGAAATATGTATGACAGGTTTTTAAAGTGTATATGTTCTTGCTTAACACGAATTACGGAGTCGGTTCAACCGAGTTCCGTTTTTGATCATCTAAAATTGTCTAGTGGCATAATTTAACAATAAACAAGAGCAACAGTCGAGCGGCACGCGACAGTGGGATACCCTTCGACTTTTTAACTTAAACGTTAAGAGTCCATAATTGTACGATACCACTACTTAATAGAAATATCGTAACGTAAGCCTTCATATTAGTGTTGTGTCGTTCGTGAACGAACGAACTAAATTGAACTATTCACCAAACTGAACGAACGAACTAGGTCTGTCTTTATAGTTCAATATAGTTCGTTAGTTCAATTTAGTTCACTTAGTTCAATATAGTTCACTTAGTTCAATATAGTTCACTTAGTTCAATATAGTTCACTTAGTTCAATATAGTTCACGTCGTTCATTTTGATCTCTTACCCTGATCGTTCGTTCGTTGTTTACTTAATTCGATAGTGTTCGTATAAGTGTTTTTGACATAAATTAAATAAATAATATTAATTTTCAATGACAGCATTGTATGAAATAAGTTCATAACATTTTTTTTATTTTTTTGAAGCACGTTTAAGCAAGTTTGAAAAGTGAACGATTGAACTAAATGAACGACCTAGTTCATTGATTTTAAACGAACGAACGAACTTATTCCTCAAATTGAACTAGGTTTACCCAACACTACTTCATATGCGTCATTATATGAATACGTGTATATGCATCTAGCATTTTATTGGTCAAAAACAAATGTTTGTATGTGTGTGTGTCCGTTTGAATGCAAAAAATGCGTGTGCATAAAAAAGAAGAGAAGAACGACAGAGGGCGCTACGTGCTCGCATTCCACTATGGGAAATTTGACCCGTTTTTCTGGCCAAAATGAATATCTCAAGAACGGAGTGAGATATTCAACTTCGGTTTGTTTTGCATTGGGTTAACATAACTACTACCAATTTTACTAAAAAAAATGGTGGGCGTGGTTCCGCCCATTTTGTGGTAAATGCTACCTCAATGTATAATCATTTTAACAGTTCACTTTTAAAATCAAACAAAACATTTTGTTATGATATTTTGACAAAAGTTTTGACAAAACTGGGCGTGGCATGCCTCTTACTCCAGAAAAAAACAGAATGAAGTGCATTTTTTGTCATGGCGAAGGTTTAATATCCTTACAGGTGTTGGCTTCATTTCTTTCCGATTGTTCCTATATAAGTGATATATTGGGGCAAAGAATGGTATTATATTGTTTCAGTATTTATTATCAACCAAAATAACGCACTTCGCTGCACATAAACGATATTTCGATTAAAATCGTTAATTCTGATACTGTATTAACTGATTGTTCCTATAAATGCTAAGGGATATAGTTATCCGATTGCAATGAAATGAGGAACATAAACGACGATTGCTATATGGCTTTGATTGGCATTGAAAAATATAGCTATTTCAATGAATAGTGCAAGTTTTTATACAAAAAACCCCATTTCGGCCGATAATTCCTATGACAGCTATATGTTATAGTGGTCCAATTTCGATGAAATTTTGTAAGCACATTACGTAATTATTAAAAAGCTTATATCGTAAGTTTGGTTGCAAAATCTGAAAAACTAACACATTTTTGCCAAGCGATTCTGCCGTTGGGAATTATTAAGGGAATAACACAAATTATATCGAAATCGGATAATTGGCATCACAAAATATACACCACACTGATTAAAGAGAATGCATTTTCTTTCCAAAATCAAAGCGAACAAGGTTTTTGTTTAATAACGTCTGTGTTTGTTGTCCGATCGCATTGAAATTTTGACGTTAGTAGTATAATTAGCTAAGCATGGTCTTACTCAGAATGTGGTATCTTTTATATGTCGCTCACAAATCAGCTTAAAAGATGAAATTATTGATTTGCGGGGGCCGTGGGCGTGGCTCCCATTATTTGAAACAAACTTTATCGGCATCGGATAAACAGAAACCTTCATGCCAAATTTGGTGTCTCTAGCTTTTTTAATAGCTGAGATCTGTGTGTTCATTTGGACATCCGGACAGACATGGGTTAATCGACTTGGCTAGTGATCCTGAGCAAGAATATATATACTTTGTGGGGTCTCCCACGCCTCCTTTTGCCTGTTACATACATTTGCACAAAGTTAGTATACCCTTTTTTGACCATTTTTAATGGTCGAAGGGTATAAAAACCAAACAATCTCTACAGACAGATTGATAGAGAAACGGATATTCGAGCATTGCTCAATCGACTCAATTCGTAATCTTAAGCAAGCAAAAACATATACACATACACAAATTAAAACTTCGAATATAATAAACCTTAAACAGGACAAGAAGAGAATCGCAGTCTGGACCGGAAATGCACTTCATTTGATTTATCAGCTGAAAAAAGTGAATTTCTTGAAAAACTCGAAAATTTGTTATCCCCAACACAACAGCAGAAAAATCAACTGAGTGAGGCTCTAAGTGCATTAATCAATAAATTAGCCATCAACAGTCAAACCCCAACGGAAACGGAGGAGACTCCATATGTTCCCGAAGCTGATCCAAATGCCTTAGTATGTGGAGAGCAAATGGAGTGCGTTGAGCTGTGGAGATGCAAGAATACTACGAAGGAGGATGATAAGAATTACGTTATCACTTTTCGTACATCCTACCCCGACTGTTATTATAATCAGATATGCTGTCAGATATCCGATAAGGTTGGTAAATTCATTTAAGTTCCAGCGTTATTCTTGCCGGACAACGATATTTTAAATTTATATTTATTTGCATTTCTTTCAGCTGCCGAATATAAACCCGCCTCCATTGGAAGACATGTTGCCATGCGGACATCGCAATGAGAATGGAATTAGGATGGAAATAAAGGAACCACGCAGTAATGAGGCCAACTATGCAGAATTCCCATGGATGGTTGCTATATTAGTGGAAGACTTGAGTGCCGATATAGAACTACCCCTGACAAGAGTTATTGGAGGTGGTTCCCTACTGGCACCAAATATTGTAATGACTGCCGGTCATAAGGTAAAAAACGAATCCGTAGAGGACCTTAAGGCAAGAGCCGGTGAATGGGATCGTTCTGTTGCTTCGGAATTGTATAAACACGAAACTATTGGTGTACAGGAAATTATTGTTCATCCGAATTTTACACTCTGGCAAAACAATATTGCTCTGCTGGTACTAAAGAAACCCTTCGAAGCGCAACCCCACGTCTACCCAGTCTGCCTACCCAATCCCGATATAAACATTGATTTCTCCAATTGCTTCACAATGGGCTGGGGCAAATTTATCAATGCAACACCAAGGTATCCAAATATTTTAAAAAAGATAAGTTTGGCGATCGTCCCCAGAAACGAATGTCTCCGAAAGATCGGAAGGTATTTGAATAGACAAGTTCTGCACCCCAGTTACATTTGCGCAGGCGGCGAGAAGAATGTCGATGCTTGCTTAGGAGATGGAGGAGCTCCCTTAGTCTGCCCCGTTGCTGGTTTAGGTAATCCCTACTATCAGGTTGGCATTGTCGCCTGGGGTGTCGGCTGCGGCAAGCAGGATGTTCCCGCAGTATACACCAATGTCGCCCTTCTGAAGCCTTGGATTACGCAAGAACTCAATCACCGGTTTATCGACGCAAAATACTATACAGCCTAAGTACTGTGAACTCAATATAATATAAGGTGCACATAATAAAACACATTATAAATTAAGTGCACATATTAAAATAAATTATTACCTTTTAAATTCTTAGTTCTTCTTAATTTTGTCTTCTACTCTATACACTGCAAGTGAACCATTTATCAGAAGAAGGTACTAGGGGCATTGAGCGTTCAAAGCCATCTACTTATGGACCGCAGGTTTACTTTCCTCATGTTTAAAACAAGTACCAGAATGGTATTTCAATAAAGTGTGCAATCCTATTTCACTAGTTTCTTTCTTAGCTAATTTTCTAGATCAATTGCTATAATACCTTCTTCAAAAAATTTCTCATTGTTATTACCTGACCTTGTTATACCCTTCTCAGCTACTATAATCGCTAAGCTACCAAATTTGGCATTAAACTGTGTTGTAAAATATGTGAGCTCATCAGCGATTTTCTTTAAATTTTTTTTGCAGGGCTATATTTATGATGAATACAGGTAAAAGAATTAGAAATAAAAAAAAAAATTTTTTCGCGCTCTACTACTCAACATTCGAAAATTTCTTCCAAGTGCAAACACGAATTAATTAACAATTTTAAAGGATGTTCAATAATAAAATTGGCTCCAGTCCACAGTGGACGGCATTGTATGGAGAGCGCGGCCATAAATAATTCCAGTTGAGCTAGAGGCTTGAAACTTTGTACAAATCTAATAATACCTCAAAAAATTAGTCAGATCGGACTAATATATCATATAGCTGCCACAGAGTGATCGGTCTGCAACAAAGTGTTTGTATGAAAAATTGTGCATTTCTAACATTTCGTTTACTTTTACGGGATTTTTAAAAGAACGCAAATTAGAGTAGTGGGAATCAACCAACATTGATGTTTTTGTTAGAAGCAGAAAATGAAGCAGCAATCTCGTCCAGTTTAGAAATTCCAGCTTCTTGTCGACGATTTGTCCTCTTTATGCAACATACAAAGTCAATTCTCCGCCGTCTTCGATTACCAAAATACATGGAAATTTAATTATTTTTAAAATGCATTTCAAAGAAAACAAGAAGCTTCCGAGACAAATACATATAGTCCTACATGCAAAAAAAGTTTAAAGAAAATTGGTGATGAGAGCACATATTTAACCTTTACCAAATGTGTTATTATTGCACACAAGTTTATTTTACATTTTGCTCACACACACTTCCGCCGCCGTAAATAGATAAACCGAATTCAAAGATACATAATTTTAATACCAGACAGTTCACTATTGTTTAACACAAAAACTACCAAACCCCAAAGTGATTTTTTGAAATTTGGTTCCGATCGGATAATGAAAAAAAAGTTATTTTAGAAGTAATTAAAATATATTGATTTCGAACAGCTTTCTGCAATTTTGCAACACAAAATATGCGCTCGCCTGTTACTTTAATTAAGCATTAAACATCGTCTGTCTGTTTCTGAATATCCGTTTGTTCATCAGTTTCAGTTTTTAAAAGCTATCTTGATGACATGCTTCTTATTGCTACGAGCTGTATACGTGCATAAGTCGGAACGAGCAAATAACTTAACTTATCAGTAACAATTACCAAGAACCAAAGAAAAAAAGTATACTTGGCGGGAAACGAACAAACAGGAAGTGCCCATGTGTACATAAATATATACTTACTATATAAAGTCTATATATATGTACATATATATTTCAAAACTTAGAGATGGTTACGTTTGTATCTAAGTATCGCAAGCACTCGATTATTTCAAATTGCACATTTCCTTCGCTAATTGTAACTAAAACATTTAAGGTAAAATACAACTTAATTTTTTAGTACTAATTAATAATAAATAATAATAAATAAATAGTAGAAAAACTTCGTAGGTTAATTTGCAGAAATCAGAAGTAAATTCGGTGTACTAGTCAAGTCTTAATAATTCAGGATAAAAATGAGTTTAAAGCATATCAGAATAAAAAACAATCGAAAGAAAACTATCGAAGTATCGAAATATGATAGACATGCTAACAATTCCTGCTTTTTTCCGCAAAATGTGCGCCTCAGTCTTAATTTAACTTCGTCACGAGAAGGTTTCCGTTAAAGACTGCGCGGAGTAATAACGTACATAAGTCTTATCAACTACTTAAGTTCAGCTTACCATATCCTATACATACAACCGCATGTGCAAATAAAAATACATAAATACATGCATATATTATTAAAGAATATGATATAAGGCCATATGTAGATAAGAGAACGTGCTTCTAAAAAAAAACTAATTTTAAAGTTCTTTAGGAGTTATCAATAAAACTAAAATAGGAAATTATCAGTTCTGCGGTACAGTGCAACACACAGCAAAAAATAGAAAGCGACATTATTTCCTTGAAATTACGGGTGTTTCTTTTCACAAAATAAGGTCAGTTTAGTTCTACTTGTTCCTTTATTTAAGACAGCGCTAACACTGCCTGTAATTATACCCTACGAACATTGTAAATGGTCAAAAAAGGGTATACTAACTTTGCGAAAATGTATGTAACAGGCAGACCCCACAAAGTGTATATATTCTTGCTCAGGATCACTAGCCGAGTCGATTTAGCCATGTCTGTCCGAATGTCCAGATGAACTCACAGATCTTACCTATTATAAAAGCTAGAGACACCAAATTTGGCATGAATGTTTCTGTTTTCCAGGCGCAGTTTATTTATAGTTATGTGCTATTTATTTATTTATTTATAGATATGTGCCACGCCCACCGCTCCCGCAAATCAATAATTTAATTTTTTAAGTTGTTTTGCGAGCGACATAAAGATAGAATATTCTAATTAACTAATTATAATACCAATAAAACGTCAAAATTTCAAACTGATCGGACAACAAACACAGAAGTTATTAAACAAAAACCTTGATCGCTATGATTTTGTGTTCAGACCAGCAAGCTGTGACGTCATTGCAATGCTCATGTAAAAAAAAAGAAAAGGAAAGAGAATGCGAGCGCATAGCGCCAGCTGTTGATCTTCCCTTCTTTTCTATGCACACGCATTTTTTCATTCAAACTCACACCCATACATACATTTGTGCTTGGCCAATGAAATGCTGCATGTTTTCATATAAAACCGGTTGCTTATGAAGGCTTACGTTACGACTTTTGCTCTTGTTGATTGTTCAAGTGGGTGCAATTTAAACAATGAGCTGTTGAAAGCTTAATGCATATACATATTGAAAGGACCGAAAGGTAAAGGTTAAATAGCTGCCTACATCTTCGATTTTGTTTAATTTTTTTTTTCACTGATAGGGCTATATTTATCAAGATTTTAGGTGAAAAAATTATTTGGCGGTCGCTTCTAGTTTTTTTCTTAATTGAATTTTAAAAATAATTTAATTTACATGTATTGAAATTTAAACAAAATCGAAGATGTAGGCAGCTCTTTAACCTTTACCATAATATGCAATATAATCCATACTATTCAATTCGGCACTATTATATGTATATCACTTGTAGAAGAATGATCAAACTATGTATATAAGAAGGTATAAAACCTTCGGCATACCGAACATGTGTCGAGTTAAAACCAGAATGATAGGCTACCATCCGCAGTGTCTTTTGGAAGTTTTTATGTAGTTCATGTACAGTAAAACTTGTCTATTGCCGTGCAACTTGATTTTGTAGGGTTGTGTTATTTTTTATTACTGCTGAATCGATCTTACAAAATAAAAAGCCTTTCTTTTTGTTTTAGGAATACAAAAATGTGGTTACTCAAAAATTTGTTATTTTTTGTATTAACTTACATTTGCCTAACTCGGGCACAAAGCAACATCGATGACGAAGAAGTTATGGAAATCGCTGACAGCTATACCACTACAGAAGACAATGAGAATGCACAAGTTATAGAACTCCTTAGCAATCCCCTTGCAGAAAATATCACAAACGACATAAAAAAAAAATTGAATGATTTCCCATCTCTAGATAATAAGACGCGGGAAAGTATTTGTGATGAAATTCGATTAATATTAGAAAGTGCATTAGCGGAACAAGCCGAATGCACAACCCCAACACCACCGACTACAACAATATCAACAACAACATCAACAACACCATCAACAACACCATCAACAACAACACCAAGACCACCACCACCAGCGACAGCCAGACCACGTGCCGACTGTGGATTTAAAAAGAAATGCGTGCTGTTTTGGGAGTGCGAAGAATCAATAATTAGCCGAAGGGGAATGTATGAATTCGATTTAAAAAAATTGAAGAGTTGTAAACATACCTTGGAGACCTGCTGTCCAGTGAACAAAATTGTAAGTCTTATGCAGAGTTCTTTTGGTTACTATTTAATAATGATTTCCCCATCAGATAAACAACAACAAAACCCCTTGCCCGACGCATGGCGATACAAGCTTTGAATGTGGTTATGCCAATTCCGACGGTTACTGTATGTCCCTGTACAATAAAACTAATGGCGAGGCTGATTTTGGCCAATTCCCCTGGGCAGTGACTATTCGAGGGAACAGTGACTTAGTTGACGGTTCACTTATTTCTGACAGACTCGTGCTAACTGCTAGTAGCCAAATGTCCACAAATGTCCAACTGTCGGTAAGAGCTGGAGAGTGGGATAGAACGTCGGCGGAGGGTGATGCAATTATTCCGTATCAGGAAATCAAAGTAAAGGAAATCATACCCCATCCGGATTTTCATATCTCGACTTATTTGTTTGACGTAGCAATATTAGTGCTTGACAAACCCTTTAAGCTCATGCCACATATCAGGCCTATTTGCTTATCTAACACCGAAATCCTGGACTATACTAAATGCATCGTTACTGGTTGGAATAATAAACCGCTATGGAACAGGTGGACTCCGTGGGCCGTAAATGTGACTTTAGATTGTGATAACGAAGAGAACAGATATACCAGGATATGCGCAAGTATCGGTCAAAAGTCTTTCAAATTTTCGCTAGGGTCTGCGCTTGTATGTCCTTCAACTGGTGACTATAATCGCTATTATCAAATCGGAACATGGAGCTATTTTGTAAGAGAAACAGAAACTATCTTTTCAGACCTAAGACATGTCTTAATCCATGATTGGATTAGAAACATAACTAATTCACATATCAACTAAATTTCTTTTTACATGTGTATAAACGATATAGCTGTCAAAGATCTTACCGGCAAATTTAACTTTCAAGATATCGCAATAAAACTCACCATAACTTTATAAATTTCATAAGTCCTGCAAAATAAATGAAAAGTACTATATATATAATATATATATATAATAATATAATAATATATATATATATAATAATAAATAATATATATATATATGTTCATTCAACGTTGCTGTCTTTTTTGATTTCTTTGAAGCTTGGAAATAAAATAAAGTAAACAGCACCTTAAACTGTTCTAAATGAACACAAAGCAGTAACAGTCACAAGACAGCGTAGAAATTGGGATATTTTCCATACTTTGATAAAAAAAACTAGTAGCAGAGTTATCTTTCATTATATTTCAAAATATATTGACATATAATATATTCTGAATATATTGGCATATATGTAGATATGCATCGTGGTCCGTTAAAGGACTTATTAATTGCATTGTGTTGTATTGTATGTACATATCATGCGTTTTACTTAATCTGAGATTTTACGTTGCTCTCTTAAAGTATGCAATGAATTTTGTGTGTACACCAACTCAATTATTTATAATAAATGCTGGCACCATTTGAAACATTAGTTAAACCATAGAGTATGGAGTTTTCAGATTTAATTATTTGTCTTTAGTGCCCGTTTGCTCACTTAATACTTACAGCTGCCTTATATAACTTTATATCTGACGGACGCAACTATGACTTAGCGGCTTTGCATAGCTTGCGAGAATAGGGCACAAACACTCTGCCGAAGCGCAGACGTCACACGTGTGTGATTTTGCATACAATTTTTTGACAATTTCTTTGAACGGCTTATGAAACCGGTGCATTTGTCAGTTATCAGTGGCACTTTAATTTTGTTTATATATTTTCAATTTTTTGACAATTTCTTTGATCGGCTTATGACTCTGTTATTGCATTCTATCCTTTGTCAGTTATCAGTGGGCACTTTTAACTTGCACGCGTAATTTTGTTTATATATTTTTGCTTGGCGGCAATTTTAATAAGGATCTCACAGAGGAACATTTTAGCAATATTTTGCTTTGTTATTTCCGTAAAAGAAAAATGCAGCACAGTCTGCAAAAAAGTTACGCAATGTGTATAGTGAAAAAGCCCTAAAATAAAGTTTGTTAGGAAAATTTTCCACTCAAAGACAAGCCGCGTTCAGGTGAGCCAAGTGCAGTTGATGATGACGCTATCAAGGCTTTAATCGAATCGGATCGTCATATACGCGCCCCAACCACTATTAATTCGAACATCATGTGATTTTTGCAGTGTGCAATGTTCAACACACGATATTTTCGAGACTTTTACGTATGCCAATTTATTTTTTCTAAAAGAGAATTTTATTATCTTTACGATGATAAAAAAGGTTTCTTGTATTTCCAACAACAACAAAAATATGAGTACTTAATTTGAACGCTGCTAGATATAACAAATTAATTAATATTAGAATTGTGTAACGTCACCTCTGGCCTGTATTACACACTTAACGCGTTTTTGCATTGATTTTAACCAGTTTTGCAATGTTCTCGAGAAACTTAACTTTGAGGTCAGAAATATTCCTTTGTGGCTTTCGAAGCATTCTTTTCATTAGCCACCAAATATTTTCTATGGGGCTTAGATTTGGACTATTTGCTGGCCAATCTAAAACCTCCATTTGCTTATATTGCAGCCAATTTCTGGTTGTTTTAGCTTTGAGTCGAAGACATCCTTTCACGAGCCCATTGCTATGCTATTTTTTTTTTTTTTTGACGAAGCGTAAGCAAGAGTTTTTCCTTGGCCTACCAGACAGAGAAGTTATTGGGAATGATATTTAAATAATAACAAAACATACTTTATGGAATCCATGTCCAATATTTTTAACTGCAAACGCGTCCATTCTCGGTTGACTCATTCTATATATATATTATATAAATACAATGTGTTATTATTTGTAGATTATAGTACATTGGTTGCTTTTACTTTGTTCTTCTTTTGAGAAAACGGTAAGCTTGCGCAGCGTTCGAATTAATAGTGGTCATTTTTTTCATATCTCTTTAGTCTACGATTTGAATAAAGTACTCATATTTTTGTTGTTTTTGAAAATACAAGAAACATTTTTTTATCATCGTAAAGATAATAAAATTCTCTTTTAGAAAAAAATAAATTGGCATACGAGGGTCGTTTGATAAGTCCGTGACTTTTTGTATTTGCCGCGCACCTGCTCTAAATACAACACTGCTCCTGTCAGCAGTTATCGATTAACAGCTGACTGTAAAATTTTGAGAAAGCTGCGTTTTTTGGTTTGCGTTTTACTTTGTTCTTCTTTTGAGAAAACGGTAAGCTTGCGCAGCGTTCGAATTAATAGTGGTCATTTTTTTCATATCTCTTTAGTCTACGATTTGAATAAAGTACTCATATTTTTGTTGTTTTTGAAAATACAAGAAACATTTTTTTATCATCGTAAAGATAATAAAATTCTCTTTTAGAAAAAAATAAATTGGCATACTCGTACGTTATCTGTAAAAGTCTCGAAAATATCGTGTGTTGAACATTGCACACTGCAAAAATCACATGCTGTTAGAATTGATGATGGTTGGGGCTCGTAACTGAGTGTGAGATTGGACAGAAGTTAAATATAGCAATACCACAACCAACCATACATGATCATATGATCACCGGTTTCTTTTCGATCAAACCAATACATCTTTACTGCGAATGGATTTCTCGTATTTTATATTTATTTTATTAATTTAATGTCTACTTAAACCAGTCAGAGTCAAACAAAATGTTCAAAAATTTAATATTAAAGCTCGCATATGACTATGAAGTTTGACATCAGGCAAATGTTTCAATTAGGAAACAGGCAGCTTGAAGGGTATAAAAAGAACGACAAATTAATTAACACAACTGTGCTGTTTTTGAGCGAATACCTGAGCAATAAAGAACCAGTGAGTCAAAAAGCAAGTGAGCAGGAGAGCGAACTGAGCGTGTCGGCTCACTACGAAAAAAGAACAAGTAAACATGTTCAACAACATGAACGGTAATTACCCAACTTTAGTCTAATTTCTGCTCTTTTCCTCTTTTTTTGACGCTCTTTTCATCACCGTTCTTTTAATTTCAAACTCAAAACTATTTCAAGTGAACTATCGATTAATAAAACATAAAACTATTGTTTAGTCTAATGATTTTGCATCAAGCAGTGTACGCTGTTTTAGGGTACCATCCCATTCGCACATCTAATATAAAGAGGGTATTATTCATTCAAAATTCAAAAATTCAATTACATAATCTAAAACTAAACTACGTAAGTAAACTCTATTTGTTTTCAGGCAACTTTAAAAAAAAAATACACAAATTAAATTTTTGGCATAGTGGGAACTCTATGATTTTGAAAAAGTTGTTGTGAATAAAACTAGATAAATCTTTAATCTTTTTAAATGCTTTTGCGGTCAGTACGTGTAGTCCTCACTGGAAACGTAGTTCTTTTTGAGGATATCCTTGATCCACGGCAAAAGCATCTGCACATTGGTGTACACGCCGGGCACATCTCTCTTTCCACATCCCAAACCCCAGTTTACCATTCCGACCAACTGATAGCGGTCACGGAAGCCTTGTATTGGACACACCAGTGGTGCCCCTCCGTCCCCCACGCAAGCGTCCTTCCCTTCTTCACCGCCAGCGCAGAGAAGAGTGTGGTGTAGCTTGAAATTTCTTCCTAGTTGGGTTTCGCGCAACCGTTCTTGACACCTTTGGTTTGTCATGTACGGCAATTCGATTTTCTTCAGTATATGTGGATAGATCTCGGAGTTTGCGTTCTCTTTACCCCAGCCCATGGTCAGACAGCGCGCATGCAGAAAACTCTCGTCATCGCGTGGCAAACAAATAGTTCCAATGTGTTCTGCCCGGTTAATGGGCACTTCTAATTTGAGTAGAGCCACATTGTAGTTTCCTGTATGCCCATTAAATTTCGGATGAATATATTTCGTATGAACGCCGGCATCAACGTGCTCTAAACACTCTCTCAAGGTGTGAGTATCCCATTCTCCCGCTCTGATCACTATGTTATATTCATCATAACTTGCGACTTTATGGGCAGCAGTCATTACCACATTGGGAGCCAACAGAGCACCGCCACCATTGTTTTCAAACAGATCATATTCTTGTGCTCTCACCATAATGCTGACCATCCACGGAAACTCGCCGAATTGTGCTTCCCCATTCACTGTATGCTCTAGTGTTATTTTCAACCCTTTCGGGTTACTGTAGCCACATTCCTGATGAACAATACCTGGCTTATCCTCTTTCTGTGAAATACAATGAAATACTTAAGAGTTCGCAATTTGGTGCGCCTCTCTGTCCACTCACCATCATTTCTGTGGATGTATTTCAAACCAGGCGCAAGTACCCGGGACTTCGGCACTTCAGAAATTTGCACTTCGGAAATCGATGACGGCTCTACCGTCCTCAATAACGGTGTTGTTCGAATCACACAAATGTCGGGGCACACAATCCTTCATAAATCCGCACGACGAGTACTTTTTGGCAGCTTGCGAAGTGCTCAGAAGAGCAACCACAGAGATCAGGCACAGAAACGTTTCGGCAAAGCGATTCATATTAGCAACAAACCGATGAATCTGATGCGTGCTGAGCAACTGAGCAGATGCTAGACTCAGCGTAATTACCATAGGTGATAACCTTAGGGGTTAACGAGTGGCAAAGAGCGATGAAAACAAAGTGTGGGGGATTGCCCAAGGTTTCTAAAATGTTTCAAAAATAAATTATCATCGAGTTCTGGCGTATATTGCTATCTCATTACCCACGTGCAATATCAACCAGTCGAACGCTACAGTCAGGTGCTGACTGTAGAAGGCCATGGATTATCATGGTATACCTTATATAATTTATTTTGTGTTATATGAAAATTTTGCATTATTTGAATTATTGTTAAGAATTTAAAAATATAAATATTATATCCTTTTTATTTTATTCGAACGACACGCATAAATTCAATTGCAGGCAGAAGAAGATGAACGCATAAACAATGCAAAAGCGAATAGACAAGAATTATAAGCATTAGGTAGGGCAAGAGAGCAATAAGTTTATGTAAGCATTTTTGGTTTTGTCAAACAGTAGTGGTGGCCGCGGAAGTTGTACAGTAGCCTAGTGGAGTGTGTGCCGGATTCGAAAACCAATTATGTTAACAGTGTTCGGGTTCGATTGCTGCCGCGGTGAATGTGTGGCATTTTTTTTCGTCCTTCTTTTCCTTTTAATAATTTATAAGCTTTTAAACAATAATTTTTTAATTTTTTGGTACGCAACATATTTAATTAGAACACTTTTATAAATGTTGCCGAATGTTGCACAAATCTGACAGTTGCGTATGTATGCCGAATACGGCAATTGATGTGTGTTAGATTGATGTAAATATCGCATAAAATATGAAATTTAATTTTTGAAAACTATTTTTATTGGTATTTAATTAAAAACCTGTAGTTTTCCTTTTAGCTTATAAGAATAAAAAAAAATAACCAAAAAAAAAAGTAATAAAAATAAAAAGTTGCATCGGGCGCGCACGGGACTTGTTCTCACACTCACACTCATTATTAAATCTATAACGACCGCTGTCCGCCACTGTAAACACTAAGCCACCGCCTCATTTTTCATTCGATCGGCAAAGTTGCATTCTGAGCTAATTCTGTTACCATTCTGTGCAAATAAAAAGTTTTGTTAAATGCTGTGTGCCCGACGCTAGATTCGAACTTCGGTATGATGCGTAAATTGGGTCTTAATATGCGCATAAGTATACGTTCAAATTGAGTTTAATTCGGATCATATCTCCCTTATTTTTAGTCAGATTTAAATTTTCAGAAAACACCCGTGGAAAGGTATTTGTCAAGAGAGATGCACAACTTTTGCTGTTGGGTGTATATTGTGTATATTAAATTGTTATTACTGATTTACAGAGACGGGAAGGGGCGTGCCCAAATTTCAAAAAAAAACTTTGAAACACCTGGATATACACGAATGTTGTCACAAATTTTTCTGGCTCTAGCTCTTATAGTTGCTGAGATCCAGGTGTTCATACAGACAGACAGACGGACAGACAGACAGACGGACAGACAGACATGACTCAATCGACTCGGCTGTTGATACTGATTCAGAATATATATAGTTTATGGGGTCGGAGATGCCTCCTTCTGCCTGTTACGCACAAACTCGTTCCGACAAACACAGTAGACTATGAATATTTTTAAAATCCATTGCCTTAAAACGCAAAACGATTGTAAATACATATAAAATATATATATAGTTTGCATATAATACATACATTTTTTTTGTGTCTGAAGAGGCTCTCTTTAATATGTTCTGTGTCCAGCAACAGCTTAAAATAAACCTCAATTAAAATGCAAGTCGGTAAAACAGGGAACCTCAAGTATCATAGGTTAGGTCGGTTTTTTCATAACCATAATGTAAGTTTTACACGGATATATTGAAATGTCAGGTTGCCAATTACAAAATGCCTTTGATTTGGGTATTCCAACAGGAAAATGATCCTAAGCATACCAGCAAGAAAACTTGCAAATGGTTTAAGGTTAATATTTTAATATGTATAGTATATAATAGAATATTATTATACCAATTTATTTAAGTAAAGAAAACAATCAAAAAGTGCAAAAAAACTTAACAAAAAACCTGGGACGGACACCAATTATGTTAATGGAGGTATTACTTTAACCGTAACTGTATGTGGGGCTTATATTTCTGTAATGTTGCTCCTGCTAATGTCGTTTGTCCGTAAATTATAAAGTTTGTGGTGAAAAATAGTTTTGGTAGATATTTGGTTTCATCAAATGAAATGAATGGTGTTTTGCGCTTAAGATTTATGAGGTGTGTTCAAAAAATATTGCGCTTTGTTTGTTGTTTCAAAAATTATTTATTTATTTATTAATATCTATTTTGTCCCCTTCAAAGTAATCCCCACTTGTGCCACCTTTTTTTCCAATCTTCGAAGCATTTCAATAAATCATTTCTTTTTATCTTTTTCAACTCCTCCTTCGATGACATCTTTATCTCGTCAATCGTAGCGTAACGTCGTCCTTTCATGGGCCTCTTCAGTTTAGGGAACTAGAAAGTCACAGGGAGCCAGATTTGGGGAATTCGGTGGCTGCGGCATCATTAGTGCATTGTTTTTGGCCAGAAAGTCGCGCACAAGCAACGATGTGTGAGCAGGGGCGTTATCGTGGTGCAAAAGCCAATTTTTGTTCTTCCGCAATTCCGGGCGTTTCTAACGGATTGCCTTGCACAAATTGCGCATGGATTGCAGGTAATATTCCTTATTGACCGTTTTACCCTGTGGCAAGAATACATGATGCACCACACTCCTCCATCGAAGAAAACTGTCATCAAAATTTTCACATTCGACCGAACTTGGCTCGCTTTCTTCGGTCTTGGTTCGTGCGGCAGCTTCCATTGAGATGGTTGAGGTTTGGTTTCCACGTCATAACCATAAACCCACGATTCGTCACCAGGTATGCCACTGTGGAGCAAATTTTGGGTCGTCGCATATGTTAAAGCATATACCGCATGCCCAGATCAGGATTTTATATCTTTTGCGGGATATTGAAAGTTTCAGTTTTTTAAGGTTACCATATGTCGAAATCCAGGCGTGATGGCAAAATTCTGACCTCGGATTCCTATTCAGCGACACAAAATACATTTAACTGCATATGCCGCATACCCAGACCATGAAACTTCGATGACGCTTTTGACGCT
This sequence comes from Zaprionus indianus, assembly GCA_018904595.1. Taxonomy (NCBI): domain Eukaryota; kingdom Metazoa; phylum Arthropoda; class Insecta; order Diptera; family Drosophilidae; genus Zaprionus; species Zaprionus indianus. Next base: position 44,187 of record JAEIHA010000351.1, on the reverse strand, counting down.
GCCAATGTTTACACATAATTTGTATACCCCTTTTAGTTTAAGTTTTATACCCATTCAGAAGGTATATTTATATTGGTTTCTTGGAGTTTGTAATACAACTTTACAGTCATTACCGACAGTATAATTTTTATATTATTTTATTATTATTTAATATTATCAATGTTGACTAAATTTTATTTAAATTATGTATTCAAAATCAGCATCAACAGAGAAAACGAAGTCATGTCTGTTTGTCTGTCAGTTTAGTGCAATTAAGAACTTATGTTTTTTATAATTTAAAAACTAGACTAGAAAACAAACTTGTTTGGGTTTGGTCAAAAGTCAATCGTCATAGGCAGATTTCATGACCCGATTATTACCCCTTATCGAATTAAGAAGGTCAAAATACCTGTAAACACTTATATCACATTTTCAGCTCAGGACTCTACAATAAATATTTGAGTTTTTTTGGCTTATGACAGTAATCTAACTATTGATCCATTGCCCGTGGATTGCAATAAGCTAAGCTAAGCTATCTGGACCTGTCGATTAGTTAAACAATTTACATTTTCCATTATTAGCACGTTATAGAGAAGGAAACGCAAACTCCTCAGACCATCACTTTATAAAGCCATGTCATGAATCTGTTCTGAAAAGGAGATATAAGGCAGCTTCAAAAATGTTGCAAGGGAAGAACTAAATCGTTTTAGCAAAATTTAAGATGTAGCCGACAAATTAGAGATAAATACCTATACAACTGATTGCATCAGTCTGCCCCTTTTTATTAAAGGAATTATAAATGATTCCTTTCAGATAGAAGAACAGAAGGCAGTTTCAAGGGCAATATTATTGAATTGGTAATCTGCGACCTTTGAAATTATTCTTGGGCTACCACATCAACTCGTCAACTTAGATGAGCTGCTTGCCCGGTGATGCACATCTCGTATGGGCATTCTATGAATAAGTGATCTGTATCCTTTTGGGCACATACTGAGAATTCACACAATTTTTTACTTTTGGCTTAGAACTCATGGTATCCTGTGGATAGTTTTATTTATAGATAAATAGGTTTAATCACGTCATTTTCGAGTTATTAAGCATCCTAAAATACTTATAATACATCTCAAAATGATCTGCATCACGGTTACAAATATTTTGTTGTCGGGTACTGTTATTACTAAGGTAAACTGAACTAAATATGTATTCGGGTAGGATCGGAGTTCTGGCCGACAGAGCGCAGCTCTCCTACAAGCTACACCGAGCAGAATTTGCAGCTTTGATTCGTCAAGTTACTGACGAGCAGCTCTTCATGCAGGCTGATAGTCGATAGTTAGTTACCTTTCCCTGGTCCTGGCATTATTGATTGCTGCACACCGAAGCCTCGGTACCCTTGCAAAGGTCGAAAAATAATATCCTATCATAATATCATACAATGAAAACACGTTTCGCTGCAAAACCCATCGCTACTAATAACAGTTTAGTAAGGCAACCGCAGACAGAGAAAGAGAGCGATGGAGTGCTTGCAACATGTGAATTTGACTGATTGTTAATTAACGCTTTTCATTGGGGAATTCATTAGGGTGTTCGGGTGCGGGACATAAGCAAAAAGGGAGTCAGCGGTGGAGCTTGAACTAAAGCACCTTTCCCCGGCTGGCAATATGTTAGAATATTTCTTCTGAGGAATTTTCCTTTGTTTTGGACCAAAAGGCATTTAATTTATTTTTGGCCAGGCCAAGACCTTGACAAGAAACTCAAAGCAGCATCCACGCACATGAGTAATTTTTGAGCCAAATTCGGGGCGCGGCGTGCTTAGTCCTGGCATGCTACCTATAAATACTTGACATGGCTACAATAGCTGCCGTCTGGCAACGTGGTATCCAAAGTAGCGAAACGAAGAGGCAAAAAGAAGGCAAGAGTAGCAACAGTAGCGCACCCTGCGTAGCATACAGCATACGTGCAGGCGCATTATCCGCATGCCTCGAGTACCTAGCGTAGCCCAGCCATGACATTTAGCATGTGAGTTGGGCCCCACTTCTTGCTCTCCCAATCTACGTGACTATTGCGTAGGTCGCCTTACCAAATTAGATTCAGCCTCCCTTCCCTTAGTCCCGCGCTCGCTTCCCGACGAGCAACACCCACCATAATTAATATGCACGATATGTGGCGTTAAGTTGTGTGAAAATTACTTGTGCGTTGACGTGATGTTGGCAAAAACCATTTTCAAGCAAAGCTCTTTTCTTCCCTGCTCTGCTCTCGGTATCCCGCCAATTGTTATTCGATTACGAAATTCATCTAAGCATTTCCTAATTAGTTGTTGATGATGGGCGAGGACGACACACGTAGTGGGCTGCCAAGAAGTAGAAAAACCAAGCCATGAACTGCCTTAGTTTCATCATCAAACTTAGGAATTAATCAGATATGGATATAATGATATCAATTTAGTTTTCAACTAGCTTGATTCAATTAATGCAGCTATGATAGGAATTAGAAAAATTGACATTAGTCGCGATATAACGCATTAATCACCTATGATATTTAACAGATAATATCATATGTACAGCCCAGGCACGGAACAAGGCATGTGAAGAGGTTGTGGAGCCCCGGATAAAAGACAAAAACCAAATGCAAAAAGGCATTAACAGGCAAATAATAGGAACGGTCGCCCTAAATGAGAGTTTTTTAATTGAAAAGTGCACTTAAATAAAGAATTAAAGGTTGCTTTACTGATTTATAGAGAAAACAAGAGAGGATGCCAATCAAAACCAGAGAGAAAGGCTATCTTCGGCATGCTAAAAATTCCATACACTTGCAGGTTTATCTTTTATTATATCCTCCGATCGTTCGAGTCTAGAGGTGGAATTAAATTCGCCCACTTTATCGATTTATTTTCAAAAATTCAAGAGGAAAATCAATTTAAATTTCAGCACAAAAAATTGAAATCTACGAAAAAAATCGTTTTGGGATGAAAAAATTAATGTTTTTTCGTCTTGAAATTACAAATAAATAATTTGAACTATATAATGAAGACCTCATTTTGCCGTTAATAAAATACAAAATTCAATTAATAACAAATGATTTTTTGATAACTTAACCACAACTAGACATGTTTAGTAATTTAGTATTAGTATTTTAGATTTTAAAAATTTAACCGATGGATCGTTGAAATTGTAAAACATTGATTAATCCATTTAAACTCCAGCTCGATGCGAAGCGTCTATATATAATTTTATTATACATACGCTTTATTTTTAATTTGACTAATTATAAAACGAAGTGAACTGTGTTTTAATTGAAATAAAAAAAAGTCTGAAGAACTAAATTTTCAATATCCTGAGAAACAACAACCATAACATATAGTATTCCGATCTGATTCATGCATGTTTCCATGTTTATTATATTTTAAGTCTCCACTTTAAGCAAGGTTACGAAACTTATTAGACTCAAACTATTACCTGCACTAGTTTCCACTACGAATACCACTTTATACTATACTTCTTTTATTCCCTTATGCTGAAGCAATTATATCGATTAAAATATAATCGAAATTTATGTATATCAAAGGAATTGCAATCCCATACTCTCTTCTTGCACTGCTTTCACTCTCTCTTTCTCCACTGGCTATGCCATCCCATTCCTCTTTGAATTGTATTTTGGAACACTTTTCCAGCAATTCGCACCCATCTTTTGCGGACTTCTCCAGACAAACTTTTAAGTTTTTAATTAATTTGTTTTGCTGCGGCTCGAGACGCAGAGTTGCTTCATCTGCTTCGCTCTCATTTGCACTCAACCACAGCACAGAGAGACAGAGAATGAAAGTAAGAAGTGGCAGTAGAGCGAGAGGAAGAAGCAGTGAAAGCAGCAAAGGAAAAAAGGTTAAGTGGTTCCATTTGGCAAACATTTAGTCGGCCCCACAAGCCCCATCAATGCCCAAGTGTGTGTGAGTTTTAATAGGCTTTTGTGTGGAAAATAAATTGATGTGGTGCACCTGTAAAATGCTCTGGCAATAAGCTAGGGAAACCGAGCCGCAGCAAGGGGACTGGTGGGAGGGGCAGCATCGCTTCGTCTGTTTGTGGGCTATGTGGAACCGCAATGTAGCCAGAATTTGAGTTAATTTCAAGTAAATTGTGAGAAGTTCGTCTGCTGTTTACTCGCCTCGATAGGACTCTCGACAGGATTGATGGTCTGTAACTTTGAGGTGCACGATGAACTTAACAAAATCAGAACTCTATGCGGAATATGCTTAATGGCAACTTTATTACGACATATACAAATCTTTATCCGTAGTTCGTTAACTTCCGGAGGATGTGGGACATGGCTACTGGATTCTCCTGCTGTACCAAGTGACCCGCTCGGAACACCCAGAACATGCTAAATCGTCCGCCCTGCTTCTCGTACCCTTCCAGCATGCCATCGATGCGAAATGGGAGGCGCGGCGCTGCCACATACTGATCCTTGCGATGCCACTTCATGCCATTGATCCAGTTGACGGTGCCAGGCGTGGCGCAGAGCATATCCAGAACTCCCGAGTAGACGCCGACTTGCACAGGCGTCTCATTGAGCAGACGTGTAACTGCAATGAAGCAACTCTCAGAGGATGTGGAGAAAGCTCTTTAAAGAATGCTCACCTATGTGTACAGCAGGCTTGAAGATGTCGCTTCCCAACTTAACGAAGACTGTCGCGTTCTGCGCCATCCACTCGGGCATGTGAGTCAGGTTCAGCGCTTGGGTAACATTGTTGAGCATGAAGGCGCGAAGCTTTGGATCCTCGCCGTAGCGGTAGTCCTCGTCCTCGTGCATGCGGCGCTGCACGTTGTAGAGAAAGACGCCGCCGGTGTGCGTTGTGATCATGTCCAGGATGTCGGAGTTCTTCTCGACTACCTGCAACCATTGCTGGGCATATACCAGGCGAGCGACTTCTGCTGCCACCCGCGAAATATTCCGATAGCCATCGTAATCGACAATCCCCATCTGCAGCAGATACGGTGCGTACGAGAGCGTGCTGTCCAGGGGGGATGTCCAGGGATTGCCGACCACAACAGACTTCAGTTGGCACTGGAGGTCGCCCCGCCTCTGGGCCAAGTACAGCTCGAGTGCGAACTCTGGCGCCATTTTGCCGCCGTAACTCTCGGAGAATATGTGCAGCGGCACCTGCTGGAACTGCCTGTGGTGCCGCAAGAAACTGGCCATCAATGCGACCAGATCCTTGGCTATGCGATTGTTGTTCGTCGCGTAGTGCCCATGTGGCTCCACGTAGCTAAAGCCCGTGCCCACCGGGCTATCGACGAAGAGCACATTGAAATGCTGCACCCAGTTGCTGGCTCGCGGTCTGCCTTCGATGTCGATGGGGCCCAGCTGCTCGAAGCAGCCGCAGCCAGAGGACGCCACGCCGGGTCCGCCCTGTAGCCAAATGATGAGCGGCCTCTCTGCGTAGTCGCTGACATTTGCCGTCGTGTAGTGCAGCCAGTAGAAGAGGTGAGCGCCCTTGCGCACCTGCACATAGCCCCAGTCCTGTTCACCAGCTCCGAAGCCTCGACGTGCTGCGAAATTCCAGTGGATTATGGAAAAGTGTCAGAGAAGTCATTCAAGCGGATGCATATACCTTGTACACAGGCCAAAGACCAAACGAGCAGGGCCCACACTGCGATCTCCATTGCCACGCCCACAAGCCTCAACCAGAACACTAATTGAACTGTACTCGGCCACACACAAGTGCGCACTGCGCACCGAAAATCTGTTCTGTTCGCAGCTTTTTCAATTGCTATTTATAAAAACTGCTTTGAGATCACATAAACAATCGATGAACTTGTTGAGCAAGAAGAGCAAGAGCTCTTAGAGAAATTCCCATTTCTATACCCTTTGATCATTGGAAATCCAAAAGGGGTATACTAATTTTTTGCAAACGTATGTAACAGTCGGAAGGAGACTTGGGAGGAGCCATAGAATAGATATATTCTCGATCAGGATCACTAGCCGAGTCAATTGAGCTCTGTCTGTCTGTCCGGATGTCCGAATGTCAGTGTAAACACAAAGAACCATCTATTGTAAAAGCTAGAGGTACCTTATTTGGCAAGAAGGCTTCTGTATAGTATACACTGATCAACTTATTTGAAATAATTTAATTTTTAAAGTCGATTTGTAAGCAACGTATACAAAATACGACTGTCCGATGAATCTTTCCTTCGAATTACACTCTTATCGAACAATAAACACAGAAATTATGAGCATTACAGGGGAGTCAGGCAAGCGCCATCTGTTGAGAATAATTTAAAAGTTTGTACTCGCATATGTTACACCAGAACATGAATTGAAGGGTATCCCACTGTCGCGTGCCGCACGACTGTTCTTCTTGTTTCGTTTGAGTTTACGAAAACAATCTAATTGTAGCGTAAATAAATTTATCCAGCACTCTGAATTTCTCTCGTGAACACTTACCCAGGTCAATGATTGCTGAATAATTCTACTCAACTTGACTTGGTTCGAACTTTAATACTGCATTATTTTACTATATATTGACGATTTAACACAAATGCATTTTATAATTTCTGTTGCAGATTCGAGAAGTTTTCGTGTTTGTAGCGTGTTTGTTGCATACTTTTGTGCTCAAATGTCTAATTCCCATGCAATTGAACTATTTCAAAGGTGATGTACTGACCTTTAAGTCGATTACTGATTTTGATTGCGCATTTTCTTGCGGTATCATATTGAGTGGAATGTTTGACCAGTAAACAAAAATATATGTCCTGGTGCCACATTGAATGTTCTGACCTGTAGCTCAGAATATATTGAATGCGTCATAAATTTAGTGATATAAAAGGCAAAAGTTGTAGAGTACTTTATTTTAGACAATTCAATTAACAGCCCGCTGGCAAGGCTTAAATATAATCATACATATAATGGACTTACTGCACAGTATGTATTTAGATGCATACTTTTTGGCTGAAACAAAATTAAACCGACAAAAAATAATTTACAAGCTTGATTTTAATGCCAAAAAGGTTTATTTTTGCAGCACACTAGCTTACACCGTCAAAATGATTTTGTATTGATGGTGGGTAATGTACATAGAACAATCAAGCGCCCTTGACCAGTTTCTGTACTTTTTATAATATTTAAGATGTTTTATCAAAACTCCCAAATCATCAGAAACGAAATCACAAACCTGGTATAAAACAAAACATTTACAAAATAGGTTTGTTTATTGATTTTAAATAACTGCAGCTTTAGTTGCCATATTTATTTTTTTATATTTATAGTTATTGTTATTGTGATTGTTCAGCTTGTTAGATAGGTTTGCAATAAATGCCAGGTAGAAAGCTTGTACAATTGAAAGTTAAAAGATCGGCAGTTCTAAACATGCGTGGAGAGTGTCCCAATTAAAAATAATAATAACATTTTTACCAACAAACTAAAGACTTGAAGGAAGAAAATACTCGAAGACCAATAGATCAAAAAGAAACTAAACTAAACTAAAAGACTCGAACGAACCAGCTTAAGATTGAACTTACGTGCTTCGAAAAATGAACCAATGAACGAAGTCCCTGAAACGATCCCAAGTCAACAACTCTACGACTGAGTTGATGCCGTTGTTCACTGCTTGGGGTTGCTAACAAAGATCGCTAGCTCGTGAAACCCCTTGGATCTTGAAGTCATTACAAACCGAAAGCTACAGGCGAGTTCTTTCAGCTGTTTAAGTACTCTATATATTTATGTTCGATTCTTATTGAGAGTAGACAATGAATGTATAGATATTTAACGTTAAAAAGCCTCGCCTGTTAAATACCTTAACACTACCACCTGTTTTCATCTTTGGTTCCTTCAGCTTTTATTACGTATGAGATCATAAGATTCAAACATACAGACGCACGTTGTTTAATGGACTTGACAAATTAGAGTGACAAAGAATGCATAATGAACGGAAGGGTATCCCACAGTCGCGTGCGACTCATTTGTTGGTCTTGTTTACTTAAAAGAAGCTAGATTTGCTCACTGCAATTTCCCTCAGTGTGGACGGTACTGAAATACTCTGTGTGGGTAACAAAAAGAAAGGTGAGCTTTGCGCATATTTGTGCTTTCTTTTGTTTCTTCATTCCTTTGCAGAATCCGCTAGCGAAAAGTAATTAACAGATTCCTTTTATGCAAGGCGCAGACAAGGAGCTGAAGGAAACGCAGAGAAATGCCTTGTGCCGCCAGCTTTTCACGCATTTTGAATGTTTTTGACATTCGTCGCGCCGCGAACTTCGGGTTGGCAGTGCAATTTAATGAGGGCGCCACCTGGCGGCGACGCCTGTTGACTGGGCAGATGCCAAGGCAACCGCAACGGGAACGGAAGGGGGCACGGGAATCAATTTGCCAGCACAGCTGACGATGGCGCCGCAGGGCAAAACCGAAATTGCCAGTTGAATGCGTTTTCGATTGTCCATTAGCAGCATCCCAATGCAACTTCAGCTGCAACTCCAATTCCGAGAGCTGCTCCAGCCCTGCTTCTGCATCAGCGCAGCAGTTACTGAGTATCATGGCTTGTGACCCCCCTCCCCCCGACCATCTACCTCTGTTCCGCTCCTGCCTCCGCAGCTGCTCGGTTTTTGCAGCTGCCTCGTGCCAAAAGTCATTTTCGAGCAATTGGCTTGGTTCGCTGACTGCCAAAGCAAAGTCACATACACACACACACACTCATACACACACATGCTCGCATAGAAAAACACAAGCATTCTCACCCACACAGAAACACACACACTCAGGAAAGGAGTTGCGCATTCACATGCACAATAAATTTGCAACAGTGCAATGGGCAACGACCACGCCCCGCCTGCAGACGCTTAGCAAGACGCGCTCACACAAACACACGCACACGCAAGCACACACATGTCTACAGCTTTGGATTCACATGCAGCAATGCAGTCGAGTGCGAAATTGCACACAGCAACAACAAAGCGACGCGCTGAAAAGTATGCTACGCTCCGGCGTGGCTTCTCCCACATGTACAGCAGGCCTCATGCTAATAAAGACATTCGGTACTATTAATTAAGGACTGTAGCTCAAACAGATCGAGTCGGAGTTGGAAAGAAAACATTACATTGCATACCTCTTTAATGTCCCAATAGAAATGTAATTTATCTTTGCCTTATTCTGATTCTTCCCAAATGCATTCCTTCATTTCATTACGAACGTGCACAAATATAATTTCGAAATGCTTCTATTCAGATGTCGGCAATTGTACGAGCATAGGGATGCTAGCTGGGGTGATGCCAAATGGTTTTTAGTCGGTTTTGCCATGCTGCCAACCCATTTGACGCTGTTTTTTGTGTCACTCAACATTCCGCCTGTCCCGCCTGTTCCGTCGTCGCCTCTTTTTGCCGTCGTCATGTTGTTGTTTTTGTCACCTAAATTACAAGTTTTTCATTTGTGGCTTTTCCAGTTGACGCCATAATATTTTACGCTTTGTCGAGGACGACCTGGCGAACCGCACAGTTTGCTAACAAGAAACGAAATGCTTAAAAAAAGAATCCCAGAATCGGTTTTCAATTGTAATTTGCAAATGATGAGCAAATGGCCACGAACGTTTAACAAGCGCACTTAGCACGAAATGAATACGTCAACTACTTGAAGCTGAATCTGTGATTTCTTGTGGATCCTATTCGCACTGCTCATCAGAGATGGAAGAAGTATACGTGAGACTGGAAACTCATCCTCCTGTCGCAATCAAAAAACTGAACAGCCTTTGAACAAGAACGGGAATAAGTTTAAAAACGCAACCATCCACAAGACATTGCTTCTTCTAAATAAAATTAGTACCTTATTGTTCTTAATACCTTTTACTACAAGTATATACTCATACTTAATATGTAATCTATGTAAATGATATATCATCGTTTAATAATAATTAAAATTATATTAAGTTGCCTTAAAGGCATGGTTATGTCACACTCTTGAAGTTGTTATTTGCACTTAAAAAGTGTAGCATACTCTTTGGCATCCGCTAAAAATAAAAACTGTTTAAATGGAAACAATTCCGAAAAATGTTAATAAAAAATTTACCTCTTTACTTTTTATTCTTTTTTAAGCAAATCAAGCAGGTATGGAAAACTATTTAAAAGGATTATACTTAAAATATGGTAGAAAATATATCTATTTATATAAATAAAGTATTTATTAACTATTATTTTTACTCATATAACCAAAAAAAAATATATATATGTATTCATATATTGTCATATTCATAAAAAACAAGTATAATTGAGCACAGGCAAGGTGTTAATTGTTTTATTTTTCAATTCGCCGAATCGAATGTTATTGAGTTGTTTCATATTTTACATTGTTAATATATATTTAAAGTATCATATAAAAATTTGAATATGTATATTTGCTTTGTTAATATTCTTTTTAGAGGCCTCAACATGTACCATATACGTAGTACTTGCAAAATGTGCTCAAGCTTGGCCGCCACTGTATTGACTTTTTAAAAGGAAAGTATTATTAATTTATACTAAAAAAATAAATCTTTAAATAAAAACACTTTTATTAAAAACAAAATTGTCAGAAACAATTAAAGTGAAAAATGTATAAAAATTTCTCTTTTGCACACATTAAGAAATTTGAGAAAGGAGTACTTATTATGCAAATCAAACGAAAATCTCAAAGCTAAGAATGTTAAAGGTTTTAATTAAAAGTTAAATTGACATATTATTAATTATATTTAAAAAATACTTAAATTTATACGGTACGTTGCTGGTTTGCTACCCCCAAGTGAAGTGTTAAAATTGTTGTTCTAATTATTTGTACAAAAGTGTTAAGGTGACACATTGTAAGACAACTGGGGATACCGGTGCAAAATCTGGTAACAGGCCCCAGATAGCCAATTCCTAAAAATCCAGGTCCTGAGAATAATCGTAGATTGCAAGTGGCTCACACTGCCCACTAGCTTCTATAAGATAAATATGCACTCGAGTCGGTGCCATGATAGATTAGAGCGACACAAAAATGGCCAGAAAACAAACGTATTAGATCCCGGAAGCTGGTGCATCCTACTACAGGTTTTATACCTTTTTATTTTCTTACTTTTTCGTTGTTTTGAAATGAGCCCCTCCCCTTATATACAATACATACATACCTTGTAAATAAAGTTCAAACACTACTCTTTGATCAAATAAAATGTATTTTATTTGGCTGCCATTTTCTTTAGAGCTTAAACTAAAATGAAACTCGCATTCGCAGAACAATGCCTGAGTAATAAGTTGGGCTTTAAATTAACCTAAAACTAATCGAGCAACTACAACAGAAAACTCACCTAGTAACTACAACAATAGAACATATACTCATCAAAATGAGCAGTGATAAATGAAAAACGAAACAATAACGGTAAACAGAGATCAAAGTCCCGTAGTTACTGGGCTTACTTTGTAGATTTTTAGTCCATTGGAATTTCAGATGCTTGATGATGACGTATTTACAATTGACTTAGGATTAGGTGACGAATTGTTTCACTGACAACATTATCCAAATTCACGAAATATTAAATTTGTACAGTATTCTTTCGGAACGTATGGGAGTCGGGAGGCGGGAAAAGGATAGAGTAGGAGCGGGTGGGAGGATGGCAGCTCTCTGTCTATGACGCACAACAAACATTAGCTAAACGTTACAGTTAGTGGGAATTTTGACTAGTCGACTTTTACTATATACTCGTATGATTTCGTATGATTTGTTGCGACCTCGGGCCGTGATTGCCACGGCGAGGTTCACGTCTACTGGGTCAGCTAATCACCGCGTAGCCACTTCGACGTTCCCGGTCCAGCTAGATCTGCGTTGGTGGGTGATGTTCTTTCTGTCGCTCCTTCTCGATGTGGTGTTGTGGCTCGTCCAGCTCCAGGCCAAGTGCAGGAGGAGTGACAGCAGCAGCAAGCTGAGTTGCTGATGCCCATTGAGCGGCGACAGTGACGCCCCAGCATCTGTTCGTGGCAAGGCAAATAAAATCAGATAGAGGGATATTAAGAGAGAAAGAGAGAGAGGAGAGACAATGAGAAAGGGAGCATATTGAAAGCTGGTTAAGTTGGTTCCCCGCTCATAGCGGGCGGAGGAGGAGGGTTGCGGCACCCGCTGGTCAAATTAATCTTTGAATTAATTGCTTGTAGCTTAGCGCAGAGCATTAATAAATCGTGAGGCACACAAAGCAAACAGCAACAAAAACAAAAACAACACAAGTAGCAGAACAAGGGCTAATAAGGTGTGTCCTGTTCCTCCTCCCCGGCCACGTCCACATCCACGTCCTTTTTCACTAACTTTGATTTAATGCGCCTCCGTTTATCATTCTAATGGCGTGCGTGTAATGTATCCCCAATCCCCAGCGGGCTCTGCTCCGCATTTGTTTTAGTTGCAAAACAATCAGGCTAAGATTTGTATACCTAGTCCAGCCCTGGCCATTTGTTGTGTCTGCGCGGCTGTGTAGCTATGCGTGTGCGTATGTGTGTTTGTGTGTGTGGTCACTGGCCGTGTTCTCTCGGGCTACGGCTTGGGGTTAATTTTTAAACAGGCACTCAGCAGTTTTGCAGCGTTGCGCCTGACTAATGTGCGGCCCTTAATCAAATGAGATATTGATTACACACATTGTTCCAATGAGCAAGGGCAGATTGGGGGCGTTCTTGAAGTGTTAAGATGTGTTAAGAAAGTGGGAGAAGCCTGCACACAGCATTGCGACTCGTTCAATAAACTAGAGACCCGACACATACGTATAAGTAGATAACGAATATCTGTTGATCACTTGAAGATCAAAATTTGAATCAATTTCTTTTAAATAACTTAACACGTAAGAAGGCTAACGAGTGTGATTGACTGGGATATACCTGAAGCTAATCTAAGTTTACTTATTAGATCTCTAAGATATTTTATAACGTTCAAGCTTCGTCTCCCCATCAACAAACTGCCAACACCTATGTAAAGTTTCTTAAAGAACCTTTAACACTGAAAGCCCTTGCTTGCATTCTAACAGAAAGTCGTCAGATGGATATGACTAGTGCAACCTGTTGTCGTACTGTACTACAACATATAGAGATGCAGGGTTTGATAATTTGAAATCGATAGCAACTACTTTCAACTCACTCTTGTGGGTGAGGAACAGCTCGTTGTGCTCGTCTGCGTCGCCGGGCTGATCGAATGGATACATATTCATGTCGGGTGAACGGCCCGAGGCCAGAATGCGTGGCCGATCCTCCTCGATGAGTTTCTCGCTCTCCTGTGCATAGATGTCGTGTATGCGAGCCGAGCACTTGAGCTGCAGATGAAAAAGGAATTGTCAGCAAGAATTAGTTGATTCAGGTCTAAGTGCACCCACCTTGAGGCGCCCCTTGATAAAGTGATGAGTTGTCACAACAAAGTTAAGCTCCAGCACGGAGGACTCCAGATGCTCGGCCAGGTGGCGTTGTATGTCGTAGACCCGCAAGTAATTTGGTGGCACCTGCGCGAAAGTTAGTGAGATGTTGCTTTAAGCTTCAGCGCTTGTACCTACCTGTATATCATTGATCCACCAGGTGAGATTGGCCGCGGGCTTGGAGTAATCCGACGAGCAGTTGCCGTTGATAATATCTCCCAGTCGATAACGGGAGTGGATTCCCGTTATAATCGGCCGCTGAGTGGGAAGTTCTGAATGTGGATGTGTCACATTAAGTACGACAACAAGGAAACTATCTGTAGTTACTTTTACTCACCAACAACCTCCATGTCCGCGGCCACGATAGACGTGTCGAACGTGGGCGCATCGGCTGATACTTCGCAGGCGAACTTGCCAGATATCGAGGTGGGAACATTACGCAATAGCACATGACTGGCATTCGACTGTGTGGTCTGTGGAGAGATGTGAAATGTTATAACATATATTGTACATACGTTCATACATGAATAGTGTACAACAAGGAATACTGTATTTACTGTCCATAAAAGTATGTCAATAACTCAAGGGAGGAGTGTCTTCATCAACTTGTTTCGAATTTTGGTGATAAAGCACATTTATGGTAAAAACCAGTGTCAATCGCTGGCCCCAAGAGTTCAGTCTTGGATGCCATTGGCTGCAGGATGATTATCGTGAAGGTCGTTCAATTTCAGTCGTTTTGCCGGCAACCATCGATTCTGTGAATGAACTGATAAAGCTAGACCGACACACCATATTTGGGCATTCCCATGACAAGTACCAATAAAATTTTACATGATCAATAAAATAAATATTTATCTAAAATATTTGTTCCACGCAAAAAAGGCTTGTGTCGATTGGAGCAAAGCAATGTTAAAACAATCCAATCACGGTTGCTTAAATTCAGTGTTTAACATCTACACAGGTGATGGTGGATGCAGATGAACCAAATCCAGCGAAAGTTGTTCGTGGGAAAAGTAAATCGAAGTAATTGAGTCTTTTTCTAGTATATTAACGGTCATGTGGCTATATTTCCATTACAGGAACGTCAATTCTGAATGTTACATCATCACCTGTTTGCCAACACTGCTCGGAGATACATGTAAAGAAAGCCAAGAAGAGAACACGGACAATGCGAGCTTTCACACATCGGGCTATTTGAACACTGACAATATGGGTAATCCGCCGTACGGCACTGACTTGGCACCCAAAGACTTCTTTCTGTTTCCTCACAGCAAGAAAAATATGCACGATTTGACGCCCGAATAAGCGGTTCCTGCGTTTCAAGCCCATGTTTTGGAGTTATCTCAATCGTAGTGCAAAAAGTGCTAGGAAATTGTGGGGCAAGAAGTAATTGATCGAAAAAAAGCAGTTTAATAAAAACAGAAGTAAAACCTATTGTCACTTAAAAGACGGCTCATTACGTATAGTAGCATAATACTATAGAGAGAAGGTGCTGCGGAGGCAATTACCTGACTGGTGACAATATTATGTTACATATTATCCGGCTCGAAAGACCGCTTTGACCATGTCTTGACGGTGGAACAGAGCGTCAACTCCTACCGTCATTTAATATTGTCAAAGACATTTTTATTTTAATATTAAGTTAATAAAACAAGATTAGCTCAAATTTGCGCATCTATTGCATCGTTGTTTTAAAAAAAACCCAAGATCTGAACAAATCGAAAACTTATTCAAATAGTTTTAACGATGATTTTTAAGCAATATTTTTGATGAGTTCCGCAACAAAAGGACTCAATGACCATCAATAGTCAGGCTTTGCCAAATTATTTTATTTCATTAATTATTCAATTTCTTTGATGGAGTGTTATAAATACCATCTTATGTTAAGCACGAAGGGTTCGAGTAAATATAATATGTATGTACGTGTTTTGTGCATTAACATTTTCAGCAACATTTACCAAAGTGCACGGAGTAATTACCCAATCCATCTGTGTGTGATTGCGTTTGCTTATATAAGATATTGCTGGGTTGCTGCAACAGCTTGAACACAGTTTTGTGGCAGGTCGCTTTTTATTTCCGCATTGTCAGCAAAAGTCAACAACAAAATGTACATGAGAATGTCTGGCAGGACAAGTGGGTGTGTGCCAGCCAGTATGTATGTATGTATGTGTGTGCAACAACAGCAGCGACAGCAAGTGAAAAGTCAAAAATGTTAATTAAAACTTTTTAACATGCATAAAACAAACATCGATATACACATACAGACACAGACACGTGAAACACACGAACACAGATGGAACCGATGCAGCCCGAGCAAACAGTTTGCAAAGCTCGTTGTTGTTGCTGTGCTGCTGCTGCTGCTGTTGTTGTTGTTGTTGTTGTTGTCGTTATCGTTAATACAACCGCCAGCAACAAGAAGAGTTAACAGTTATTTACAGCAATTTACATTGGCAGCTCTTTCAGCTCTCTTTCAGTTTTAATCATCATCATCGTCAGCATCGTGCGGAGAGGGGACTGAGGAGAGAGCACAGAGGAAGAAGGAGAGAGCACAGAGGACTAAGGACTGAGGACCTCGAACTCAGGAGTCAGCAGTCTGTCGGTCTGGAGTCGGGGGTCGGGGGGCAGGAGTCAGGAGTCGGGACTTACCTCGACATCAATTTCGTTCGTTTTCGTAAATATCTTCCAGGCCGGGTTCTCCTTGGGCGTGTAGCGATAGAACTCCCTGCGGCCCCGGTACCACTTCACCGCATAGAGCGTGTCGTTCTCGATGTCATAATTGCAGATTAAGAGCGCATTATCGCCGCGTTTAACGGCCGCCGGAATGCGAACGTTCACGTTGCGTAGCCCAACAGCCAGATCTACAAAGGAAACAACAGAGAGAGAGAGAGAGAGAGAGAGTGAGTGAGAGAGTGGGAAGGAATGAGTAAGCAGTAGTTGTGCAGCAAGCCGAGCCAAGCCAGGCAGTAAGCATTGTCACAAGGGCTTAAATATGACAAGTTATTGTAGCTTAATTATGATGCCAGGTGCCAAGCGGCTTACACTGGCTTCTCGCGCTCGAATACGCGTGGAGAGCGCTTAGCACGGCGCGATGTGGATGTAGCACATAAGCTGGGAGTCAGTATCGTCTAAGTTTGAGTTAATAGTCTGTTTAATTTTGCGGGTTAAGTGAGAATTGGGTGTGCCGTGTATGGAAGCAACAGTTTCCATCATTTTGTACCGATCTCAAGAGATATTCCACTTTGACTCAAACAGACCATACCAGGGCCGTAGTGAGGAGGGTGTGGAGTGCATTAGGGCCTCAACTGCCTACCCTAAAATTTAAGTCGAAGTATTCAATTGCAATTTTTACAATTTGAGAAAATTTATTTACATACACGTATGCTTATGGTGTCAACATATTCTACTACTAATACTGGAATACTTTTGATATTTAGATGAACTAAATTTTTTATATTATATACAGTACAAATTATATTCCGTTGGAGTAAAGCTTAATGACGTTTCTACTGTAGAAAATACAACTCGGGGCTTACTTGAAAACAAAAGAACAAGACAAAAAGACTTTAAAAGTTGTTCGATCACATTCTTATTAATATTTCCTATTCTATTCACGTGAAAAAGAATTAAGCTTGCAGGGGAACAAATGAATTAAATCCCGATCTTATAAAATGCTTATTTTCTTGCTTTTGCAATTACTATCTCATAATTAAAATATATTTAAATGCTAAAATTGAAAAAACAAAGAAAGCTGATTTTTCAAAAACCTTAAATGACAATTTTAAAACTTTAACATGTAACTAACATCAACATACATATAGCTAACATTACATTTTTTGATTTTCTTAACAGTTTTCTATTCTAAACTTCAGATTTTTATTTCAGCAAGGTAACTTTACTAGGGGCCCCAAAGACAAAGTATTGCACAAGGGCCCCCGAACTCGTCACTACGGCCCTGGAGTTCACTGAACTTTTGTGTGGTGTGATCCAAAATGAGAACACACGAAAAAGAAAAAGTAGGTCACAGATCGTCACGGCCGTGAAGAATCAACAATCAACAAAAAACTAAAGAGAGTGACGAAAATAAAACTTGCCCGCATGTGTAGAGTGCGAGGAGAGAGCGAGATAGCAACAGCTTTGCTGGTTGTACACGTTGAGCTGATAAAGTGGTGGCCCATCGCGGCGGTGGCCACTGCCCTAGCGGCCCTGTGCGCCTGGCCGAATTTATAAAAAACTTCCTAGTAAAATTGAAAATCGAAAGTGAATCTTTGTTTCGTCGGACTCCCGACTGAGAGAGAGGCGCCACCGCGATCATAAATCATAAAGCACTCCAACCACCTAGGAAATTGCGCTGCTGCTGATTATCAGGGCTCCAGGAACCCGTGTTAAGTGCTGCCTATGTAACCGACGGGTGAGCAAGTCCGGTCATTGAACCCGCATGCGGAAGAGAAATAGTTGCAGGGCGCGTCGAGGGTGCACGACTAGCAGATACTTAGCAATAGAGGGCAGATGGATAAAGAAACTAATATATTTTGATATATACATGTTTGGATTTGTACAACGTACAAAAAAAATATTTAATATATTTATATATTAAAGAGTGAAGTCACGTCATGAACATACTGCTGCTTAAGGGTACAGGGTATTACTGATACTTTGACAACGCGAAAAAGCAGAAAACCAATGACAAATAAACGACTTGAGGCAGAATGTATGTTTGTAAATGTATTTATATATGTTTATAGTTATATAGCTATACCTTTATAGATAGGTACACATATATTTGGATTGCTATAAGTAAGTTAAATACACGTGTATGTATGGTATGTATACCCAATGGGAACACAAAAATATTGTGATTCATTAGAGTGCGTTTATATTTGTAGATTATTTTGCGATTCTTCGTTATTCTTGAACAAAACTATAAACGTTAAGAATATTATAAACCTTAAGATCAACCGAATCTTGAAATGTTTATATAAAATAACATTATATTATCTGAAATGAAGAAACAAAATCAATTCGCATGTGAAACAGTTGAGTTTGCTGATGACATCGCGGAGCTTCCATATTTTACCTTATAGATTGGTTGAGCTGGTAGCATGATAACCGGTTAGTCGGTGTTGTTGTTGTTGTTGTCGTTGATGTTGCTAAAACAATTGACTGGCGAGGCTCGTTCGGATTGTCCCCAAGTCGGCTCAGTCAGCTCATTTCTGGTTAACCTTGAATGCTAATTGTTGTTTCACCTTGATTTTTACGGCACTCGCGCGCGCACTACGCAGCCCGCAGTTGTCTTTATTGTTTTTGTTGTCGTTGTGCTCATATCAACATAAAAATTTCATGCTGCTGCCCCCGAATCGGAGTGAACGAAGCGAAGACGTTGGCGCTCTCGTCGACGCTGCGCGCCGGTTCCAAATAGTACGAAAAAACTAATCACATACGCCGTGCTGTGCGCTCTGCCCCGGCCCTGGTCTAGCCGGGCGAAGCAGCCGGCGCGGATGGGGCAAATTTGCGTAAGCCGATTGGATTGTTTTGCCGAAAAGCAACAGTAGACAATACAATATGCCGCTGTTTGCCGGCTAGTGGGCGGCAGAAGTGGGCGGGCCAGAGCGAGAACTGAGGATGGGGCCCGAAGCCAACTATTTAGACTATTTAGAAACCGTTGCTGTTCTATTTTGGCCAGGCCAACAGAAGGTTTACCAAGTGCTCGCCGCACACTGCCGCTTTTGCAGTTTATTTAACTGAAGCAACAACAAGAGCAGCAACAGCAGCGACAATGGCAACAACAACGACAACAAAATAAAGGAAACCTTGAATCGACAGCCCGCTGATCGGATCGGACTGGAAAACCTTGGAAAACCAAAACAACGAACAATAATCGTCGCACTCACATACCTACAATAAACACACGTGCGCACATAATACGCATTCGTTAACCTGGCATACACTAGCAACCACCCGCACATAGCCACGCACAGATACATATGTATGCGTATGTATACAACATACACACAATATATACACCTTTGGTTCTAGGTATGTAAACTGTGTATACATATGTATGTACCGAAACTGTTTGTACATATGCACACCTTATGTTGATATTTAAAATTGACAAGTTGCTTGGCTGAACTAGGCGAAAGAGAGCGAAATGTTCTAAAGACTCTCGTCGAGAGAGGTAAACCGATTATCAAAATAATGTACTTTATAATGGGCAATATAAGTAAATATTCTCATATGCCAATAAAAGCTATGAATGCCTACAATATCACTATTCCAGCTGTACGTAGTTCTATCATGCAAGGGTATCATGACTAATGAAGAGCCTTATAACGATCCCATAAACTTAAGTTGTAATGCAAAACATTTTAGATTATCCATATCTAGGAATGACGTATCTAGGCAACATTAAATACTTATCCAGTAGTTATTCGATTGATTAATATCTTAATAGATACACAAAATAAAAAAAAATAAAAAAATACTAAATAATTATTTTATTTCTTACATAAATTGATTTAACTGATTTTATTTTCTTTCTATAGTTTCATACATCCTTAATATTACATTGAAAACATTTAAATAAATATTTCCAATTGTTTTTGTATGTATTATATAAGTATTAATATCTTGATAGTGTTTACACTGGAATTACCTCTGTTTGATTGTTTTTCAGCACTACCTCGCAGTCAAATTTGTTACACTTTGAAAACTTTTATCATAATTAGCCGCCTTTTATATAATATTCAGCAAACAATAGACTGATAAGTATTTGCAGTGTTTCAACTTATTCTTTGCAAGAGCAAAAGTGTTAATTTATTTGTATTATTAAATATATATTTATGATCAAATATTGCCTTTAAATATTTTTAGTATTATGAAATAGAAATATAGTATTCGTAAATTCAATATAAGATATAAATATACTTACATTTACAAGATTTCTTGACACACTGTACAAATATACCAAAAACTAGAAAGAATGAAAACTGAGGTATTTCCTACGCCACCATGGAATTTTATAGAATTACTTAAAAGTTCTTTAAAAGCGTAGGTAATCAATTTGTAATAAACATTACATTTTTATTTTGAAAACGTTTACTTTGGACTGATTTTTTTCATATATGTATCATATATGTCGATGACATGAAGAAAAATATGGCTCTATATATAACCCATCGTTTCAGAGGTATCTTTAGCTACTGCCCGAAATGCATATACCCTCTGCAAATTTACTTATATAAGAACAAAAATTCTGTTCCCACTTTTCAGTTCCCTGCAAAGTCTTCGCATGTACTATGGGGAATTCGGGCTCTTTTTTTGACATTAATGTATCTTTTACATGTTTGTAAATATTGCAGAATTTTAATATTAGCGGTTAGGTAACGATTAGGCGGAGATCAAACTATTATACACCATGCTTACTTTACTTACATGCAGAGATATTAATTAATGTTACAAAAAAGGCCAATTTCCCCATAGTTGCTTGGTGTGCAACTTTAAAGCCAAATAATGTGCACTCACAAACAGAGAGTGAGTGTATTTGTGAGTGTGGTTTGTGCGTGTGAGTCTTCTTTTCACGATGCTGTTCATCCCATTCGATTGTTAAGGTTTTCAACGCCGACCCAAAGTAAAGCAGCAGCAGAGGCAGCGCCGGCAACAATGAACGGGGTCAAGAAGAGACGCGCAGAAGCAGCAACATAAACAACAACAACAACAACAAGAGCAGCAGCAGAAGCAGAAGAGCAAAGAGCCGTGAGTTGAGAGTCGTTGAGCGGGCGGGCGTCGCACTATGGGCGCCTGCTACTTTGTGCCTGTATATTATCGATCATGTTGAAAAGCGAAAGTGAAGAAGACGACGGACAGTGTCGACAACGCGTCGCCAACGGCCCATTGAGAGGAGGCGGGGGCGCTCCCCACTGGCATGGCAACACACAAAAATACGTGTGTATGATAATTGTACGCACGACTGGCCCTCAATTTATTGTTGTAGTTGTTTTTATTGTTGCTGTTGCTGCTGCTGCTGCTGCCATTGTTGTGTTTGTTTGTTATCCCTGTGCTGCGCTCGTCTGCTTGCCTGGTTCGTAAACAAATCAAGCTATCGATTTCTACATAAAAAACGAAAAACGAAAGTGACGACGCAGCGAAGCAGCCACGGCGGCCCTGGACCCTGTCGAACTGGGTTGGGGTTAGGGCCCTGGCCCCCAGTGCATAACCCAATTCATTGGACAGCGTTCGCAGTGACCCTCGGGTTGAACGCACTGCGAGGTGAACGACCCCTAACAGTGTCACGTTCAGGGACCGCCCGTGACCCCGGCCCTGGCCGGTCGAACGATCGCTGCGATCGAGTGAAAGAAAAATCAGACGCCTGTCGCAAGTATCAGGCACGCAGCGCAGAGAGCAGCAGGTAGCGCGTGAAACGGGGCAACGCACAGTTTACAGTTGCTTTTTTCGGCAGTTCAACGACCGGCGGACGAACGAATTCGAAGATCGTTGACCGCGCCGAGCGCACCGCAGCGCAAAGAGAGCGTAACGAGCACGAAGTGAGAGAGAGAGAGCGAGCAAGTGCTGTCAATTTAGCTACGTCCCCGCTAAATGTAACGTGTTATTGACAAATTTAGGGAAATTGTTAAGAGAATTATAGCTATTTTCGGCTTATTTTAACAACATGTGGTAGCTTCATATATTTTTATACGACACCACACTTGAATACTTTTGTAGTATTTTTTATTTATGTGGCAACAAAACATCGATAAGCCAAAAGAGCATTTAATTGTATCGTTTCAAATTACAAAGGCAATTTTATTAAAGTTATGTATGTACCACGACACATTCAATTGGTGCCACCAATTTAGCTATTTTCTCATTTAATTTTGTGTACATTTTTTTGTTAATACCAAAAACTCTATACAATCAGCCTTATTTTTATTGCAACTGCTATATGCAGTTGATTTTTGATTAATTAGGCTATTCAAATATTCTAGCAGCACTGTTCACAATTAGTACAGTGCTATTGGCTTTTTTTAACTACCAAGAAGAAACTAGAAAATATTTCTACCTTTTTTTAAGGGCCGTTTTAGCTATCTTAAGAACCGAAAGACTTGCCAGCACTGCTGAGAGCACAGCAACAATGCTGACGTCAGCGGATTGTAGCAACGAAGAGAAGGAGAAAGAGGGAAAGGGGAAATGAACAATGACGATTGAGTGTCAGGGTTTATGGCTAGAAAGCCGTTGGTGTTAATTAGTTTAGATCAGAAGAGTGTCTAACAATTTGAAATGTTAGTTTGTACTATATAATGGTATGTTATATAGCCAGACACTACGGAATGGAAGTACTTCCTAAATAGCCTCTTCATTTTCAGTGTGTTGTCTTTCTTGGGTTAATTTAACAACAAATGCCTGAAAGATTGCCCTACAGAGTGGAACGTGAGCTACGTAACGATCCACTTAATATATTTTTGCTTTTCCAACCGCTATAAACAATATTTTTTTGTTTAATTCGAAATCATAAACTTTTTGTAACAAGCGCACAGCAAACGCTTGAAAGTCGTTTGTACAATGCACTTCACTCTCGCCGCTCCGCGACTTGGGTTCCGAATGGAAATGAAAACAACACCATGCGGCGGGCAACGGGCGGTACACTGAGTTCCGCGGGGCGGAAGGGCGGCAGGCCCGCGCGAGGTTGTCTGATAAGCGAGACATAGCAAGGTACACGCCCAGTCAGTCACTTGGTGATATGAGCTCATGAGAAAGTCTATATGTTTGGGTGTCTCGAAGTGCCCTACAGTACTGTGGAGTGCGGACACAACTGTAATATGGCAAATTGTTACAAAAAGAATAATATAGTATAGTAATAGAGACCCACAGCTGAAAGCCCTGTGCGCTGCCTTAACATATTCTCCAGATTTTCACGGCCAGAGCAACACCAAAGTGGATTTATGTATGTATGCTTTGGAACAGGAGAAGAAGACGGAGCTAACAAACGTAAAAGCACTTTCGATTTCATTGGGACTTGAGACTTCTTCCATGGAGAGCATTTATCCAAACTCCCAGGCGTACAGTTTTAAAGTGGACGTGTTTGTATCTGTTTCGAGGCATTCATTTTTTCGGATAAAACGTGATTTCTGTTTAAACGTTTGTATCTATGTGTGGTTACACTTGAAGAAATTCTCTAGAAATTGAAAAAAGTTGGTAATGCCAATGTGGTGTATAAGAAAAATGTTTTTATTATAAGCGGATGTAAACAGTACTAACATATCAAGGTCGTCGAAACGGGGACAAATATGGTATGCATGTGTACATATGAACATACATAGATATGCATACTATATTTGT
Organism: Zaprionus indianus; assembly: GCA_018904595.1. NCBI lineage: Eukaryota > Metazoa > Arthropoda > Insecta > Diptera > Drosophilidae > Zaprionus > Zaprionus indianus. Next base: position 20,519 of record JAEIHA010000351.1, on the reverse strand, counting down.
TTACATATGAACATACATTCATATGTACATATGCATACATGTTCATGTGCATGTGTATATTACAATTATACGGAAAATATAATAACTTCAAATTTCTTTCTAGTAGTTATAGATATTTATTTCTTTAGAGAGTAATAAATTCATAACTAAATAGCATGTTATACTTTAAATATACATAATATTAATTTTACTATATACATTTACACATAGTATGTACATATATATTTACATAATATATTTCAACAAGTTATTAAAATTTCTGGTAAAGGTTAAATACTTTTGTGCCCTCATCACCGATACATTTGTAATTTTTTTACAGTTAGGGGTATATTTTTTAAGAATTTAGGTAAACAAAAAATAATTTATTTCTAGTTATTTTTAAATTGAATTTTAACAACGAGGGCACATATCTAACTATAACCAAGTTTCTCTCCGTGTATTTGGCATTATTTAAGCAAATGAGTCCAAAGCTCAGTGAGGAATTTGAAATCAACGAATAAACAAATTAACTCGGCACAGCGGAAAGATAAATACGGCATGTGCATGTGTCCACACACACACACTTATACATTAAATATGCACACACATACATATGTACATATGTATATATCCAGACAGTACGTACACAAATATGTTTGTTTATGTTATGTACATACATACATACATATACATATTCACGCGCTGGGCCAACTTACGGACTTATCGGATCGCCGCGTCTTCGCTTCGACGACGGCGGAGGCTTGCTGCTCGTGGCGGCTGCTCGCCTATTCAAATTAGTACAAAATAATACCGTATTTCCTAGAGTTTTACGGATTTACCGTTACGCCGTAGTAGCATAGGAATGCTATGCTGAGGGCAACGCCATTCGGATAGAGCGTGAACGGTGGGGAGAGAGGGAGACAGACAACAAAGTGAGAGAGGGCGAGACTTGTGCTTTTCTGTGCCCCGTGTAGCGCATTATGGGAACAGAGAAGACGCAGCCAAATCGACAAACATATCGAGAAGAACAACAACTTTATAACAATTTGAACCGTTTGTTTTGTGTGCAAGTCGCGGCTCTCGACAAATATTTTTATTTTGTTTATAAAATTTTACCACGGAGAGCGTAAAAAGTTTAAAACATTTTAAATAGTTTGCTAATTGAACAGGTGACCAGCAAAGGCGGCAGCTGGCCGTTGCCCGCCGATCGCATGCGCCTCTTCATGCCATACAACGCCATAGCATGCCACGCACAGCAAATTGGGCGTCGATTGTCGAACAAGCCAAGAGCGAACAAGCGACAGTGAGAAAGAGAAAGCAGAGATCCGACAACAGCAGCAATATCAGCAGCGATCGCCTAAAGTGGGTCAGAGGCGGGCAGGGGGAGGAGAAAGAGAAACAAGACGCAAATGAGAACACTAAATGTATTCTTCCCGGGGTGGCATAGAGAGGTGGGTCGTGGGTTAGCAAAGCTAACGAGAACATAAATAAGTAGGACAAAAAAGAATGGAACTTTTTGGGGTACCCAAAACTCAATTGCAATTCAAGTAGAGTTATACAAACATATTCCTACATATAAAATAACTTTATATATACATACATACATATAGGTATACTAGGTACGTATGTATGAAAATATATACAAATCATTCATTGAAAGCTCTCTTGACGGACACTCACCAACACGATGATCTCACAGTGCCTAGAGCGAAATTCGTGGCAAAATATGTACGAACATTTATTTGTTAGATGATCACTATAGAAACTGTAAGTTTGCTGGATAAATTATCATTTTGTGATCTATATTTCATTGATCTAAAAATTTTGTTTCAATCTAATAAGATTAACAGCTGAGATCTGTGTGTTCATCTGGTTATCCGGACAGACAGAGAGACATGGCTAAATCGACTCGGCTAGTGATCCTGAGCAAGAATTTATATGCTTTGTGAGGTCTCCCACGCCTCCTTGTGCCTGCTACATATGTATGTATATTTGCCAATAGGTATATAGATTTTGTTAACAATTTTCAAAGGGTATAAAAAGGAGGAGGATTATGCAGTCAAATAAATTACTGTACAATTTCTACAGGTAGGGCTAAGGTGTGGTATTTCGAAAAATAGTATAGACAACTTCAAGTTCAAGATTGAAAATATAAGTACATAAGTAAGTTTGAGTGACATATCTTAATAAAACAGATCAATCTAAAGCTTTTAGGTAAACGACATGTTTCGATTTACTTACATAACAATTAAAATTACTATCATATGTTTATCATTTAACAAAATCAGATTATTGATTGCGATACAGTTCGTTTTAAAAGAGCTGCGTCTCAGCATTGGACTTTTCCCTTCAGTTCCCATTATCAATTTCTAGGTAACTCTTATATTCCCTACATTTTTTTAGTTTCTTAAGCAAAAATTTTGTATTTCATGGAAGGAAATACGTAGTTAGTTATTTTTTAATTTCTGTTTTCTTCTTCATTTCTTCCTTTCGTTTTCTTCTTAAAGTCAAGTTTAAATTTCTCTAGAATGAGTAAATCATCTATGTTGAATTTATTCATACATACGTGTACATACATATATTTTAATACTAAAGTTATTTTAAGACTTCAACAGGAAAATCTAATACAAATAGTAATAATATAATATTTTTGTAGAGTTGATTAATTGAAAGGCAAGTAGAAGTGAAGTGGCGTACGCCGCGGTCCCAGATTGCGATATATCCACGGCATCAAGTGAGTCATGTTCACAAATATATATTCGCGCCCAACGTTGCCCACAGTAATGCCCGCCAGGGTGTATCGACGAGGCTCGCCACGCATGGGGCACACGAGAGCAGCTCCACTGTTTAGTCCGTTAGCGGAAATTGTTTTTAGAGAGGAGGTGCAGCTGAAGCTGGGATCGATGCTCCCATCGTCATTCTTGTAAAACTTCGGCAAGCTTCGAGCGCACTCCTCACGGGATTTCGGTTCAAAATGGATCTTCTTAGGCTTCCCATCGTAATTCGACCATGCTGTTGATAGACACTGCGAAATATCGAAAGTGGCACCCTGCGTGGGCAGGCAGACATTTCCGATATTTGGCTGTCGCCCATAGCTGACCTTCAGAACAAGCAGTGCAATATTATAAACGAAGCCATCGAACTTCTCATGAATGACAATCGACTCAACCGAGCGGTTGATGTGCGGCATAATCTCATCTTCGTTCTTCAAGTCCCACTCGCCGGCTACAACTGTCAGTGTATCAGCGGTTAGGTTCCTAAAGGGACTTGCAACCGTGAGCACAATGTCGGGCGCTATAAGGGAACCGGCAGCAACGAAGGTAGTATTCAAGATGGCCACCATCCACGGAAATTCGGCGAATTGGGTCTCGTCCTCACTCGTCTTTGCTTTGCGCATTGCATAGGCAGCCTCTGGGCTTCCGAAACCACAGCCGAAGTTTTCGATCTTTTAAGTGACAGACGATCGATTAGTAACAGATCAAGCTAAAGTAATTCACTTAGTTACCTCTTTGTGTTTGTCGAAGACCTTGGATAGGTCGATCACACTTCGATCTTCATTATTGGGCGGCAAAGTTAATCCACTATTCGCCGAATTGGATTCGGAGCTTGTGTCACTTTCAGCCGCAACATTTATTACTTCTTCGTCGGCTGTTAATTCACATATTCCCAATGAGATACATGTGAATAGCGTTACGATCACTGCTACTTTATACATTCCCCACATTTTCAAGTAGTATTCTCTCGATTATTCCCGACTATTACACTGTACGACCTTCACACTCCCAAATGTGTGAAACAACTAGAGGAAGTCCAGGGTGAAAAAGAGTCTTATAACGCTTATCCAACTTACATTTGTGGTTGAGTTATTATAAAGTAGGTTGACTCAAGAAAGCGATAATAACGTAGACTCACTCAACCACAAATATTTATAGCACTATGGATTACCTCGCGAACTGTGACGAGTCTTTTGCTTTCGATTAATCTTTAAATCTCGCTGGGCTTAAAAATCAGTTTTCAGCTCCGTTGGCAGGTTGTCAACGAGGGCGGACTTTAGTTCCTGCCCGGACTGCGACAGTTCCTGGTGTCGTCCAGGCTCGAGGGCCATTTGACACCACCTGCGTCACCTGTGCGCGACGTGGCGGGGGATGCTGTGGGCTGGAGTGCGGGTGGGGGTGTCGTGTTTTGCAGGGTGCGCTCTTCCGTTCTTTGGTCATATGGTTGGTTGGCTGCCTGTTGCACTTTTGCACATAATCATGTCATATGAAGCGTACGACGGGGCAGGATAAGATCAGCAAGGGGGCAGGGGGAGCATGAGATGGAGGACGGTTGCCAGTTCGCTTGCGACTTGGCCATCTTGCTCGGGCTTTGGCATGGCGACATGTGTCGCTTAACTTTAGATGGCTGCGGGGCCTCCGACTTGTTTCCTTTTGGCCCCTTTTTTTTGTTAACTTTTCACTTTGGTTTTATGTTGTGTGTGTGTGTTTTTGTTGTTGCTGTTGTTGATGTTGTGTGTGATGTGTGCGCTGTGTGTGCTGTTGCCTGTCTCGTACACTTTACAACGGATATGAGCGACGAGCAGCAGAGCGGGCCGGACAGGATGGGCTTGTCGAGCTGTGGCACCTGGACACGATGGGTGTTAAAATAACAGGCAGCCAACATATTGACTTTTAAAGTAAGCATTATGGCGGTAAATTTTTATGAAACCTTCGCCTGTCACAGTCCCTGTCCCAGTCCCAGCAGTGTTCCTTCCAGTTCCTTTCCATGCTTTGCCCACTTCCTCCAGTTTGCCAGCTCTCCAGTTCGCCAGTTTGCTGGTTTGCCGGGCATGGCTCGACGTTTGGCTCGTTGTCAGACAGCTGAGTGATTTATATGTATTGTTTAATATTATTATGGCTGGCAGGTTTGCAGCCGGTACCAGGTGCTGCCCCGTGGCAGCTGGGCAGGCGATAGCCTCCACTCCGGCATTGCAATGGCTCAGCCTGTCGTTCCGCCCGTCGGCTGTGCAAAATGCGAAAAATTGAGCACATTACAAGCAGCGGCAGTCGAAGTCATCGTCCTCCTCTCCCATCCCACTCGCCACGTGCTACTTGCTCCGCGTTCCGTGTCCGTGTCCATGTCCATGTTCATGTCCCATGTCCATGTGGTCGACAATAATTGTTAAAGTGTGCGGTCTGTGAACGATGCGAATGATGAAGTGTCTCGGAACCTGCCGACGAAGGGGTTACCTGCTCGAGGCCGCAAAACTTCCGAGTGGCCATTGAGAAAAGTTTCTGTTGACGTTGCAATTCAATGGAGACTCAACTGCTGCAACGGACAATGATGGGAATCATTCTAGCACCTTACAATAAATGTAAAAACCTTTGTTGCTATGTTGCGCTTAGTGGCACTATGTTATTATATTGTAATTAAGTGTGGCCCTACTCGATGCTGAATCGTAAGTTGATCTACTAAACGATAGCCCTGTCGATATCCCTATCGATAGAAGAGTGTTGCATAGCGCTGAAGGAGCGGCACAGCGTCACTATTTTTTGAGAAAACCAAGTAGATTGATTGGAAATACTGCGGTCAAATTTAAAAATAAAAATAAAACAAAAATACCTTCAGAATTCAATTAGGTATATGCAAGTGAGAATGGCTTTAGAAGTAGCAAGGCACTCTTAATATTTAAATATAAACATAGGTCATATGTATGTGCATCTATAGGTACTCCATGTGTACGTTCTAATTGCTCATTAGAAACCGCAGAATGAGGAAAAGGTGTGTGCCAAAGAATGAAAGAGGAAAAACCAATCGGCGTTCTCCTACGTTTGCCTACCCTTCTCAGCCGAAGCAAATCACTTACCCCTAATTACACAAGCCACATAATTTGCTCATTAAATCTATACAACTGATTAAACAGGGAACCCCTTCTGTGATGGCAACAAACTTGCCGCTGCTGCCTTAATTAAATTTCGATCCGCGGGCAACTTTGTGTCGCTGTTGTCAGCCTCATTTATTACTGTCAATTTTGGTGAATTCATTTTCATTGTTTCATTTGCAGAAATTTGCAAAAAATTCCACAATAAATAAATTGTATCTCACAATTAATCGGGCAACAAATGCAACGCAAGAGAATCCCTCGTAGCCTTTGATGCCCAACTCACCTCGTGTTATGAATATTTTTATTTTATTTTACGGATTCTCGTTTTGCTATTATTATAAAAGCAAAGAGCAAATTATTATTCAATTAAATCGTCAGCAAAGTGATGCTGAAATTGTGCTAATAAAAAGTTTATTAAAAAACTGAATGGTGAAATGCAAATGATATTAAATACATGCGCGCATGTGTTTGTGTATTGCTGCATATAAATGTGCGTATAATTAATTTCAATTTTGTGCTGTTGCGGCTCTTGTTTGCTCCCGCTACCCTCTCTTCAAGCAACCCCCCTGCTTTAGCGCGCCTGATTGATTGCATTTTAAATGTGTTTTTGTTGTTGCCGCTGCTCGCTCTTCGCGCCACACAGACGAATAAATATTAAATACCAGCCTAAAAGTATGCAGCGCTTTTTAATATTCCCGTTCCGCTTTTATCATTTGTCTGCAAAACTTATAATACACTCTCGAATCGTTTCAATAGCAGCTATCGGCTTGAGAGTATTTTGTGGTTGATTGGTTGCTCGTGACACTCGGCTTTGTTCCGTTGCGATTGTTTTTGCGACTGAGCCCGCGAGTATGCAACACATTTCCACTTTTAATTAATTTAAGGAATTATGCCATTTATGAATGGGATGAAGTTAATACGTATCACAGATATTCATAAATTAAAGGTGGCATATATCGTAAAAGAAACAAACATTTTTACAGTAAATATATGTATTATATGTATATTATAATACAAATGATATTTTCTTCGTATTAGTTTGTTACCAGCCGCAAAGTATGCATCATTTTAAATCTACCATACAAATTTACCATTGAGTTGGTACTACCTTTATAAGGGTATTCGCATACAGCCCACAAGCTTAAATTATATTTGTTTAAATCTATATTTGTGTGTATGTACGAGTATAAGCCAATGTGGGGGGGAGTAATGGGGCGGTGCGGGGCGGGTCTTATGGCTTTATAGTGGTTTGCATAAGCTTGCGGCGCACAGGTGACTCGCTTAATTACCGTTTCAAAGGGTTCGTTTTTTAAGGGCAAATGTTTAATTTTTTCGGCATATGTAAGTCGAGGCTTAGTAGCCGATTTGGGTGTGTACAAATTAATATTTAATGCGATTGCCACAAAGTACTTGCAGCGATTAAAAGCGGACAAAAACAAAGCTGACATCGAAACGAAAAACTGTTATCGACTGCGCAGGTGAAGTAACACCTGCAATTATGTGGTCTTCTTACGATTATTGCCGCCAGGGACGGGCCTCGAGTGCTGCTCTTTCCTGGAAGAGTTCATTAGTTCTGCTCAGGCGATGATCGCACAATTAAAGCAGTTTAATAATTCAGCAACCACACAACTTGCGACCGTAGACAGGAATCTCAGTTGGCGACAACAGCAACACAACAACAACAACAAGAGCAACGCCAAATTGAGGTGTAATTGAGAGGCTGTGGTTGAATATTTGCGGGTTTTGTGCGGCGTTAATTGGAAATAGCCCTGAGTTGAGTGCTGGGAGTCTTTCTTCCCATTGCGGGTGTCTGTGTCTGCCTACGAGGGGAGAAGGGGAAGGTCAACGTAGGCTGTGAGCTTCTAGTGTTAACCCAAAGCACACAGATCTGATCCAGCTCGGCTTTTGAAATTCGATTCCAATAATGAAATTTAAGTATCAAAGCAAACACAAACTGCTTAAATCAATTAAACGCGCAGCACGACACACAGCTGGTGGTAAGTGACGGCAAAGCGAAATGAATCTGTCAAGGGAAACTTTCCCCCACTCACTCTCTTTCTCACTCACTTCACTCTCACGCACTGGGAGCAGTGCTGGTTAAGTCCTTCTTTTATTTAGGTACTCCGCCAATCTGTCCGGACCATCAATTGTCATTGAACTACCTTCATCCGCACTACATCGGTCACTTCTCGTACGGTCATCTCTGTTCACCATGTTGGGCTCCATCTACTTTGCGCTCTACGAGTTCTTCAAGTTTGTCTGCCCGTTGCGCATCTTCCACGATCTCGAGGAAATGGACCAGCTGAACCACTTACTGAACATCGAAGATGCCTGGTACGAGGTGTGACCCGCCTTTGACATGGCAACTAATTGATTGATGATGTGCCCACAGTAGCCAATAAAATCTGACTTCAGCTTGTTGCCAGGCAGCTGGAGCCCGATACAGTTTTTCGCTCAATTGTCACATAATTTCCGCATAAATTTTCAAATAATTTGAAGCTTAGCTCCTCCACCTCCTCCTCCTGCTGCCTTTGAGTGCCAGGCAACCCAAGGATTGCGTAGGTAACCAGCGCAATGAGCGCCGAATGAAATTTATTGCCTTGGCTTATGGCTTATGCTCAAGTATCTGCCAGAGGGGTAGGGGTAGCGCCACGGGGCGAGGGGGTGGCCCTGGGTGGTGCGCACTATCTGGCATTTGAGTGGCGTTGAGTTGGCTGTAATTGCGTATTAAAATTATACACCAGGGACCATTTGTTTAATGAAATGTTGCGATGTCTGTAAGCTAATTAGCTTGTCCTAGTCGAGTATTTTCGCATTTATGCTGCGTAACACGGCTCCGCACAGGGTTGCCCCGCTACGCAGATGACGCTAATTCTGATGATGATAACAAAGCGCGTAGTTGAGTTTTTCATTTGCCGCATGATAGCGTTTTAGCGTAAATGTGTCGCAGAGCGACCTATGGCAGACAAGCGGGAGAAGATTGCAATGAAGGAGATAAGCACTGGGTGGATATGAAGGATGGATCACCATTATGAGAACTATTTAAGGAATTAGCAACTTTGAAATATGAAACTAATAATCATTTTGCTCGTAATACCCTTGCAGAGGGAGTTGGGTATATAGGTTAGGAGATATCTCCGACCATATAAAGTAGGAATTATGCAACAGCATCAACAGAACTAGGCCTTTCTGTTTATTCCACCATCTTTCGGTTCTTCCTCAACAACTCAACTCAACTACTCAAAGCCAATCAAATGAAGACAGTAATCGACGACTATATTCTAAGGCTTTCATAGGAACACTCAGTAAGAAGTGGAGATTTTCATGAATAAGTATCATATGTCCGGAGATGAGTGTTATTATAGCTGTCGACTAGCCCTGCCCTATCTGTCCGCTTGTGTCCATCTGTTCCCAAGTCTGTAGTAATGTAAACTAGTCTCTTAACTTAGAGGTAACTTGATTATTCATATGCTATTTCAGTTTCGATTCTAATTCAAGCAACCCCAAGTTTGTTCATAGGCAAAGGTGTTTCCTGGAATACTGAGACACCCAAGCTGACCCTGTGCAGGCGGCAGCAGCAGAGGGTGATGCTGCCCGGGCAAATGTCAATCGTCAATCGGCGTCAATCCTCAATCGCTTAGCACGGAGGCAATTTGCTCTGCCCGTCACCTGCTGCTTGCTTCGACACCCACAAACACGCTCCGTGTGGTCGCTTCCTTTTTATTTGTTGTTCATGTTGTGCTGTCATTTCGCCAGGAACAGTTGACACAGCTCGACTTTTGGCATCGAGCATGGAGCGAACTTTGAACTAATCTATTTGTGTTTGCTTAACTTTGCAGCGATTAACTCAGCGATGTCGTGTGTTCCCGCCTTGAGTTGCCTCGTGACAGCCTAGTGTCCCTTGTCTAGTCGGTAGTTAGGGACACTGTGTAGTAACAGAGCTGAAAGGTGATAGGGAGAAGGCCGCTGTGACAGGCCCTCGACTCTTGTTCGTGCTGCTAGTTAATCTTGCGCTGCATCGCCAGGACGAACGAATCCTGTTCTCCATAACAGCTAAGCAGCCTGGCCAATTATGAGACGATTTCGGGTTTCTACTTAGCTGTCATTAATACCGTAAATTAGCCCGACCACCAACTACGTATACACACTCAGATACACAGACATACACATACACTTACACATACACATGTACAATACATATTCGTTCCGTGCAGAGATAATAACTTCTACTTGCGTGGACAGGGTGCCAATTCAGGAAGGAGCTTTAATTAATACGCCTCACTGAGCACTGTCGGAACAATCCCCCTCCTCCCCACCTTCCTTCCTCCCCCCTTCCCGCCTCTTCCTCTCACTGATGGTCTCTCAGATTTCTCGTCGAGTTAAGCAGCTGATTGCCAGATTTGTTAATTATGCACGCCATAATTAATGCCTTCTCTCATCAACTTATTCTCCATTTATCTGGACACCGAAACCATCACCCCCCCACCCCATTCCTCCTCCGTTTCTCCTGCTAATTGTCAATAAATTTGCGTGCTCAAAATATCATTTTCGACTAAGAGCTCAGCTAGTTCCTCCCTGCTCCATTGAGCTGTCATGCTGCCTGTCAGTTGTGCTCAGAGCTTAAATGAAATCTAATCACGTTCTAATTCCAGTTGAGTTTGACAGCGAATGGTGCCAGCCCCCTCGACCTTGGCCCGCATCCCCCATTCTCTGCTTAGTTGCCTTGGTTTGTATTTCATTTCCGGCACTTAAGTTTGGCACTCTTAAGTTTGTTTTCCATTTCTCTTGTTCGACTGCATTTGGCACCGAGCCAGCGGACGAAGATTTGCATTCAACCCGAGTCGGGTTTGTGCCCAACTTGAAGGGTGACAGCTTGTCCCATGACTTTGGCGATATTTACACACTTGCAGAGGGTGTACGCAGTTCAGGCAGAGCTTTGCACAAGTCCTCCTTCCCTTAATATTCCCAATCGTTGGAGACTGGATCTTTAAAACTATTTTTTTATTCGTCGATCTTCCCACTAAAATTTCCATCCCAAAGGCTTTCCTAAATGCCTTTCTGCATTTAAAATGACTGTCTTCTCCTTCCCGAGCTCTTTCTATAAGGTCAAACATTGTATTTCAGGGTATTTAGTCTTCGTCCAACTTCTTCAGCTTTTCTTTTGTGTTTCAACTTCTTTTAGTTTTGAAATTAGTCGAACTCTACTGTCGAGAAATCAAGCTGATTAAGCAAAACTTTGTTGCAGATGAAAAAGAGAAACAGAGAAAAAGGAAATAGAACGAGACGACTGCCTGTTACCCCCGCAAATGAGGCAATTTGGTCGAGTCCCGTTGCACTGGACACTCGTAATTGAGGCACGAAAATATTAAGCTGCGTCCCCAAGTGCGGCTAATAAATGCAATTTATGCTGCCATCGAAGTCGCCGATTCTGTCCCCATTTTGCTTATTGATTATTTCGCACTAATTTATGTGCTAATAAAACTGTTGACCCTGCTGGGAAGGGGGCGGGGCCAACAGCACCATTAGACTTAAGTGTCTGCCTGATGGTGGTGGCGCGCTGCGTCTCCTGGAGCACTGCCAATGGTGCTCACAAATCGACACTCCAGGACATTTTTGGTAATGATGAGGATTCCTTTTCGGGCAACGAGCTTCGAGGCTGAAGCTGCTGCGTCTAGCTTATTATCCCGCATTGAAGTCTAAACACAGAGTCAAGCATTTCTCGGGGATTTTGACAATCGCTTCAGTGGGCAATGCGGAAAGTCATTTGCTCTGCTAATGCTTAAAGACGGAAATCAAGGCAAAGAGAAAGGAAGAGGGAAAGAGAGGGAGCGAGAGAGGAGAACAAAGGAGAAAGAGAGTGGGAGAGAATAGAGAGGAAGAGAAAGTTCAAAGCGGCAATAGAAAGGCTCCAAAAGTCAACAACTTAAGTTGGTAAAAATAAAGAAAGAAAACTCGGAAATAATTTTTAACAAATTTTGATGAATCAAACTGGACCTTCATGGCAAATATTCAGTCACACATCTCACTTACTGCGATATTTATATATAAATGTTTATACATTCCTTCAGAGAGTAACAGTTTTCGGAGTCAAACATGTAGATGTGCTTTTCAAGAAAAACTTGACAGTCTCTTTAACAATTTCGTAACATTTTACTAAGAAGTAATTTGCTAACCGCAGTGGCAAATCCTTGTTAGCTGACTCGCAGTGGCTGGCACCCCAGCTAAACTGTGGCTCATTCTCTGGCAACCCCGGCATAAACAACATTCTGACACAGTTTACCCAATCTTCCCCTCATTGCCCTTCTTCCCTGCTCTGCTCCTCCAAGCACCCATTGGCACTTAGCAAACCTTTCGCTGCAACAAGAACAAGCACAGCGCGCAGCTTTTACGCCATTTTGTTATGCTATCTACGAAGGGGCAGGCAGGGAATGAAGGGAAGGGGGGAGACGGGGGTGGTGCTACCACTTGACGATGAAGACATTTCTCGGGGCTAAAAAATTGTATTTACAACATCATTTGCGCTTTAAGGGGGATCTGTCCCAGCCCCGACCGTGCCACCTTGAAACCCATTCAGAGTGCGACCACTCAAGTGGCCACTTCTTCCTTCGCAGGGCGAACCCGCCTGCCTTCTTCCCCTGCCCTGTTCTTCCTTGTCGTCCTCCTGCGAGTAACACAAATTTTATGCCGCTTTATGGGAACTTTAGTGGTCAATGCAGCAACAACAGCAACAAGCAGAAGGCGCTCAAGTAGCGTCATAAAAAATTCCTGACTGACGGAATGACGTACTGAAGTTTCCTTTCATTGATTTCCTTTTCGCCTTCGCCCGGCTGCTCTTCCTCCCTTCCCCTGTTGAATTATGTAAAAATGTAATTTTCATAAAAAAAGGGCAACGAGTTAACGGAGGTCGGGTTCCATCTTGGATGGAGGGGGCGTGGCAGCGGTGAATGCAGTTGCCGTTTGATGTCGCTTGTAAATTGAATAAAAATAAATTCGACTTTACCTTCAATATCTTTTTTTTTGCAGTAGGTCAACACAATTCTTGACCTTTTTCTTGCGGTTTGGAAAGAGAAGAGGAAGAGGAAGCGTTGAAATCGATTGGGAGTTGCGTTCCTGGACACGTGTAGAACATGAAACATCAGACACGTTGTTTGGGAGGGGGAGCTTGATGAAACCTGTATGAGCTGACCCGCTGGTTGGAATGAGCAGCCACTGTCAGCTAACCACTTCCACTTGCAATCTCTGGGCTGTCATTAATTTCCAGCTAATTGAGAGCGAGCTCCCCTGACTGGCCTAGCGGGGCCTGTAAGTGGCCCGATGATTGGGACTGTGCCATTAGCTTTTATTGGGGCACATGTACGGCATACACTAGTTATACACGCACACACACACACAGCGGAGGGGAAGGGGGCTGGCTTTGTCACAAAAAGTGCCCATGTCAGGGGAAGCTGCTTGTGCCGAGTGTGGATCGCATTTTGACCTTATTGCTTTTAGTCCGAGTCACAGTCACAGTCACAGTCGGGCAGGAGCAGGAGCTGCAGCCTGTTTGTTGTTTGTTTGTTTGACTGATTTGCTGTTGTTTATTTTGATTTCCGGTTCAAATACTCCAACGTTGAAGGAGCACGGCCTCTGCACGGCGCAGAGTTCCCGCTGCTTTCGATTTCTACATTGATTGTGTTGTCCCAGTCCCTGCAGGAGGTCCTTGGGTATGCCAACCTCACCCCCTCCCTCTGCATGCCCCGCCACTTTCTGTTTCTTTTTGTGTGAGTCTACATGAGTGTGTCTGCATGTGTCTGAATGCTTGTGTGTGTGCCAGTGTAGCAGATTAGTATTGACAAACAGGCAAAGGCAGCACAGGATGCAGCCTGGCGACAGTTCGGTAATCCAATAAACACCTTCACCCTCCCTTGGACACACAAGCGAGCTGGCCTGAGCCTTTGTTTGGCCAGCCAATTCGCATTACGCCCAAGTTTTTGTTTATGTTCAGCGACAAACTTCAAAAGGCATTAGGCTTATCACGCACACACACACACCTACATACACATTTATATATATCCTCTTTTGATCAGCTGCCCCTGTCAATTGACCTCAGCGTGAAGTTCCCAACACTTTAATACCCGTTCTCCAGTTCCCATTCAATCGAATCTAGTCAAACTTCTTATCATTTTTATTTTACATAAAAAATGCATTAAACACGAATTTATGCTTTTGTTTTTTCTTAGCTCCGCTTGTTTTTGCTGTCGTAAATGTTGTGTAAAGCCATAATTCGCGATTTATGCATCAAGGTTTGAGTGGATGCTGTGAAGAGATGGGGAAGCAGACTTGGAACAGCTTTCAGCGAATAAGAAGAGAACAAAACTTTAAGGCCAGGGTAGATATCAAGTAATAAAGGCTTCCTTATCGAGTGCAACAATTATTAATTATTTTCTAAAAAAAAAAGAGTGTAGTTTACTAGAACTAAATATGAGGAAAAGATATAAAATTCCTATGTAAAGTGTTTTAAAAGTGAATCTGTTAAAAAGGCAGCACAATCTTTGTGCATCTGGTAAACACTTAGGTAAATCATTGTTTCATTTCGAATACTCTAAGATATGCTTCAAAATGTTGAAAATGCCTCAAGAGTGTCTTAGTTGGTCTGCGAAACATAGGAACAATAAAGGCGTAATATACTTTTGGGCGCAGTCGAATATTGTGTCTAGGAACAGTGCGACTGCAGAGCATGACAAAAAAAAATATTTTATTTACATTTTAAACTTTTTTAATTAAAGCTTTTAGAAATAAAAATGTAGAAAAATTTGTATTTTATATTTAAATTATTAAAATCCAAACTGGTATAAACTGATCTTTGCTGCTAGGGATTAAGGGAAAACCCAGATCAGAAAAGTTAGATATAGGTAGAGTTAATAATTATTTAAAATTAAAAATTAAGCATTAAAATTTAAGACATGAGAGTAACTCAACTGACCGAACAAATACGTGAAAGGAATATACGAAAACTGATGGATTGTATTAAGTGTAATAAAGGTGCTTCGAGGAAATTGTAGAACTGAAACGAATTTGAATATCTAAACGATTAAGCTTTGTGGACTTTTCCCAGGAAAATTGTGGAATCTAGCACAAACTTTAGTTAAGTTTAGTTGCTGCTCTGAAAGTTTTGTTTTTTGAACAAAAAGTTAACTTTGCATCGAACAACAATCACGGCTTAATGACAAGTTGCGCCAAGGGAAAAGTTCTGTGCAGAAATTATAGAAAATATGATCAACTTGCAACTGCCCCTGCAAAGGCATAATGAAGGCAGGCCCGCAGCGAGCTAAAACTAAATGATAATAACTTTTGCGGGCACCCTTAAAATGTTCGTATTACTGAGGGGATGCTGCCGTGAGCTGGAAAAATAACTTATTATGAGCGCAGCAGTTTAAGCAGTGCCTCAAATGGAATCGTTATTGTCAACAATTATAAAAACGTCTATTTCACACATGCCAAAAAAAGGAAAGAGAGGGGGGGGAATAATAAAGATATTCGAAAAAGGCGTAGAAGAAGCGCATTTGTGGAAAAGTTTTTGGCAGCAAAGTTCTGCAAGCAATTAAATGTATTTGTCACGTCCAAACGGCTGACAAGCTGAACTTATCAAAAACCGCAACGAGGCGGGCAACAATTGCAGCTGTGCCAGGGGCGCATGTGGGAGCAGGGGGGCGGTGGAGGGGCACTGCATGTTTTGCTTGTCAAACATTTAACTGGTGCGGCATGTCGCAAATGTTTGGCTGGGTCCGCTGCGTCTTTGGAGAAGTCTTTGCCAGTTGCCAGCTCGCCACTTATTAAATGCAGGCAACCTTCAGACCTCAACTGCAAGTTGCCCCCAATACTGGCGCCTGTGACAACTTTGAGTAAAAGTTTCTGCCGAGCTACCAAACTTAGTCGAGGGGAGTGGAAAAGAATCAGAGAAAGGGGGAACAGAAGAAGAAGCTTTGCAACTGTTTTTGAGGATTTGTTAACTGCGCTGGTGCCAGCTTCAACTGGCGGATCGCCCCTCCTATGTGCCTGCCGCTTTATAAAGTTTTAATCATGTAAAGCACACCAACAGTTAAATATCGGAACATATACTTTCTATGTATGAGGTATATGTACATGAATGCTTTGCGCCCTGACAGCTTTGAAGGCGCCATAAAGTTAAGTAGTGGGAGAAGAGAACCAAGCAGTTTATATTTTTGTTCAACTATGCTTTCCATACCCTTCGACAATTAAAAATGATCAAAGACGGAGTACTAAAATTGTACAAATGTATGTAACAGGCAGACCCCATAATCTGATATATCTTCATCGTGGTTTTATTGCAGTGGATTTTTAATAATAAAATGGAATATGTTAATATGGTTAATATTGCCACATTTCGATTGGGACAATATGGAAAATATGTATAACATATAAGAGAACTATTGGAACATTATTGATACAGCAAATTAAATTAATTTATATTATTTATTTATTTATTTATATTTAAAAATCTATTGCCCTGTTTAGAGCTTTTTCTTCCTCTTGGGCATTCGATTTTCAGTTTTCATACAATGCAATAAAAACTCTGAACAGTTTTTATAGTCAATATAGAGAACTCGGAGAATGGGAATCTGTATAATATTTTAGAACTTGTAGGGTAAACATAACAGTCAACTCAGACAACATAGAGTAACCTGCAACCAGTTAAAATTATGTAAGAGTAGAAATTGCTTTCCAGTTACGTTTCAATATACGGAATAGGGACAGACAAGAATATATACTTCATAGTTTACTCTTAGTTTTTTCTAACGTTTTATTTGGCTACTCTTTTACAGTGGTGTCTTATTATAATGGAAGGACATCTTATTTGTGCTGTTAAAACCTGCAAAGGAGAGATTACGTGTGCTCAGCCAAGTATCTTATGTTGGCTGTGTGATAATGTTGTACATGCCAAATGTGTCAACGTCACTGGTTCAACTGCTGATGCTTTGGCTAAGATCGGCGGCTCAGAAAAATTCGGTTTCCGAATGTGTCAACAGTGAGTCTTCGCAGCCAGTGACGCCAAAAATCCCTACCATTTTAGCTCCTGCCTCAATACCTGTGTCTGCTTCACCCAGGGCAACAACCACTGCTTCTTTATCAGTGGTGCCCAAGCCTCTTGTAGGGATTCCCCCGAGGAAACAAATCTTTGTTTCCAGGCTTGCCCCTGATCTCACATCTGATGATGTTATGGCTTTTATTCAAGCCAAAATACAAGCCGCTGAGATTAAGGTGGAAAAATTTAAGTTCTCTTATGAACGGGACGTATCATCCTTTAAACTTTGTGTCCCTAACGATTGCTTTAACCACATATGCACGCCTGATTTTTGGCCAGCTCATATCGTGGTTAAAGAATTCGAGGCAAAGAAAAAAAGAATCGGCCCCCGATTAGACTTACTTTGCCAAACCAGACCACTGCGCCCAATAAGACGACAAAAAACTAAAATCTTATCTTTCTTTCTCCTATCAAAATGTAAGAGGCCTTCGTAGCAAACTTTCAACTTTCTTTATGAATAGTCTTTCATTTACTTCTCAGTTTTTGGTGTTAACAGAGACTTGGTTAAAACAGGAAATCCTAAGCTCCGAGGTTTTACCAAGTAAGTACACTATTTACAGGCGTGATAGAACTGATCGACGTGGTGGTGGCGTTCTTGTTGCAGTAGACTCCACCATTGCATCAGATTTTATACAGCCGGAGGATCAATATGATATTGAATTTATTTGTGTAAAACTACACCTTCCCGGCTTTTTCTTATATATAACCTGCTCATATATTCCGCCGTCATCGGAATCATCAGTCTATTCGCAGCATTTGTCTGCAATTAAGACTGTATTTAACCTGTTATCAGACAGGGATCAGTTCATAGTCCTTGGGGACTTTAATATTCCTGACTGCAATTGGACACCTAGTCCTGAGGAATATTCTCTATTGCCTTCCCATCAGCACGATCTTTTCGATGGACTGTTTGACATGTCATTGTCGCAGGTCAATCATGTTCTTAACTCCATGAAAAGATCGCTGGATCTATGTTTCGTTTCTGATCCATCTAAGGTAATTTTAAATAGGGCCCAACCCCTCTCTGTACCTGAAGATCCATACCATCCCACCCTCGAAGTCAATTTCGATTTGGGATATTATTCTTTGACTAAGAGTAACACTAATAGTAAGCGTGTGCGCTGTTTCAGAAAAGCAGACTTCCTATTATTAAATAACCTTATTTCTAACTTTGACTGGTCTAATCTTCACCTGTGCACTGATATGGCAGTAGCCATAAAAGTCTTTTATAGGACCATTAATTCATTCTTTGATATATGTGTTCCGAGATTCTATCCGACAGCCTCAAGTAAGCCCCCGTGGTTTACAAAAGAGCTGTCACGCCTAAAGAATTTAAAGAACGCCTTATTTAAAAAATATAAACTTAAACACTCTTCTTTATTCTTTTCTCGCTATTTAACTGCTCGGTCAAACTTCACCGTGCTTAACGCCAAGTGTTATAAAAATTATTTAAACCGTTGTAGGGCTCAGTTTTTCAAAACCCCAAACAGTTTTATAATTTTGTTAACATGAAGCGTAAATCAGCGGCTTTTCCATGTAAATTGGAATTTGAAAATGCTATTGCAGACACGGATCAGGCCATGGCCGATATGTTTGCAAGGTTTTTTCAAACTACTTATTTACCTGCCACCCATAATACTCAGTCATATCCTTATAATATCCCATGTTCGAATGTTATCTTCACTCCACTTTTGAATGAAAGTTCAATTCCTAGGGATCTTCACTTGGTTACACCACTTTACTCGCCAGGCCCCGACGGAATTCCCGCGTGCGTACTACGGTTCTGTGCTAATTCCTTGAGTAAGCCATTGCTTAAACTATTCTCGCTGTCCTTAGAAACTTCTTTTTCCTTCCATCTGGAAGGAATCATTCATTATTCCCTTACTCAAAAAGGGCAGCAAGTCGGATGCAACTAACTATAGAGGCATCTCTAAGCTATCGGCCATACCTAAATTCTTCGAGAATGTCTTAACCCCTCACTTGCAACACTTTTGTAGATCCATCATTTCCCCTTGTCAACACGGATTCATCAAACGTCGTTCCACTACGACAAATTTACTTGAGCTGACATCCTTTGTAGTACAGGGATTTCAGCAAAATCTTCAAACTGATGTCATTTATACTGATTTCAGTAAAGCTTTTGACTCAGTAAATCATTCCCTCCTAGCAGAAAAGCTTAAACTTCTTGGTTTCTCACCTAAACTTCTTAGTTGGATTGTTAGTTATCTGACTGACAGAACCCAAATGGTACTTTTTAAAGATTGCCTTTCAAACCCACTTCATGCCACCTCTGGTGTTCCTCAAGGGAGTCATTTAGGTCCCCTTCTATTCACTCTTTTCATCAATGACCTTCCGCTTGTCATACGATCTGCTCGCACTCTTATGTATGCAGATGATGTAAAGCTGTGTTTTCAACTTAAAGATGCCTTCTGTCACTCTTACTTACAAGCTGACCTAGATAGTTTTCAATCATGGTGCCGTGTAAATTTATTAATTCGGAATAGTTCTAAATGCAAGCTGATGACATTCTACCGAACCAACCCTGAGTTGGTATCCTATACACTTTGTGGTTGTGCCTTAGAAAGAATTGCCTTAGTTGACGATCTTGGTATCCGTCTGGACCGTAAACTTAAGTTTTCGGAACACATTTCTACTATGGTCAATAAGGCTATGGGAATACTTGGCTTTATTAAGATATGGTCTAAGGAGTTTGACGATCCTTATCTAACAAAGACCCTTTATACCTCACTTGTTCGTCCAATTTTGGAGTACGGATCATGCGTTTGGTGTCCTCAGTATTCGATTCACAGGGACCGTATTGAATCCGTACAAAAGAACTTTTTAATTTTCGCCTTGCGAGGTCTCAACTGGGATGTAGATATAAGACTTCCTCCTTATACAAATAGACTTAGATTACTTAATTTACCGTCCTTAGCTAACCGTAGAACTATGCTTGGTGTAGTTTTTATGAATAACCTTATCCAAGGGGACGTTGAGAGTGTTGATCTGGTTAGCCAGTTAAACTTCGCCGTCCCATGTAGAATCACCCGTAATTACTTACCACTAACTCTTCCTAATTGTAGATCGAACTATGCCCTGCATGAACCATTCAGGGTATTATGTTCTGATTTTAATAAGTACTCCTTCATATTAACAAATACTGACTCTGTACCAGCCTTAAAATTAAAACTTTTGTCCTACCTAGGTAGAAGTTAAATTTTCCTCGAAACGCCTGTCTATTTTTTTTTTCTTAGCTTCTATTTCTGCATGCTCGCGTTTATGACACTGCCCCTCGGTCGGTTGGGCATGTCTTAACATATACTAACTTTTTACTAATACTATTAACTCTTCTGATCTGATTGGGTTTTTCTGGGTTTTCCCCAATTCTTCGCAACAAATGTTGGATCGGTTATATCATTGTCTATCCCAGATTAAATTAAATTAAATTAAAATTAAATTTAATAAAATTAAAATAATCTTAGATCTTTTATATGCTTTATATATACTTTATGCTTACATTTTTATAAATTTTTCACTTATTAATTGTTCTTTTGTCAATTCAGTCGACTGCATTTAGTTGACTTTAAATTAATTAAA
>JAEIHA010000349.1:0-72217 GCA_018904595.1 Zaprionus indianus | reverse complement strand
CACTGGCTAGGCACAGGCTATGCACATGCCAGTCACAGGCAAGGCACAGGCTAGGCACAGGCCAGACACCGGCCAGACACAGATTAGACACCGGGCCAGACAGAGGCTACACACCGCCAGGGCACAGGCTAGACACAGGCTATGCACAGGTTGTGACAAAATAGACACTGGCTGTGCTACAGGCTAGGCACTGGCCACACTGGCTAGTAACACGTCGAACATGCAATACTAAGTCTTGTCCGAGGCAAGGCACAGCACCTGGCCAGACACTGCTAGGCACAGGCCATGCACATGCCAGTCACAGGCAAGGCACAGGCTAAAACACATAACACAGTACAGACATGGCCAGACACAGGCTTAATAGGCTGGCACAGGTTGACACTGGCCAGGCAACAGGCCAGACACCCGACAGGCACTGCGCTATGCACATGGCCAGTCACAGGTGCACAGGCCAGATACAGGCTAGACAGCTCAGGCACAGGCTATGCACATCCCAGTCAGCCAGGCAAGACACAGGCTAGGACACAGGCTAGACACAGGCCAGGACTGGCTCAGACACCGGCTAGCACGCTCACGCGACAGACATGCCAGTCTCTGGCAAGGCACAGGCTGGGCATACTGCTGGTGGGCACATCTACACATTGGGGCCCCAGGCACAGGCTAGGCACAACAGTGGCCAGGCACAGGCTAAAGCACAGGCTAGGCACAGGCTAGGTAACAGGCCAGGCACAGGCTAGGCACAGGCCAGGCACAGGCCAGGCACAGGCTAGGCACAAGAGGCACCACAGGCACAGGCTAGGCACAGGCCAGGTACAGGCTAGGCACAGGTTGTGCTAACACAGGCACGGACAGGCCAGGCACAGGCTAACAGGCAATGCACATAATGGCCCACCATAATGAGCCAGACACAGGCTAGACACTGGCTAGGCACACATGCACATGCCACCACATGCATGTCACAGGCAAAGCAATAGCTGGTGACAGGCTAGACACTCACAGGGCACAGGCCAGACACAGGCTGTACACAGGCTATGCACACAGGCTAGGACACAGGCTGTACACAGGCCAGACACAGGCCAGTCACAGGCCAGACACAGGCTAGACACAGGCTAGACACAGGCTAGACACAGGCTGTGGCTTATATTAAATGGTGGCCAGACACAGGCTAGACACAAGCCTGACACAGGCTACAGGCTAGACACAGCCAGAAACAGGTACAGATATGTTCGACACAGGCCAGACAATGTTCAGACACACAGGCTAGACACAGGCATAGTGGCCAACAATATATTGTACAGGCTAGGCATTGCATAGACAATCACAGACACCGGCCAGACACTGACTAGACACAGACTAGACAGGAGGCTACGCATCCGGCTAGGCACAGGCTGTAGACACAGGCTATGCACAGGTTGAGACAAAGGCAGATTACTGGCTAGGCACAGGCTAGACACAGGCTAGACACTGGCTAGGCACACGCTATGCACATGCCAGTCTCAGGCAAGGCACAGGCTAGACACAGGCTAGACACTGGCTAGGCACAGGCTATGCACATGCCAGTCACAGCAAGGCACAGGCTAGACACAGGCTAGACACAGGCTAGACACAGGCTATGCACATGCCAGTCACAGGCAAGGCACAGGCTAGACACAGGCTAGACACAGGCTAGACAAAGGCTAGACACTGGCTAGGCACAGGCTAGGCACTGGCTAGGCACAGGCTAGCACAGGCCAGGCTCAGGCTAGACACAGGCTAGACACTGGCTAGACAGCCAGACACAGGCTAGACACAGGCTAGACACAGGCCAGGACACAGGCTAGACACAGGCTAGACACAGGCTAGACACAGGCTAGACACAGGCTAGACACAGGCTAGACACAGGCTAGGCACAGGCTAGGCACAGGCCAGACACAGGCTAGCCACAGGCCAGGCACATTCAGTCACAGGCCAGGCACAGGCTAGACACAGGCTAGACACAGGCTAGACACAGGCTAGGCACAGGCTAGTCACAGGCTAGACACAGGCTAGACACAGGCCAGACACAGCCAGCACACAGGCCAGGCACAGGCTAGACACAGGCCAGACACAAGCTAGACACAGGCAACACACAGGCTACAATGCCAGACACAGGCCAGCACAGCTGGCTAGACGGCTAGGCACAGGCCAGACACAGGCCAGACACAGGCTAGGCACAGGCTAGGCACAGGCTAGACACAGGCCCTAGGCACAGGCCAGGCACAGGCTAGACACGCTAGGCACATGCCAGTCACAGGCAAGGCACAGGCCAGGACACAGGCTAGACACAGGCTAGGCACAGGCACATTCAGTCACAGGCAAGGCACAGGCCAGACACAGGCCAGACACAGGCTAGACACAGGCTAGGCACAGGCCAGACACAGGCAACAGGCCAGACACAGGCTAGACATAGGCCAGGCACAGGGCTAGACACAGGCCAGACACAGGCTAGACACAGGCTAGACACAGGCTAGACACAGGCTAGACACAGGCTGGACACAGGCTAGACACAGGCTAGCACAGGCTAGACACAGGCTAGACACACAGGCTAGGCACAGGCCAGACACAGGCTAGACACAGGCCAGACACAGGCTAGACACAGGCTAGACACAGGCCAGCCACAGGCCAGGCACAGGCTAGAACAGGCTAGACACAGGCTAGACAAGGCTAGACACAGGCTAGACACAAGCTAGACACAGGCTAGACACAGGCTGGACACAGGCTAGACACAGGCCAGACACAGGCCAGGCACAGGCTTGGTAAAGACTAGACACTGGCTAGGACACAGGCCAGACACCGGCCAGACACTGGCTAGGCACAGGCCAGACACAGGCTAGACACAGGCCAGACACAGGCCAGACACAGGCCAGACACAGGCTAGACACAGGCTAGACACAGGCCAGACACACAGGCTAGGACACAGGCTAGACACAGGCTAGACACAGGCTAGACACAGGCTAGACACAGGCTAGACACAGGCTAGACACTGGCCAGGACACAGGCCAGGCACAGGCTAGACACAGGCTAGACACAGGCAGACACAGGCTAGACACAGGCTAGACACAGGCACAGGCACAGGCTCAGGCACAGGCTAGACACAGGCCAGGCACAGGCTAGACACAGGCAAGACACAGGCTAGGCACAGGCAGGACACAGGCCAGACACTGGCTAGACACAGGCTAGACACAGGCACACAGGCCAGGACACAGGCTAGGCACAGGCCAGGCACTGGCCAGGCACAGGCTAGACACAGGCTAGGCACAGGCACAGGCCAGTCACAGGCTAGACACAGGCTAGACACAGGCCAGACACTGGCTAAGCACAGGCTAGACACAGGCTAGACACAGGCTAGGCACAGGCTGACACAGCAGACACAGGCTAGACACTGGCTAGGCAAAGGCTAGACACAGGCTAGACACAGGCTAGACACAGGCTAGACACAGGCTAGACACAGGCTAGACACAGGCCAGACACAGTCACAGGCTAGACACAGGCTAGACACAGGCTAGACACAGGCCAGACACAGGTTAGACACAGGCTGGACACAGGCTAGACACAGGCCAGACACAGGCTAGACACAAGGCTAGACACAGGCCAGACACAGGCTAGACACAGGCTAGTGATAGACACAGGCTAGGACACAGGCTAGACACAGGCTAGACACAGGCCAGACACAGGCTAGACACAGGCCAGACACAGTCAAGGCACAGGCTAGACACAGGCTAGACACAGGCTAGACACAGGCTAGACACAGGTCAGGCACAGGCCAGGCACAGGCTAGGCACAGGCTAGGCACAGGCTAGACACAGGCTAGACACAAACTAGGCACACAGACTAGACACAGGCCAGGCACAGGCTAGACACAGGCTAGACATAGGCTAGACACAGGCTAGACACAGGCTAGACACAGGCAGGGCACAGGCCAGGCACAGGCTAGGCACTGGCTAGACACAGGCTAGGCACATGCAGACACAGGCCAGACACAGGCTAGACACAGGCTAGACACAGGCTAGGCACAGGCTAGACACAGGCTAGAACACAGGCTAGACACAGGCTAGACACAGGCTAGACACAGGCTAGACACAGGCTAGGCACAGGCTAGACACAGGCTAGACACAGGCTAGGCACAGGCTAGGCACAGGCTAGACACAGGCTAGGCACAGGCTAGACACAGGCTAGACACAGGCTAGACACAGGCTAGACACAGGCTAGACACAGGCTAGGCACAGGCTAGACACAGGCTAGACACAGGCCAGACACAGGCTAGGCACAGGCTAGACACAGGCTAGACACACTAGGCACAGGCACACAGGCTAGACACAGGCTAGACACAGGCTAGGCACAGGCTAGACACAGGCTAGACACAGGGCACAGGCAGACACAGGCTAGACACAGGCTAGACACAGGCTAGACACAGGCTAGACACAGGCTAGACACAGGCTAGACACAGGCTAGACACAGGCTAGACACAGGCTAGGCACAGGCTAGACACAGGCTAGACACAGGCTAGACACAGGCTAGACACAGGCTAGGCACAGGCCAGACACAGGCTAGACACAGGCTAGGCACAGGCTAGACACAGGCTAGACACAGGCTAGGCACAGGCTAGACACAGGCTAGACACAGGCTAGGCACAGGCTAGACACAGGCTAGACACAGGCTAGACACAGGCTAGGCACAGGCTAGACACAGGCTAGGCACAGGCTAGGCACAGGCTAGGCACACAGGCAAGGACTCAGGCACCAGGTAGGCACAGGCCAGACACAGGCTAGGCACAGGCTAGACACAGGCACAGGCCAGACACAGGCAAGCTAGACACAGGCTAGACACAAGCTAGGCACAGGCTGGACAGACAGGCTAGGCACAGGCTAGACACACTAGACACAGCTAGCACAGGCTAGGCACAGGCCAGGCACAGGCTAGGCTAACAGGCTAGACACAGGCTAGACACAGGCTAGACACAGGCTAGGCACATTCCAGACACAGGCTAGGCACAGGCTAGACACAGCAGACACCGGCTAAGGCTATGCACATGCCAGACTCTGGCAAGGCACAGAACACAGGCTAGACACAGGCTAGACACTGGCTAGACACTGGCTAGGCACAGGCTAGACACGGCTAACTGGCTAGGCACACGCTTATGCACGCCAGACAAGGCTAGACACAGGCCAGGCACAGGCTAGGCACTGGCTAGGCACAGGCTATGCACATGCCAGTCACAGGCAAGGCACAGGCTAGACACAGGCTAGACACAGGCTAGGCACAGGCTAGGCCAGGCTAGGCACAGGCTAGACACAGGCTAGACACAGGCTAGGCACAGGCTATACACAGGCTAGCACAGGCCAGTAAGACACAGGCTAGACACAGGCTAGACACAGGCTAGACACAGGCTAGACACAGGCTAGACACAGGCTAGACACAGGCTAGACAGGCTAGACATGGCCAGACACAGGCTAGGCACAGGCTAGACACAGGCTAAGCACTGGGCACAGGCTAGACACAGGCTAGGCACAGGCTAGACAGGCACAGGCTAGCACAGGCCAGGACACAGGCTAGGCACAGGCAGGCCAGAGCAAGACACAGGCTAGACACAGGCTAGACACAGGCTAGACACAGGCTAGACACAGGCTAGACACAGGCTAGACACAGGCTAGACACAGGCACAGTAGACACAGGCTAGACACAGGCTAGACACAGGCTAGACACAGGCCAGACATAGGCCAGACACAGGCTAGACACAGGCTAGACACAGGCTAGACACAGGCTAGACACAGGCTAGACACAGGCTAGACACAGGCTAGACACAGGCTAGACACAGGCCAGACACAGGCTAGACACAGGCTAGACACAGACTAGACACAGGCTAGACACAGGCCAGACACAGGCTAGACACAGGCTAGACACAGGCTAGACACAGGCTAGACACAGGCTAGACACAGGCTAGACACAGGCTAGACACAGGCTAGACACAGGCTAGACACAGGCTAGACACAGGCTAGGCACATGCGCCAGGCAGGCCAGGCACAGGCTAGACACAGGCTAGACACTGGCTAGACACAGGCTAGGCACATGCCAGCACTGCAGACACAGGCTAGACACAGGCTAGCACACAGGCCAGACACAGGCTGGACACAGGCTAGACACAGGCTAGAACACGGGCTAGGCACAGGCTACACAGGCCAGGCACTGGCTAGGCACAGGCTACGACACAGGCAAGGCACAGGCCAGGCTCAGGCTAGGCACAGGCTAGACACAGGCTAGACACAGGCTAGACACAGGCTAGACACAGGCTAGACACACTGGCTAGGCACAGGCTAGGAACACAGCTAGGCACAGGCTAGACACTGGCTAGGCACAGGCTAGACACAGGCTAGACACAGGCTAGACACAGGCTAGACACTGGCTAGACACAGGCTAGGCACAGGCTAGACACACAGGCTAGACACAGGCTAGACACAGGCTAGGCACAGGCTAGACACAGGCTAGACACAGGCTAGACACAGGCTAGACACAGGCTAGACACAGGCTAGACACAGGCTAGACACAGGCTAGACACAGGCCAGGCCAGGCACAGGCTAGACACAGGCTGGACACAGGCCAGACACAGGCCAGGCAGGCCAGACACAGGCTAGGCACAGGCTAGACACAGGCTAGACACAGGCTAGACACAGGCTAGGCACAGGCTAGACACAGGCTAGACACAGGCTAGACACAGGCTAGAAACAGGCCAGACACAGGCTAGACACAGGCTAGCCTCAGGCAGGCACAGGCTAGACACAGGCTAGACACAGGCTAGGCACAGGCTAGACACAGGCTAGACACAGGCTAGGCACAGGCTAGACACAGGCTAGACACGGCTAGGCACAGGCTAGACACAGGCTAGGCACAGGCTAGACACAGGCTAAGCACAGGCTAGAACAGGCTAGACACAGGCTGAAAAGCAGCACAGGCTAGGCACAGGCTAGGACACAGGCTAGACAAAAGACTAGACACAGGCTAGACACAGGCTAGACACAGGCTAGACACAGGCTAGACACAGGCTAGGCACAGGCTAGACAAAGGCTAGACACAGGCTAGACACAGGCCAGACACAGGCTAGACACAGGCTAGACACAGGCTAGACACAGGCTAGACACTGGCAAGGCACAGGCTAGGCACAGGCTAGGCACAGGCCAGACACAGGCTAGACACAGGCTAGACACAGGCTAGACACAGGCTAGACACAGGCTAGACACAGGCTAGACACAGGCTAGACACAGGCTAGACACAGGCTAGACACAGGCTAGACACAGGCTAGGCACAGGCTAGACACATGCTGACACAGGCTAGGCACAGGCTAGACACAGGCTAGACACAGGCTAGACACAGGCTAGACACAGGCTAGACACAGGCTAGACACAGGCTAGACACAGGCTAGACACAGGCTAGACACAGGCTAGGCACAGGCTAGACACTGGCCAGGCACAGGCTAGACACAGGCTAGACACTGGCTAGGCACAGGCTAGGCACATGCCAGACACAGGCAAGGCACAGGCTAGACACAGGCTAGACACAGGCTAGACACAGGCTAGACACAGGCTAGACACAGGCTAGACACAGGCTAGACACAGGCTAGTCACAGGCTAGACACAGGCTAGACACAGGCTAGACACAGGCTAGACACAGGCTAGACACAGGCTAGACACAGGCTAGACACAGGCTAGACACAGGCTAGACACAGGCTAGACACAGGCTAGACACAGGCTAGACACAGGCTAGACACAGGCTAGGCACAGGCTAGACACAGGCTAGACACAGGCTAGGCACAGGCTAGGCACAGGCTAGACACAGGCTAGCACAGGCTAGGCACAGGCTAGACACAGGCTAGACACAGGCTAGGCACAGGCTAGACACAGGCTAGACACAGGCTAGACACAGGCTAGACACAGGCTAGACACAGGCTAGACACAGGCTAGACACAGGCTAGACACAGGCTAGACACAGGCTAGGCACAGGCTAGGCACAGGCTAGGCACAGGCTAGGCACAGGCTAGACACAGGCTAGACACAGGCTAGACACAGGCTAGACACAGGCTAGACACAGGCTAGACACAGGCTAGACACAGGCTAGGCACAGGCTAGGCACAGCCAGACACAGGCTAGGCACAGGCTAGGCACAGGCTAGACACAGGCTAAGGCTGGCACAGGCTAGGCACAGGCTAGGCACAGACACAGGCTAGACACCGTCAAGACACAGACAAGACACAGGCTAAAGGCAACAGGCTAGACACAGGCTAGACACAGGCTAGACACTGGCTAGGCACAGGCTAGACACAGGCTAGGCACAGGCTAGGCACAGGCTAGGCACAGGCTAGGCACAGGCTAGGCACAGGCTAGACACAGGCTAGGCACAGGCTAGGCACAGGCTAGGCACAGGCTAGACACAGGCTAGACACAGGCTAGACACAGGCTAGACACAGGCTAGACACAGGCTAGACACAGGCTAGACACAGGCTAGACACAGGCTAGACACAGGCTAGACACAGGCTAGACACAGGCTAGACACAGGCTAGACACAGGCTAGACACAGAGTAGACACAGGCTAGACACAGGCTGGACACAGGCTAGACACAGGCTAGACACAGGCTAGACACAGGCTAGACACAGATTAGGCACAGGCTAGACACAGGCTAGACTCTGGCTATGCACAGGCTAGACAAAGGCTAGACACCGGCTAGGCACAGGTTAGGCACAGGCTAGGCACTGGCTAGACACTGGCTAGGCACACGCTATCCACATGCCAGTCTCAGGCAAGGCACAGGCTAGACACAGGCTAGACATAGGCTTGACACAAGCTAGACACAGGCTGGACACAGGCTAGACACAGGCTAGACACAGGCTAGACACAGAGTAGACACAGGCTAGACACAGGCTAGACACAGGCTAGACACAGGCTAGACACAGGCTAGACACAGGCTAGACACAGGCTAGACACAGGCTAGACACAGGCTAGACACAGGCTAGACACAGGCTAGACACAGGCTAGACACAGGCTAGACACAGGCTAGACACAGGCACGACACAGGCTAGACACAGGCTAGACACAGGCTAGACACAGGCAAGACACAGGCTAGACACAGGCTAGATACAGGCTACACACAGAGTAGACACAGAGTAGACACAGGCTAGACACAGGCTAGACACAGGCTAGACACAGGCTAGATATAGGCTAGACACAGAGTAGACACAGAGTAGACACAGGCTAGACACAGGCTAGGCACAGGCTAGGCACAGGCTAGGCACAGGCTAGACACAAGCTAGACACCGTCAAGACACAGACTAGACACAGGCTAGACAGAGGCTATACACTGGCTAGACTCTGGCTATGCAAAGGCTAGACAAAGGCTAGACACTGGCTAGGCACAGGCTAGGCACTGGCTAGACGCTGGCTAGGCACACGCTATCCACATGCCAGTTTTAGGCAAGGCACAGGCTAGACACAGGCTAGACACAGGCTAGACACAGGCTAGACACAGGCTAGACACAGGCTAGACACAGGCTAGACACAGGCTAGACACAGGCTAGACACAGGCTAGAAACAGGCTAGACACAGGCTAGACACAGGCTAGACACAGGCTAGACACAGGCTAGACACAGGCTAGACACAGGCTAGACACAGGCTAGACACAGGCTAGACACAGGCTAGACACAGGCTAGACACAGGCTAGACACAGGCTAGACACAGGCTAGACACAGGCTAGACACAGGCTAGAAACAGGCTAGACACAGGCTAGAAACAGGCTAGACACAGGCTAGACACAGGCTAGACACAGGCTAGACACAGGCTAGATACAGGCTAGACACAGGCTAGACACAGGCTAGACACAGGTTAGGCACAAGCTAGGCACAGGCTAGGCACAGGCTAGGCACAGGCTAGGCTTAGGCTAGACACAGGCTAGACACCGTCAAGACACAGACTAGACACAGGCTAGACACAGGCTAGACACAGGCTAGACACAGGCTAGACACAGGCTAGACACAGGCTAGGCACAGGCTAGGCACAGGCTGGGCACAGGCTAGACACAAGCTAGACACCGTCAAGACACAGACTAGACACAGGCTAGACAGAGGCTATACACTGGCTAGACTCTGGCTATGCACAGGCTAGACAAAGGCTAGACACTGGCTAGGCACAGGCTAGGCACAGGCTAGGGACAGGCTAGGCACTGGCTAGACACTGGCTAGGCACACGCTATCCACATGCCAGTCTCAGGCAAGGCACAGGCTAGACACAGGCTAGACACAGGCTAGACACAGGCTAGACACAGGCTAGACACAGGCTAGACACAGGCTAGACACAGGCTAGACACAGGCTAGACACAGGCTAGACACAGGCTAGACACAGGCTAGACACAGGCTAGACACAGGCCAGACACAGGCCAGAGCTAGACACAAGGCTAGACACAGGCTAGACACAGGCTAGACACAGGCTAGACACAGACAGGCTAGACACAGGCTAGACACAGGCTAGACACAGGCTAGACACAGGCTAGACACAGGCTAGACACAGGCTAGACACAGGCTAGACACAGGCTAGACACAGGACACAGGCTAGACACAGGCTAGACACAGAGTAGACACAGAGTAGACACAGGCTAGAAACAGGTTAGACACAGGCTAGACACAGGCTAGACACAGGCTAGACACAGGCTAGACACAGGCTAGACACAGGCTAGACACAGGCTAGACACAGGCTAGACACTGGCTAGGCACAAGCTAGGCACAGGCTAGACACCGTCAAGACACAGACTAGACACAGGCTAGACACCGGATAGACACAGGCTAGGCACAGGCTAGACACAGGCTAGACACCGTCAAGACACAGGCTGGACAGAGGCTATACACTGGCTAGCCTCTGGCTATGCACAGGCTAGACACAGGCTAGACACAGGCTAGACACAGGCTAGAAACAGGCTAGACACAAGCTAGACACAGGATAGACACAGGCTAGACACAGGCTTGACAGAGGCTATACACTGGCTAGGCACAGACTAGACTCTGGCTAGACAAAGGCTAGACACAGGCTAGGCACAGGCTAGGCACAGGCAAGGCACAGGCTAAACACAGGCTAGACACAGGCTAGACACAGGCTAGACACAGGCTAGACACAGGCTAGACACAGGCTAGACACAGGATAGACACAGGCTAGACAGAGAGTAGACACAGAGTAGACAAAGGCTAGACACAGGCTAGACACAGGCTAGACACAGGCTAGACACAGGATAGACAAAGGCTAGACACAGGCTAGACACAGGCTAGAAACAGGCTAGACACAGGCTAGACACAGGCTAGACACAGGCTAGACACAGGCTAGACACAGGCTAGACACAGGCTAGACACAGGCTAGACACAGGCTAGAAACAGGCTAGACACAAGCTAGACACAGGATAGACACAGGCTAGACACAGGCTAGACAGAGGCTATACACTGGCTAGGCACAGGCTAGACTCTGGCTAGACAAAGGCTAGACACAGGCTAGACACAGGCTAGGCACAGGCTAGGCACAGGCAAGGCACAGGCTAGGCACAGGCTAGGCACAGGCTAGACACAGGCTAGACACCGTCAAGACACAGGCTAGACAGAGGCTATACACTGGCTAGACTCTGGCTATGCACAGGCTAGACAAAGGCTAGGCACTGGCTAGGCACAGGTTAGGCACAGGCTAGGCACTGGCTAGACACTGGCTAGGCACACGCTATCCACATGCCAGTCTCAGGCGAGGCACAGGCTAGACACAGGCTCGACACAGGCTAGACACAGGCTAGACACAGGCTAGACACAGGCTAGACACAGGCTAGACACAGGCTAGACACAGGCTAGACACAGGCTAGACACAGGCTAGACACAGGCTAGACACAGGCGAGACACAGGCTAGACACAGGCTAGACACAGGCTAGACACAGGCTAGACACAGGCTAGACACAGGCTAGACACAGGCTAGGCACAGGCTAGACACAGGCTAGACACAGGCTAGACACAGGCTAGACACAGGCTAGACACAGGCTAAACACAGGCTAGACACAGGCTAGACACAGGCTAGACACAGGGTAGACACAGGCTAAATAAAGGCTAGACACAGGCTAGACACAGGCTAGACACAGAGTAGACACAGAGTAGACACAGGCTAGGCACAGGCTAGACACAGGCTAGACACAGGCTAGACACCGTCAAGACACAGGCTGGACAGAGGCTATACACTGGCTAGACTCTGGCTAAGCACAGGCTAGACACAGGCTAAACACAGGCTAGACACAGGCTAGACACAGGCTAGACACAGGCTAGACAGAGGCTAGACACAGGCTAGACACAGGCTAGAAACAGGGTAGACACAAGCTAGACACAGGATAGACACAGGCTAGACACAGGCTAGACACAGGCTAGACACAGGCTAGACACAGGCTAGGCACAGGCTAGACACAGGCTAGGCACAGGCTAGACACAGGCTAGACACAGGCTAGACACAGGCTAGACACAGGCTAGACACAGGCTAAACACAGGCTAGACACAGGCTAGACACAGGCTAGACACAGGCTAGACACAGGCTAAATAAAGGCTAGACACAGGCTAGACACAGGCTAGACACAGAGTAGACACAGAGTAGACACAGGCTAGGCACAGGCTAGACACAGGCTAGACACAGGCTAGACACCGTCAAGACACAGGCTGGACAGAGGCTATACACTGGCTAGACTCTGGCTAAGCACAGGCTAGACACAGGCTAAACACAGGCTAGACACAGGCTAGACACAGGCTAGACACAGGCTAGACACAGGCTAGACAGAGGCTAGACACAGGCTAGACACAGGCTAGAAACAGGGTAGACACAAGCTAGACACAGGATAGACACAGGCTAGACACAGGCTAGACACAGGCTAGACACAGGCTAGACACTGGCTAGACACAGGCTAGACTCTGGCTAGACAAAGGCTAGACACAGGCTAGACACAGGCTAGACACAGGCTAGACACAGGCTAGACACTGGCTAGACACAGGCTAGACACAGGCTAGACACAGGCTAGACACAGGCTAAAGACAAGCTAGACACAGGCTAGACACAGGCTAGACACAGGCTAGACACAGGCTAGACACAGGCTGGACACAGGCTAGACACAGGCTAGACACAGGCTAGACACAGGCTAGACACAGGCTAGACACTGGCTAGGCACAGGCTAGACTCTGGCTAGACAAAGGCTAGACACAGGCTAGACATAGGCTAGACACAGGCTAGACACAGGCTAGACACAGGCTAAAGACAGGCTAGACACAGGCTAGACACAGGCTAGACACAGGCTAGACACAGGCTAGACACAGGCTAGACACAGGCTAGACACAGGCTAGACACAGGCTAGAAACAGGCTAGACACAGGCTAGACACAGGCTAGACACAGGCTAGAAACAGGCTAGACACAGGCTAGACACAGGCTAGACACAGGCTAGACACAGGCTAGACACAGGCTAGACAGAGGCTAGACACAGGCTACACACAGGCTAGACACAGAGTAGACACAGAGTAGACACAGGCTAGACACAGGCTAGACACAGGCTAGACACAGGCTAGACACAGGCTAGACACAGATTAGGCACAGGCTAGACACAAGCTAGACACCGTCAAGACACAGGCTAGACAGAGGCTATACACTGGCTAGACTCTGGCTATGCACAGGCTAGACAAAGGCTAGACACCGGCTAGGCACAGGTTAGGCACAGGCTAGGCACTGGCTAGACACTGGCTAGGCACATGCTATCCACATGCCAGTCTCAGGCAAGGCACAGGCTAGACACAGGCTAGACATAGGCTTGACACAAGCTAGACACAGGCTGGACACAGGCTAGACACAGGCTAGACACAGGCTAGACACAGGCTAGACACAGAGTAGACACAGGCTAGACACAGGCTAGACACAGGCTAGACACAGGCTAGACACAGGCTAGACACAGGCTAGACACAGGCTAGACACAGGCTAGACACAGGCTAGACACAGGCTAGACATAGGCTAGACACAGGCTAGACACAGGCTAGACACAGGCTAGACACAGGCTAGACACAGGCTAGACACAGGCTAGACACAGGCTAGACACAGGCTAGACACAGGCACGACACAGGCTAGACACAGGCTAGACACAGGCTAGACACAGGCAAGACACAGGCTAGACACAGGCTAGATACAGGCTACACACAGAGTAGACACAGAGTAGACACAGGCTAGACACAGGCTAGACACAGGCTAGACACAGGCTAGACACAGGCTAGATATAGGCTAGACACAGAGTAGACACAGAGTAGACACAGGCTAGACACAGGCTAGGCACAGGCTAGGCACAGGCTAGACACAGGCTAGACACAAGCTAGACACCGTCAAGACACAGACTAGACACAGGCTAGACAGAGGCTATACACTGGCTAGACTCTGGCTATGCACAGGCTAGACAAAGGCTAGACACTGGCTAGGCACAGGCTAGGCACTGGCTAGACGCTGGCTAGGCACACGCTATCCACATGCCAGTCTCAGGCAAGGCACAGGCTAGACACAGGCTAGACACAGGCTAGACACAGGCTAGACACAGGCTAGACACAGGCTAGACACAGGCTAGACACAGGCTAGACACAGGCTAGACACAGGCTAGACACAGGCTAGACACAAGCTAGAAACAGGCTAGACACAGGCTAGACACAGGCTAGACACAGGCTAGACACAGGCTAGACACAGGCTAGACACAGGCTAGACACAGGCTAGACACAGGCTAGACACAGGCTAGACACAGGCTAGACACAGGCTAGACACAGGCTAGACACAGGCTAGACACAGGCTAGAAACAGGCTAGACACAGGCTAGACACAGGCTAGATATAGGCTAGACACAGAGTAGACACAGAGTAGACACAGGCTAGACACAGGCTAGGCACAGGCTAGGCACAGGCTAGACACAGGCTAGACACAAGCTAGACACCGTCAAGACACAGACTAGACACAGGCTAGACAGAGGCTATACACTGGCTAGACTCTGGCTATGCACAGGCTAGACAAAGGCTAGACACTGGCTAGGCACAGGCTAGGCACTGGCTAGACGCTGGCTAGGCACACGCTATCCACATGCCAGTCTCAGGCAAGGCACAGGCTAGACACAGGCTAGACACAGGCTAGACACAGGCTAGACACAGGCTAGACACAGGCTAGACACAGGCTAGACACAGGCTAGACACAGGCTAGACACAGGCTAGACACAAGCTAGAAACAGGCTAGACACAGGCTAGACACAGGCTAGACACAGGCTAGACACAGGCTAGACACAGGCTAGACACAGGCTAGACACAGGCTAGACACAGGCTAGACACAGGCTAGACACAGGCTAGATATAGGCTAGACACAGAGTAGACACAGGCTAGACACAGGCTAGACACAGGCTAGACACAGGTTAGGCACAAGCTAGGCACAGGCTAGGCACAGGCTAGGCACAGGCTAGGCTTAGGCTAGACACAGGCTAGACACCGTCAAGACACAGACTAGACACAGGCTAGACACAGGCTAGACACAGGCTAGACACAGGCTAGACACAGGCTAGACACAGGCTAGGCACAGGCTAGGCACAGGCTGGGCACAGGCTAGACACAAGCTAGACACCGTCAAGACACAGACTAGACACAGGCTAGACAGAGGCTATACACTGGCTAGACTCTGGCTATGCACAGGCTAGACAAAGGCTAGACACTGGCTAGGTACAGGCTAGGCGCAGGCTAGGCACAGGCGAGGCACTGGCTAGACACTGGCTAGGCACACGCTATCCACATGCCAGTCTCAGGCAAGGCACAGGCTAGACACAGGCTAGACACAGGCTAGACACAGGCTAGACACAGGCTAGACACAGGCTAGACACAGGCTAGACACAGGCTAGACACAGGCTAGACACAGGCTAGACACAGGCTAGACACAGGCTAGACACAGGCTAGACACAGGCTAGACACAGGCTAGACACAGGCTAGACACAGGCTAGACACAGGCTAGACACAGGCTAGACACAGACTAGACACAGGCTAGACACAGGCTAGACACAGGCTAGACACAGGCTAGACACAGGCTAGACACAGGCTAGACACAGGCTAGACACAGGCTAGACACAGGCTAGACACAGGCTAGACACAGCCTAGACACAGGCTAGACACAGGCTAGACACAGGCTAGACACAGGCTAGACACAGGCTAGACACAGGCTAGACACAGGCTAGACACAGGCTAGACACAGAGTAGACACAGGCTAGAAACAGGTTAGACACAGGCTAGACACAGGCTAGACACAGGCTAGACACAGGCTAGACACAGGCTAGACACAGGCTAGACACAGGCTAGACACAGGCTAGACACAGGCTAGACACTGGCTAGGCACAAGCTAGGCACACGCTAGGCACAGGCTAGGCACAGGCTAGGCTTAGGCTAGACACAGGCTAGACACCGTCAAGACACAGACTAGACACAGGCTAGACACCGGATAGACACAGGCTAGGCACAGGCTAGACACAGGCTAGACACAGGCTAGACACCGTCAAGACACAGGCTGGACAGAGGCTATACACTGGCTAGCCTCTGGCTATGCACAGGCTAGACACAGGCTAGACACAGGCTAGATACAGGCTAGAAACAGGCTAGACACAAGCTAGACACAGGATAGACACAGGCTAGACACAGGCTAGACAGAGGCTATACACTGGCTAGGCACAGGCTAGACTCTGGCTAGACAAAGGCTAGACACAGGCTAGACACAGGCTAGGCACAGGCTAGGCACAGGCAAGGCACAGGCTAAACACAGGCTAGACACAGGCTAGACACAGGCTAGACACAGGCTAGACACAGGCTAGACACAGGATAGACACAGGCTAGACAGAGAGTAGACACAGAGTAGACAAAGGCTAGACACAGGCTAGACACAGGCTAGACACAGGCTAGACACAGGATAGACAAAGGCTAGACAAAGGCTAGACACAGGCTATGCACAGGCTAGACACAGGCTAGACACAGGCTAGACACAGGCTAGACACAGGCTAGACACAGGCTAGACACAGGCTAGACACAGGCTAGACACAGGCTAGACACAGGCTAGAAACAGGCTAGACACAAGCTAGACACAGGATAGACACAGGCTAGACACAGGCTAGACAGAGGCTATACACTGGCTAGGCACAGGCTAGACTCTGGCTAGACAAAGGCTAGACACAGGCTAGACACAGGCTAGGCACAGGCTAGGCACAGGCAAGGCACAGGCTAGGCACAGGCTAGGCACAGGCTAGACACAGGCTAGACACCGTCAAGACACAGGCTAGACAGAGGCTATACACTGGCTAGACTCTGGCTATGCACAGGCTAGACAAAGGCTAGACACTGGCTAGGCACAGGTTAGGCACAGGCTAGGCACTGGCTAGACACTGGCTAGACACACGCTATCCACATGCCAGTCTCAGGCGAGGCACAGGCTAGACACAGGCTCGACACAGGCTAGACACAGGCTAGACACAGGCTAGACACAGGCTAGACACAGGCTAGACACAGACTAGACACAGGCTAGACACAGGCTAGACAC
This sequence comes from Zaprionus indianus, assembly GCA_018904595.1. Classification (NCBI taxonomy): domain Eukaryota; kingdom Metazoa; phylum Arthropoda; class Insecta; order Diptera; family Drosophilidae; genus Zaprionus; species Zaprionus indianus. The sequence continues at coordinate 54,598 of JAEIHA010000349.1, read as the reverse complement.
AGGCTAGACACAGGCTAGACACAGGCTAGACACAGGCTAGGCACAGGCTAGACACAGGCTAGGCACAGGCTAGACACAGGCTAGACACAGGCTAGACACAGGCTAGACACAGGCTAAACACAGGCTAGACACAGGCTAGACACAGGCTAGACACAGGCTAAATAAAGGCTAGACACAGGCTAGACACAGGCTAGACACAGAGTAGACACAGAGTAGACACAGGCTAGGCACAGGCTAGACACAGGCTAGACACAGGCTAGACACCGTCAAGACACAGGCTGGACAGAGGCTATACACTGGCTAGACTCTGGCTAAGCACAGGCTAGACACAGGCTAGACACAGGCTAGACACAGGCTAGACACAGGCTAGACACAGGCTAGACACAGGCTAGACAGAGGCTAGACACAGGCTAGACACAGGCTAGAAACAGGGTAGACACAAGCTAGACACAGGATAGACACAGGCTAGACACAGGCTAGACACAGGCTAGACACAGGCTAGACACTGGCTAGACACAGGCTAGACTCTGGCTAGACAAAGGCTAGACAAAGGCTAGACACAGGCTAGACACAGGCTAGACACAGGCTAGACACAGGCTAGACACAGGCTAGACACTGGCTAGACACAGGCTAGACACAGGCTAGACACAGGCTAGACACAGGCTAGACACAGGCTAGACACAGGCTAAAGACAAGCTAGACACAGGCTAGACACAGGCTAGACACAGGCTAGACACAGGCTGGACACAGGCTAGACACAGGCTAGACACTGGCTAGGCACAGGCTAGACTCTGGCTAGACAAAGGCTAGACACAGGCTAGACACAGGCTAGACACAGGCTAGACACAGGCTAGACACAGGCTAGACACTGGCTAGACACAGGCTAGACACAGGCTAGACACAGGCTAAAGACAGGCTAGACACAGGCTAGGCACAGGCTAGACACAGGCTAGGCACAGGCTAGACACAGGCTAGGCACAGGCTAGACACAGGCTAGACACAGGCTAGACACAGGCTAGACACAGAGTAGACACAGGCTAGACACAGGCTAGACACAGGCTAGACACAGGCTAGACACAGGCTAGACACAGGCTAGACACAGGCTAGACACAGGCTAGACACAGGCTAGGCACAAGCTAGGCACAGGCTAGGCACAGGCTAGGCACAGGCTAGGCTTAGGCTAGACACAGGCTAGGCTTAGGCTAGACACAGGCTAGACACAGGCTAGACACAGGCTAGACACAGTCTAGACACAGGCTAGATACAGGCTAGACACAGGCTAGACACAGGCTAGACACAGGCTAGACACAGGCTAGACACAGGCTAGATACAGGCTAGACACAGGCTAGACACAGGCTAGACACAGGCTAGACACAGGCTAGACACAGGCTAAAGACACAGGCTAGACACAGGCTAGACACAGGCAAGGCACAGGCTAGACACAGGCTAGGCACAGGCTAGACACAGGCTAGACACAGGCTAGACACAGGCTAGACACAGGCTAAACACAGGCTAGACAGAGGCTAGACACAGGCTAGAAACAGGCTAGACACAAGCTAGACACAGGATAGACACAGGCTAGGCACAGGCTAGACACAGGCTAGACACAAGCTAGACACCGTCAAGACACAGGCTGGACAGAGGCTATACACTGGCTAGACTCTGGCTATGCACAGGCTAGACACAGGCTAGACACAGGCTAGAAACAGGCTAGACACAAGCTAGACACAGGATAGACACAGGCTAGACACAGGCTAGACAGAGGCTATACACTGGCTAGGCACAGGCTAGACTCTGGCTAGACAAAGGCTAGACACAGGCTAGACACAGGCTAGGCACAGGCTAGGCACAGGCAAGGCACAGGCTAAACACAGGCTAGACACAGGCTAGACACAGGCTAGACACAGGCTAGACACAGGCTAGACACAGGCTAGACACAGGATAGACACAGGCTAGACAGAGAGTAGACACAGAGTAGACACAGGCTAGACACAGGCTAGGCACAGGCTAGACACAGGCTAGGCACAGGCTAGACACAGGCTAGACACAGGCTAGACACCGTCAAGACACAGGCTGGACAGAGGCTATACACTGGCTAGACTCTGGCTATGCATAGGCTAGACACAGGCTAGACACAGGCTAGACACAGGCTAGACACAGGCTAGACACAGGCTAGACACAGGCTAGACACAGGCTAGACACAGGCTAGAAACAGGCTAGACACAAGCTAGACACAGGATAGACACAGGCTAGACACAGGCTAGACAGAGGCTATACACTGGCTAGGCACAGGCTAGACTCTGGCTAGACAAAGGCTAGACACAGGCTAGACACAGGCTAGGCACAGGCTAGGCACAGGCAAGGCACAGGCTAGGCACAGGCTAGGCACAGGCTAGACACAGGCTAGACACCGTCAAGACACAGGCTAGACAGAGGCTATACATTGGCTAGACTCTGGCTATGCACAGGCTAGACAAAGGCTAGACACTGGCTAGGCACAGGTTAGGCACAGGCTAGGCACTGGCTAGACACTGGCTAGGCACACGCTATCCACATGCCAGTCTCAGGCGAGGCACAGGCTAGACACAGGCTCGACACAGGCTAGACACAGGCTAGACACAGGCTAGACACAGGCTAGACACAGGCTAGACACAGGCTAGACACAGGCTAGACACAGGCTAGACACAGGCTAGACACAGGCTAGACACAGGCTAGACACAGGCTAAACACAGGCTAAACACAGGCTAAACACAGGCTAGACACAGGCTAGACACAGGCTAGACACAGGCTAGGCACAGGCCAGACACAGGCTAGGCACAGGCTAGACACAGGCTAGACACAGGCTAGACACAGGCTAGACACAGGCTAAACACAGGCTAGACACAGGCTAGACACAGGCTAGACACAGGCTAGACACAGGCTAGACACAGAGTAGACACAGAGTAGACACAGGCTAGGCACAGGCTAGACACAGGCTAGACACAGGCTAGACACAGGCTAGACACCGTCAAGACACAGGCTGGACAGAGGCTATACACTGGCTAGACTCTGGCTAAGCACAGGCTAGACACAGGCTAGACACAGGCTAGACACAGGCTAGACACAGGCTAGACACAGGCTAGACAGAGGCTAGACACAGGCTAGACACAGGCTAGAAACAGGCTAGACACAAGCTAGACACAGGATAGACACAGGCTAGACACAGGCTAGACAGAGGCTATACATTGGCTAGGCACAGGCTAGACTCTGGCTAGACAAAGGCTAGACACAGGCTAGACACAGGCTAGACACAGGCTAGACACAGGCTAGACACAGGCTAGACACTGGCTAGACACAGGCAAGACACAGGCTAGACACAGGCTAAAGACAGGCTAGACACAGGCTAGACACAGGCTAGACACAGGCTAGACACAGGCTAGACACAGGCTAGACACAGGCTAGACACAGGCTAGACACAGGCTGGACACAGGCTAGACACAGGCTAGACACAGGCTAGACACAGGCTAGACACAGGCTTGACACAGGCTAGGCACAAGGCTAGACACAGGCTAGACACAGAGTAGACACAGGCTAGACACAGGCTAGACACAGGCTAGACACAGGCTAGACACAGGCTAGACACAGGCTAGACACAGGCTAGACACAGGCTAGACACAGGCTAGACACAGGCTAGACACAGGCTAGACACAGGCTAGACACAGGCTAGACACAGGCTAGACACAGGCTAGACACAGGCTAGGCACAAGCTAGGCACAGGCTAGGCACAGGCTAGGCTTAGGCTAGACACAGGCTAGACACAGGCTAGACACAGGCTAGACACAGGCTAGACACAGGCTAGACACAGGCTAGACACAGGCTAGACACAGGCTAGACACAGGCTAGACACAGGCTAGACACAGAGTAGACACAGAGTAGACACAGGCTAGACACAGGCTAGACACAGGCTAGACACAGGCTAGACACAGGCTAGACACAGGCTAGACACAGGCTAGACACAGGCTAGACACAGGCTAGGCACAGGCTAGACACAGGGTAGACACAGGCTAGGCACAGGCTAGGCACAGGCTAGACACAGGCTAGACACAGGCTAGGCACAGGCTAGGCACAGGCTAGGCACAGGCTAGGCTTAGGCTAGACACAGGCTAGACACAGGCTAGACACAGGCTAGACACAGGCTAGACACAGGCTAGACACAGGCTAGACACAGGCTAGACACAGGCTAGACACAGAGTAGACACAGAGTAGACACAGGCTAGACACAGGCTAGACACAGGCTAGACACAGGCTAGACACAGGCTAGACACAGGCTAGACACAGGCTAGACACAGGCTAGGCACAGGCTAGACACAGGGTAGACACAGGCTAGGCACAGGCTAGGCACAGGCTAGGCACAGGCTAGGCACAGGCTAGGCACAGGCTAGGCACAGGCTAGGCACAGGCTAGACACAGGCCAGACACAGGCTAGACACCGTCAAGATACAGGCTAGACAGAGGCTATACACTGGCTAGACTCTGGCTATGCACAGGCTAGACAAAGGCTAGACACTGGCTAGGCACAGGTTAGGCACATACTAGGCACTGGCTAGACACTGGCTAGGCACACGCTATCCACATGCCAAGCTCAGGCGAGGCACAGGCTAGACACAGGCTCGACACAGGCTAGACACAGGCTAGACACAGGCTAGACACAGGCTAGACACAGGCTAGACACAGGCTAGACAGAGGCTATACATTGGCTAGGCACAGGCTAGACTCTGGCTAGACAAAGGCTAGACACAGGCTAGACACAGGCTAGACACAGGCTAGACACAGGCTAGACACAGGCTAGACACTGGCTAGACACAGGCAAGACACAGGCTAGACACAGGCTAAAGACAGGCTAGACACAGGCTAGACACAGGCTAGACACAGGCTAGACACAGGCTAGACACAGGCTAGACACAGGCTAGACACAGGCTAGACACAGGCTGGACACAGGCTAGACACAGGCTAGACACAGGCTAGACACAGGCTAGACACAGGCTTGACACAGGCTAGGCACAGGCTAGACACAGGCTAGACACAGAGTAGACACAGGCTAGACACAGGCTAGACACAGGCTAGACACAGGCTAGACACAGGCTAGACACAGGCTAGACACAGGCTAGACACAGGCTAGACACAGGCTAGACACAGGCTAGACACAGGCTAGACACAGGCTAGACACAGGCTAGACACAGGCTAGGCACAAGCTAGGCACAGGCTAGGCACAGGCTAGGCTTAGGCTAGACACAGGCTAGACACAGGCTAGACACAGGCTAGACACAGGCTAGACACAGGCTAGACACAGGCTAGACACAGGCTAGATACAGGCTAGACACAGGCTAGACACAGGCTAGACACAGAGTAGACACAGAGTAGACACAGGCTAGACACAGGCTAGACACAGGCTAGACACAGGCTAGACACAGGCTAGACACAGGCTAGACACAGGCTAGACACAGGCTAGGCACAGGCTAGGCACTGGCTAGACACTGGCTCGGAACACGCTATGCACATGCCAGTCTCAGGCAAGGCACAGGCTAGACACAGGCTAGGCACAGGCTAGACACAGGCTAGACACCGTCAAGACACAGGCTGGACAGAGGCTATACACTGGCTAGACTCTGGCTAAGCACAGGCTAGACACAGGCTAGACACAGGCTAGGCACAGGCTAGGCACAGGCTAGGCACAGGCTAGGCTTAGGCTAGACGCAGGCTAGACACAGGCTAGACACAGGCTAGACACAGGCTAGACACAGGCTAGACACAGGCTAGATACAGGCTAGACACAGGCTAGACACAGAGTAGACACAGAGTAGACACAGGCTAGACACAGGCTAGACACAGGCTAGACACAGGCTAGACACAGGCTAGACACAGGCTAGACACAGGCTAGACACAGGCTAGGCACAGGCTAGGCACTGGCTCGGAACACGCTATGCACATGCCAGTCTCAGGCAAGGCACAGGCTAGACACAGGCTAGACACAGGCTAGGCACAGGCTAGGCACAGGCTAGGCACAGGCTAGGCACAGGCTAGGCACAGGCAAGGCACAGGCTAGGCACAGGCTAGACACAGGCTAGACACAGGCTAGACACCGTCAAGATACAGGCTAGACAGAGGCTATACACTGGCTAGACTCTGGCTATGCACAGGCTAGACAAAGGCTAGACACTGGCTAGGCACAGGTTAGGCACATACTAGGCACTGGCTAGACACTGGCTAGGCACACGCTATCCACATGCCAAGCTCAGGCGAGGCACAGGCTAGACACAGGCTCGACACAGGCTAGACACAGGCTAGACACAGGCTAGACACAGGCTAGACACAGGCTAGACACAGGCTAGACACAGGCTAGACACAGGCTAGACACAGGCTAGACACAGGCTAGACACAGGCTAAACACAGGCTAGACACAGGCTAGACACAGGCTAGGCACAGGCTAGGCACAGGCTAGGCACAGGCTAGGCACAGGCAAGGCACAGGCTAGGCACAGGCTAGGCACAGGCTAGACACAGGCTAGACACCGTCAAGACACAGGCTAGACAGAGGCTATACATTGGCTAGACTCTGGCTATGCACAGGCTAGACAAAGGCTAGACACTGGCTAGGCACAGGTTAGGCACAGGCTAGGCACTGGCTAGACACTGGCTAGGCACACGCTATCCACATGCCAGTCTCAGGCGAGGCACAGGCTAGACACAGGCTCGACACAGGCTAGACACAGGCTAGACACAGGCTAGACACAGGCTAGACACAGGCTAGACACAGGCTAGACACAGGCTAGACACAGGCTAGACACAGGCTAGACACAGGCTAGACACAGGCTAGACACAGGCTAGACACAGGCTAGACACAGGCTAGACACAGGCTAAACACAGGCTAGACACAGGCTAGACACAGGCTAGACACAGGCTAGGCACAGCCCAGACACAGGCTAGGCACAGGCTAGGCACAGGCTAGACACAGGCTAGACACAGGCTAGACACAGGCTAGACACAGGCTAAACACAGGCTAGACACAGGCTAGACACAGGCTAGACACAGGCTAGACACAGAGTAGACACAGAGTAGACACAGGCTAGGCACAGGCTAGACACAGGCTAGACACAGGCTAGACACAGGCTAGACACCGTCAAGACACAGGCTGGACAGAGGCTATACACTGGCTAGACTCTGGCTAAGCACAGGCTAGACACAGGCTAGACACAGGCTAGACACAGGCTAGACACAGGCTAGACACAGGCTAGACAGAGGCTAGACACAGGCTAGACACAGGCTAGAAACAGGCTAGACACAAGCTAGACACAGGATAGACACAGGCTAGACACAGGCTAGACAGAGGCTATACATTGGCTAGGCACAGGCTAGACTCTGGCTAGACAAAGGCTAGACACAGGCTAGACACAGGCTAGACACAGGCTAGACACAGGCTAGACACAGGCTAGACACTGGCTAGACACAGGCAAGACACAGGCTAGACACAGGCTAAAGACAGGCTAGACACAGGCTAGACACAGGCTAGACACAGGCTAGACACAGGCTAGACACAGGCTAGACACAGGCTAGACACAGGCTGGACACAGGCTAGACACAGGCTAGACACAGGCTAGACACAGGCTAGACACAGGCTAGACACAGGCTTGACACAGGCTAGGCACAGGCTAGACACAGGCTAGACACAGAGTAGACACAGGCTAGACACAGGCTAGACACAGGCTAGACACAGGCTAGACACAGGCTAGACACAGGCTAGACACAGGCTAGACACAGGCTAGACACAGGCTAGACACAGGCTAGACACAGGCTAGACACAGGCTAGACACAGGCTAGACACAGGCTAGGCACAAGCTAGGCACAGGCTAGGCACAGGCTAGGCTTAGGCTAGACACAGGCTAGACACAGGCTAGACACCGGCTAGACACAGGCTAGACACAGGCTAGATACAGGCTAGACACAGGCTAGACACAGGCTAGACACAGAGTAGACACAGAGTAGACACAGGCTAGACACAGGCTAGACACAGGCTAGACACAGGCTAGACACAGGCTAGACACAGGCTAGACACAGGCTAGACACAGGCTAGGCACAGGCTAGGCACTGGCTAGACACTGGCTCGGAACACGCTATGCACATGCCAGTCTCAGGCAAGGCACAGGCTAGACACAGGCTAGGCACAGGCTAGACACAGGCTAGACACCGTCAAGACACAGGCTGGACAGAGGCTATACACTGGCTAGACTCTGGCTAAGCACAGGCTAGACACAGGCTAGACACAGGATAGACACAGGCTAGACACAGGCTAGACACAGGCTAGACACAGGCTAGACACAGGCTAGACACTGGCTAGACACAGGCAAGACACAGGCTAGACACAGGCTAAAGACAGGCTAGACACAGGCTAGACACAGGCTAGACACAGGCTAGACACAGGCTAGACACAGGCTAGACACAGGCTGGACACAGGCTAGACACAGGCTAGACACAGACTAGACACAGGCTAGACACAGGCTTGACACAGGCTAGGCACAGGCTAGACACAGGCTAGACACAGAGTAGACACAGGCTAGACACAGGCTAGACACAGGCTAGACACAGGCTAGACACAGGCTAGACACAGGCTAGACACAGGCTAGACACAGGCTAGACACAGGCTAGACACAGGCTAGACACAGGCTAGACACAGGCTAGACACAGGCTAGGCACAAGCTAGGCACAGGCTAGGCACAGGCTAGGCACAGGCTAGGCACAGGCTAGGCTTAGGCTAGACGCAGGCTAGACACAGGCTAGACACAGGCTAGACACAGGCTAGACACAGGCTAGACACAGGCTAGATACAGGCTAGACACAGGCTAGACACAGAGTAGACACAGAGTAGACACAGGCTAGACACAGGCTAGACACAGGCTAGACACAGGCTAGTCACAGGCTAGACACAGGCTAGACACAGGCTAGACACAGGCTAGGCACAGGCTAGGCACTGGCTCGGAACACGCTATGCACATGCCAGTCTCAGGCAAGGCACAGGCTTGACACAGGGTAGACACAGGCTAGGCACAGGCTAGGCACAGGCTAGGCACAGGCTAGGCACAGGCTAGGCACAGGCAAGGCACAGGCTAGGCACAGGCTAGACACAGGCCAGACACAGGCTAGACACCGTCAAGATACAGGCTAGACAGAGGCTATACACTGGCTAGACTCTGGCTATGCACAGGCTAGACAAAGGCTAGACACTGGCTAGGCACAGGTTAGGCACATACTAGGCACTGGCTAGACACTGGCTAGGCACACGCTATCCACATGCCAAGCTCAGGCGAGGCACAGGCTAGACACAGGCTCGACACAGGCTAGACACAGGCTAGACACAGGCTAGACACAGGCTAGACACAGGCTAGACACAGGCTAGACACAGGCTAGACACAGGCTAGACACAGGCTAGACACAGGCTAGACACAGGCTAGACACAGGCTAGACACAGGCTAGGCACAAGCTAGGCACAGGCTAGGCACAGGCTAGGCATAGGCTAGGCTTAGGCTACCCACAGGCTAGACACAGGCTAGACACAGGCTAGACACAGGCTAGACACAGGCTAGACACAGGCTAGACACAGGATAGACACAGGCTAGACACAGGCTAGACACAGGCTAGACACAGGCTAGACACAGGCTAGACACTGGCTAGACACAGGCAAGACACAGGCTAGACACAGGCTAAAGACAGGCTAGACACAGGCTAGACACAGGCTAGACACAGGCTAGACACAGGCTAGACACAGGCTAGACACAGGCTAGACACAGGCTGGACACAGGCTAGACACAGGCTAGACACAGACTAGACACAGGCTAGACACAGGCTTGACACAGGCTAGGCACAGGCTAGACACAGGCTAGACACAGAGTAGACACAGGCTAGACACAGGCTAGACACAGGCTAGACACAGGCTAGACACAGGCTAGACACAGGCTAGACACAGGCTAGACACAGGCTAGACACAGGCTAGACACAGGCTAGACACAGGCTAGACACAGGCTAGGCACAAGCTAGGCACAGGCTAGGCACAGGCTAGGCACAGGCTAGGCTTAGGCTAGACGCAGGCTAGACACAGGCTAGACACAGGCTAGACACAGGCTAGACACAGGCTAGACACAGGCTAGATACAGGCTAGACACAGGCTAGACACAGAGTAGACACAGAGTAGACACAGGCTAGACACAGGCTAGACACAGGCTAGACACAGGCTAGACACAGGCTAGACACAGGCTAGACACAGGCTAGGCACAGGCTAGGCACTGGCTCGGAACACGCTATGCACATGCCAGTCTCAGGCAAGGCACAGGCTTGACACAGGGTAGACACAGGCTAGGCACAGGCTAGGCACAGGCTAGGCACAGGCTAGGCACAGGCTAGGCACAGGCTAGGCACAGGCAAGGCACAGGCTAGGCACAGGCTAGACACAGGCCAGACACAGGCTAGACACCGTCAAGATACAGGCTAGACAGAGGCTATACACTGGCTAGACTCTGGCTATGCACAGGCTAGACAAAGGCTAGACACTGGCTAGGCACAGGTTAGGCACATACTAGGCACTGGCTAGACACTGGCTAGGCACACGCTATCCACATGCCAAGCTCAGGCGAGGCACAGGCTAGACACAGGCTCGACACAGGCTAGACACAGGCTAGACACAGGCTAGACACAGGCTAGACACAGGCTAGACACAGGCTAGACACAGGCTAGACACAGGCTAGACACAGGCTAGACACAGGCTAGACACAGGCTAGACACAGGCTAGACACAGGCTAGACACAGGCTAGACACAGGCTAGACACAGGCTAGACACAGGCTAGACACAGACTAGACACAGGCTAGGCACAAGCTAGGCACAGGCTAGGCACAGGCTAGGCATAGGCTAGGCTTAGGCTACCCACAGGCTAGACACAGGCTAGACACAGGCTAGACACAGGCTAGACACAGGCTAGACACAGGCTAGACACAGGCTTGACACAGGCTAGGCACAGGCTAGACACAGGCTAGACACAGAGTAGACACAGGCTAGACACAGGCTAGACACAGGCTAGACACAGGCTAGACACAGGCTAGACACAGGCTAGACACAGGCTAGACACAGGCTAGACACAGGCTAGACACAGGCTAGGCACAAGCTAGGCACAGGCTAGGCACAGGCTAGGCACAGGCTAGGCTTAGGCTAGACACAGGCTAGACACAGGCTAGACACAGGCTAGACACAGGCTAGACACAGGCTAGACACAGGCTAGACACAGGCTAGATACAGGCTAGACACAGGCTAGACACAGTCTAGACACAGAGTAGACACAGAGTAGACACAGGCTAGACACAGGCTAGACACAGGCTAGACACAGGCTAGACACAGGCTAGACACAGGCTAGACACAGGCTAGTTACAGGCTAGATACAGGCTAGGCACTGGCTAGACACTGGCTCGGAACACGCTATGCACATGCCAGTCTCAGGCAAGGCACAGGCTAGACACAGGCTAGACACAGGCTAGACACAGGCTAGACACTGTCAAGACACAGGCTGGACAGAGGCTATACACTGGCTAGACTCTGGCTAAGCACAGGCTAGACACAGGCTAGACTCAGGCTAGACACAGGCTAGACACAGGCTAGAAACAGGCTAGACACAAGCTAGACACAGGATAGACACAGGCTAGACACAGGCTAGACAGAGGCTATACACTGGCTAGGCACAGGCTAGACTCTGGCTAGACAAAGGCTTGACACAGGCTAGACACAGGCTAGACACAGGCTAGACACAGGCTAGACACAGGCTAGACACTGGCTAGACACAGGCAAGACACAGGCTAGACACAGGCTAAAGACAGGCTAGACACAGGCTAGACACAGGCTAGACACAGGCTAGACACAGGCTAGACACAGGCTAGACACAGGCTAGACACAGGCTGGACACAGGCTAGACACAGGCTAGACACAGACTAGACACAGGCTAGACACAGGCTTGACACAGGCTAGGCACAGGCTAGACACAGGCTAGACACAGAGTAGACACAGGCTAGACACAGGCTAGACACAGGCTAGACACAGGCTAGACACAGGCTAGACACAGGCTAGACACAGGCTAGACACAGGCTAGACGCAGGCTAGACACAGGCTAGACACAGGCTAGACACAGGCTAGACACAGGCTAGGCACAAGCTAGGCACAGGCTAGGCACAGGCTAGGCACAGGCTAGGCTTAGGCTAGACGCAGGCTAGACACAGGCTAGACACAGGCTAGACACAGGCTAGACACAGGCTAGACACAGGCTAGACACAGGCTAGATACAGGCTAGACACAGGCTAGACACAGGCTAGACACAGGCTAGACACAGGCTAGACACAGGCTAGACACAGGCTAGACACAGGCTAGACACAGGCTAGACACAGGCTAGACACAGGCTAGACACAGGCTAGGCACAGGCTAGGCACTGGCTAGACACTGGCTCGGAACACGCTATGCACATGCCAGTCTCAGGCAAGGCACAGGCTTGACAAAGGGTAGACACAGGCTAGGCACAGGCTAGGCACAGGCTAGGCACAGGCTAGGCACAGGCTAGGCACAGGCAAGGCACAGGCTAGGCAGAGGCTAGACACAGGCTAGACACCGTCAAGATACAGGCTAGACAGAGGCTATACACTGGCTAGACTCTGGCTATGCACAGGCTAGACAAAGGCTAGACACTGGCTAGGCACAGGTTAGGCACATACTAGGCACTGGCTAGACACTGGCTAGGCACACGCTATCCACATGCCAAGCTCAGGCGAGGCACAGGCTAGACACAGGCTCGACACAGGCTAGACACAGGCTAGACACAGGCTAGACACAGGCTAGACACAGGCTAGACACAGGCTAGACACAGGCTAGACACAGGCTAGACACAGGCTAGACACAGGCTAGACACAGGCTAGACACAGGCTAGAAACAGGCTAGAGACGAGCTAGACACAGGATAGACACAGGCTAGACACAGGCTAGACAGAGGCTATACACTGGCTAGGCACAGGCTAGACTCTGGCAAGACAAAGGCTAGACACAGGCTAGACACAGGCTAGACACAGGCTAGACACAGGCTAGACACAGGCTAGACACAGGCTAGACACAGGGTAGACACATGCTAGACACAGGCTAGACACAGGCTAGCCACAAGCTAGCCACAAGCTAGGCACAGGCTAGACATAGACAAGACACAGGCTAGGCACAGGCTAGGCACAGGCTAGGCACAGGCTAGGCACAGGCTAGGCACAGGCTAGGCACAGGCAAGGCACAGGCTAGGCACAGGCTAGGCACAGGCTAGGCACAGGCTAGGCACAGGCTAGGCACAGGCTAGGCACAGGCTAGGCACAGGCTAGGCACAGGCTAGGCACAGGCTAGGCACAGGCTAGGCACAGGCTAGGCACAGGCTAGGCACAGGCTAGGCACAGGCTATGCACATGCCAGTCACAGGCAAGGCATAGGCTATACACAGGCTAGACACTGGCTTGGCACAGACTAGACACTGGCTAAGCACAGGCTAGACACAGGCTAGAAACTGGCTAGGCACAGGCTAGACACTGGCTAGGCACAGGCTAGACACTGGCTAGGTACAGGCTAGGCACTGGCTAGGCACAGGCTAGGCACAGGCTAGGCACAGGCTAGACACAGACAAGACACAGGCTAGACACAGGCTAGACACAGGCTAGGCAATGGCTAGGCACAGGCTAGGCACAGGCTAGGCACAGGCTAGGCACAGGCTAGGCACAGGCTAGGCACAGGCTAGGCACAGGATAGGCACAGGCTAGGCACAGGCTAGGCACAGGCTAGGCACAGGCTAGGCACAGGCTAGGCACAGGCTAGGCACAGGCTAGGCACAGGCTAGGCACAGGCTAGGCACAGGCTAGGCACAGGCTGGGCTAGCAGGCTAGGCACAGGCTAGACACAGGCTAGACACAGGCTAGGCACAGGCTAGGCACAGGCTAGGCACAGGCTAGGCACAGGCTAGGCACAGGCTAGACACAGACAAGACACAGGCTAGACACAGGCTAGACACAGGCTAGACACAGGCTAGGCACAGGCTAGACACAGGCTAGGCACAGGCTAGGCACAGGCTAGGCACATGCTAGGCATAGGCTAGGCACAGGCTAGACACAGGCTAGATACTGGCTGGGCACAGGCTAGACAATGGCTAGACAAAGGCTTGACACTGGCTAGGCACAGGCTAGGCACTGGCTAGACACTGGTTCGGAACACGCTATGCACATGCCAGTCTCAGGCAAGGTACAGGCTTGACACAGGGTAGACACAGGCAAGGCACAGGCTATGCACATGCCAGTCACAGGCAAGGCATAGGCTATACACAGGCTAGACACTGGCTTGGAAAAGACTAGACACTGGCTAAACATAGGCTAGACACAGGCTAGAAACTAGCTAGGCACAGGCTAGACACTGGCTAGGCACTGGCTAGACACTGGCTAGGTACAGGCTAGGCACTGGCTAGGTACAGGCTAGGCACTGGCTAGGTACAGGCTAGGCACTGCCTAGGCACTGGCTAGGTACAGGCTAGGCACTGGCTAGGCACTGGCTAGGTACAGGCTAGGCACAGGCTAGGCAGAGGCTAGGCACAGGCTAGGCAGAGGCTAGGCACATGCTTGACACAGGCTGGACAAAGGCTAGACACAGGCTAGACACAGCCTAGACACAGGATAGACACAGGCTAGACACAGGCTAGACAAAGGCTAGAAACAGGCTAGATACAGGCTAGACACAGGCTAGACACAGGCTAGACACAGGCTAGACAAAGGCTAGACACAGGCTAGACACAGGCCAGACACATGCTAGACACAGGCTAGACACAGGCTAGACACAGGCTAGACACAGGCTAGACACAGGCTAGACACAGGCTAGACACAGGCTAGACACAGGCTAGACACAGGCTAGACACAGGCTAGACACAGGCTAGACACAGGCTAGACACAGGCTAGACACAGGTTAGACACAGGCTAGACAGAGGCTAGACATAGGCTAGACACAGGCTAGACACAGGCTAGAAACAAGCTAGACACAGGCTAGACACAGGCTAGAAACAGGCTAGACACAGGCTAGACACAGGCTAGACACAGGCTAGACATAGGCTAGAAACCGGCTAGACACAGTCTAGACACAGGCTAGAAACAGGCTAGAAACAGGCTAGACACAGGCTAGACACAGGCTAGAAACAGGCCAGAAACAGGCTAGACACAGGCTAGACACAGGCTAGACACAGGCTAGTCACAGGCTAGACACAGGCTAGACACAGGCTAAACACAGGCTAGACAGAGGCTAGACACAGGCCAGACACAGGCTAGACACAGGCTAGACACAGGCTAAATACAGGCTAGGCACAGGTTGGGCACAGGCTAGCCAGAAGCCAGGCACAGGCTAGGCACAGGCTAGGCACAGGCTAGGCACAGGCTAGGCACAGGCCAGGCACAGGCTAGGCACAGGCTAGACACAGGCTAGGCACAGGCTAGACACAGGCAAGACACAGGCTAGACACAGGCTAGACACAGGCTAGACACAGGCTAGACACAGGCTAGGCACAGGCTAGGCACAGGCTAGGCACAGGCTAGACACAAGCTAGGCACAGGCTAGGCACAGGCTAGGCACATGCTAGGCATAGGCTAGGCACAGGCTAGACACAGGATAGATACTGGCTGGGCACAGGCTAGACAATGGCTAGACAAAGGCTAGACACTGGCTAGGCACAGGCTTGGCACTGGCTAGAAACTGGCTCGGAACAGGCTATGCACATGCCAGTCTCAGGCAAGGCACAGGCTTGACACAGGCTAGACACAGGCTAGGCACAGGCTATGCACATGCCAGTCACAGGCAAGGCACAGGCTATACACAGGCTAGACACTGGCTAGGCACAGGCTAGACACTGGCTTGGCACAGACTAGACACTGGCTAAGCACAGGCTAGACACAGGCTAGAAACTGGCTAGGCACAGGCTAGACACAGGCTAGACACAGGATAGACACAGGCTAGACACAGGCCAGGCACAGGCTAGGCACAGGCTAGACATAAGGCTAGGCACAGGCTAGACACAGGCCAGGCACAGGCTAGGCACAGGCTAGACACTGGCTGGGCACAGGCTAGACACAGGCTAGACACAGGCTAGACACAGGCCAGACACAGGCTAGACACAGGCTAGACACAGGCTAAATACAGGCTAGGCACAGGTTGGGCACAGGCTAGCCAGAAGCTAGGCACAGGCTAGGCACAGGCTAGGCACAGGCCAGGCACAGGCTAGACACAGGCTAGACACAGGCTAGGCACAGGTTGGGCACAGGCTAGCCAGAAGCTAGGTACAGGCTAGGCACAGGCTAGCCACAGGCCAGGCACAGG
Organism: Zaprionus indianus; assembly: GCA_018904595.1. NCBI lineage: Eukaryota > Metazoa > Arthropoda > Insecta > Diptera > Drosophilidae > Zaprionus > Zaprionus indianus. The sequence continues at coordinate 38,177 of JAEIHA010000349.1, read as the reverse complement.
CTAGACACAGGGTAGACACAGGCTGGACACAGGCTAGACACAGGCTAGACACAGGCTAGGCACAGGCTAGACACAGGCTAGGCACAGGCTAGGCACAGGCTAGGCACATGCTAGCCATAGGCTAGGCACAGGCTAGACACAGGCTAGATACTGGCTGGGCACAGGCTAGACAATGGCTAGACAAAGGCTTGACACTGGCTAGGCACAGGCTAGGCACTGGCTAGACACTGGTTCGGAACACGCTATGCACATGCCAGTCTCAGGCAAGGCACAGGATTGACACAGGGTAGACACAGGCAAGGCACAGGCTATGCACATGCCAGTCACAGGCAAGGCATAGGCTATACACAGGCTAGACACTGGCTTGGCACAGACTAGACACTGGCTAAACATAGGCTAGACACAGGCTAGAAACTAGCTAGGCACAGGCTAGACACTGGCTAGGCACTGGCTAGACACTTGCTAGGTACAAGCTAGGCACTGGCTAGGTACAGGCTAGGCACTGCCTAGGCACTGGCTAGGTACAGGCTAGGCACTGGCTAGGCACTGGCTAGGTACAGGCTAGGCACAGGCTAGGCAGAGGCTAGGCACAGGCTAGGCAGAGGCTAGGCACATGCTTGACACAGGCTGGACAAAGGCTAGACACAGGCTAGACACAGCCTAGACACAGGATAGACACAGGCTAGACACAGGCTAGACAAAGGCTAGAAACAGGCTAGATACAGGCTAGACACAGGCTAGACACAGGATAGACACAGGCTAGACACAGGCTAGACAAAGGCTTGACACAGGCTAGACACAGGCCAGACACATGCTAGACACAGGCTAGACACAGGCTAGACACAGGCTAGACACAGGCTAGACACAGGCTAGACACAGGCTAGACACAGGCTAGACACAGGCTAGACACAGGCTAGACACAGGCTAGACACAGGCTAGGCACAGGCTAGGCACAGGCTAGGCACAGGCTAGACACAAGCTAGGCACAGGCTAGGCACAGGCTAGGCACATGCTAGGCATAGGCTAGGCACAGGCTAGACACAGGATAGATACTGGCTGGGCACAGGCTAGACAATGGCTAGACAAAGGCTAGACACTGGCTAGGCACAGGCTTGGCACTGGCTAGAAACTGGCTCGGAACAGGCTATGCACATGCCAGTCTCAGGCAAGGCACAGGCTTGACACAGGCTAGACACAGGCTAGGCACAGGCTATGCACATGCCAGTCACAGGCAAGGCACAGGCTATACACAGGCTAGACACTGGCTAGGCACAGGCTAGACACTGGCTTGGCACAGACTAGACACTGGCTAAGCACAGGCTAGACACAGGCTAGAAACTGGCTAGGCACAGGCTAGACACAGGCTAGACACAGGATAGACACAGGCTAGACACAGGCCAGGCACAGGCTAGGCACAGGCTAGACATAAGCTAGGCACAGGCTAGACACAGGCCAGGCACAGGCTAGGCACAGGCTAGACACAGGCTAGACACAGGCTAGGCACAGGCTAGGCAAAGGCTAGACACAGGCTAGGCACAGGCTAGGCATAGGCTAGGCATAGGCTAGGCACAGGCTAGACACTGGCTGGGCACAGGCTAGACACAGGCTAGACACAGGCTAGACACAGGCCAGACACAGGCTAGACACAGGCTAGACACAGGCTAAATACAGGCTAGGCACAGGTTGGGCACAGGCTAGCCAGAAGCTAGGCACAGGCTAGGCACAGGCTAGGCACAGGCCAGGCACAGGCTAGACACAGGCTAGACACAGGCTAGGCACAGGTTGGGCACAGGCTAGCCAGAAGCTAGGTACAGGCTAGGCACAGGCTAGCCACAGGCCAGGCACAGGCTAGACACAGGGTAGACACAGGCTGGACACAGGCTAGACACAGGCTAGACACAGGCTAGGCACAGGCTAGACACAGGCTAGGCACAGGCTAGGCACAGGCTAGGCACATGCTAGGCATAGGCTAGGCACAGGCTAGACACAGGCTAGATACTGGCTGGGCACAGGCTAGACAATGGCTAGACAAAGGCTTGACACTGGCTAGGCACAGGCTAGGCACTGGCTAGACACTGGTTCGGAACACGCTATGCACATGCCAGTCTCAGGCAAGGCACAGGATTGACACAGGGTAGACACAGGCAAGGCACAGGCTATGCACATGCCAGTCACAGGCAAGGCATAGGCTATACACAGGCTAGACACTGGCTTGGCACAGACTAGACACTGGCTAAACATAGGCTAGACACAGGCTAGAAACTAGCTAGGCACAGGCTAGACACTGGCTAGGCACTGGCTAGACACTTGCTAGGTACAAGCTAGGCACTGGCTAGGTACAGGCTAGGCACTGCCTAGGCACTGGCTAGGTACAGGCTAGGCACTGGCTAGGCACTGGCTAGGTACAGGCTAGGCACAGGCTAGGCAGAGGCTAGGCACAGGCTAGGCAGAGGCTAGGCACATGCTTGACACAGGCTGGACAAAGGCTAGACACAGGCTAGACACAGCCTAGACACAGGATAGACACAGGCTAGACACAGGCTAGACAAAGGCTAGAAACAGGCTAGATACAGGCTAGACACAGGCTAGACACAGGATAGACACAGGCTAGACACAGGCTAGACAAAGGCTTGACACAGGCTAGACACAGGCCAGACACATGCTAGACACAGGCTAGACACAGGCTAGACACAGGCTAGACACAGGCTAGACACAGGCTAGACACAGGCTAGACACAGGCTAGACACAGGCTAGACACAGGCTAGACACAGGTTAGACACAGGCTAGACAGAGGCTAGACATAGGCTAGACACAGGCTAGACACAGGCTAGAAACAAGCTAGACACAGGCTAGACACAGGCTAGAAACAGGCTAGACACAGGCTAGACACAGGCTAGACACAGGCTAGACACAGGCTAGACATAGGCTAGAAACCGGCTAGACACAGTCTAGACACAGGCTAGAAACAGGCTAGAAACAGGCTAGACACAGGCTAGACACAGGCTAGAAACAGGCTAGAAACAGGCTAGACACAGGCTAGACACAGGCTAGACACAGGCTAGTCACAGGCTAGACACAGGCTAGACACAGGCTAAACACAGGCTAGACAGAGGCTAGACACAGGCCAGACACAGGCTAGACACAGGCTAGACACAGGCTAAATACAGGCTAGGCACAGGTTGGGCACAGGCTAGCCAGAAGCCAGGCACAGGCTAGGCACAGGCTAGGCACAGGCTAGGCACAGGCCAGGCACAGGCTAGGCACAGGCTAGACACAGGCTATGCACAGGCTAGACACAGGCAAGACACAGGCTAGACACAGGCTAGACACAGGCTAGACACAGGCTAGGCACAGGCTAGGCACAGGCTAGGCACAGGCTAGGCACAGGTTAGGCACATACTAGGCACTGGCTAGACACTGGCTAGGCACACGCTATCCACATGCCAAGCTCAGGCGAGGCACAGGCTAGACACAGGCTCGACACAGGCTAGACACAGGCTAGACACAGGCTAGACACAGGCTAGACACAGGCTAGACACAGGCTAGACACAGGCTAGACACAGGCTAGAAACAGGCTAGAGACGAGCTAGACACAGGATAGACACAGGCTAGACACAGGCTAGACAGAGGCTATACACTGGCTAGGCACAGGCTAGACTCTGGCAAGACAAAGGCTAGACACAGGCTAGACACAGGCTAGACACAGGCTAGACACAGGCTAGACACAGGCTAGACACAGGCTAGACACATGCTAGACACAGGCTAGACACAGGCTAGCCACAAGCTAGCCACAAGCTAGGCACAGGCTAGACATAGACAAGACACAGGCTAGGCACAGGCTAGGCACAGGCTAGGCACAGGCTAGGCACAGGCTAGGCACAGGCTAGGCACAGGCTAGGCACAGGCTAGGCACAGGCTAGGCACAGGCTAGGCACAGGCTAGGCACAGGCTAGGCACAGGCTAGGCACAGGCTAGGCACAGGCTAGGCACAGGCTAGGCACAGGCTAGGCACAGGCTAGGCACAGGCTAGGCACAGGCTAGGCACAGGCTAGGCACAGGCTATGCACATGCCAGTCACAGGCAAGGCATAGGCTATACACAGGCTAGACACTGGCTTGGCACAGACTAGACACTGGCTAAGCACAGGCTAGACACAGGCTAGAAACTGGCTAGGCACAGGCTAGACACTGGCTAGGCACAGGCTAGACACTGGCTAGGCACAGGCTAGGCACAGGCTAGGCACAGGCTAGGCACAGGCTAGGCACAGGCTAGACACAGACAAGACACAGGCTAGACACAGGCTAGACACAGGCTAGGCAATGGCTAGGCACAGGCTAGGCACAGGCTAGGCACAGGCTAGGCACAGGCTAGGCACAGGCTAGGCACAGGCAGCAGGCTAGGCACAGGCTAGGCACAGGCTAGGCACAGGCTAGGCACAGGCTAGGCACAGGCTAGGCACAGGCTAGGCACAGGCTAGGCACAGGCTAGGCACAGGCTAGGCACAGGCTAGGCACAGGCTAGACACAGACAAGACACAGGCTAGACACAGGCTAGACACAGGCTAGGCACAGGCTAGACACAGGCTAGGCACAGGCTAGGCACAGGCTAGGCACAGGCTAGGCACATGCTAGGCATAGGCTAGGCACAGGCTAGACACAGGCTAGATACTGGCTGGGCACAGGCTAGACAATGGCTAGACAAAGGCTTGACACTGGCTAGGCACAGGCTAGGCACTGGCTAGACACTGGTTCGGAACACGCTATGCACATGCCAGTCTCAGGCAAGGTACAGGCTTGACACAGGGTAGACACAGGCAAGGCACAGGCTATGCACATGCCAGTCACAGGCAAGGCATAGGCTATACACAGGCTAGACACTGGCTTGGCACAGACTAGACACTGGCTAAACATAGGCTAGACACAGGCTAGAAACTAGCTAGGCACAGGCTAGACACTGGCTAGGCACTGGCTAGACACTGGCTAGGTACAGGCTAGGCACTGGCTAGGTACAGGCTAGGCACTGCCTAGGCACTGGCTAGGTACAGGCTAGGCACTGGCTAGGCACTGGCTAGGTACAGGCTAGGCACAGGCTAGGCAGAGGCTAGGCACAGGCTAGGCAGAGGCTAGGCACATGCTTGACACAGGCTGGACAAAGGCTAGACACAGGCTAGACACAGCCTAGACACAGGATAGACACAGGCTAGACACAGGCTAGACAAAGGCTAGAAACAGGCTAGATACAGGCTAGACACAGGCTAGACACAGGCTAGACACAGGCTAGACAAAGGCTAGACACAGGCTAGACACAGGCCAGACACATGCTAGACACAGGCTAGACACAGGCTAGACACAGGCTAGACACAGGCTAGACACAGGCTAGACACAGGCTAGACACAGGCTAGACACAGGCTAGACACAGGCTAGACACAGGCTAGACACAGGCTAGACACAGGTTAGACACAGGCTAGACAGAGGCTAGACATAGGCTAGACACAGGCTAGACACAGGCTAGAAACAAGCTAGACACAGGCTAGACACAGGCTAGAAACAGGCTAGACACAGGCTAGACACAGGCTAGACACAGGCTAGACACAGGCTAGACATAGGCTAGAAACCGGCTAGACACAGTCTAGACACAGGCTAGAAACAGGCTAGAAACAGGCTAGACACAGGCTAGACACAGGCTAGAAACAGGCTAGAAACAGGCTAGACACAGGCTAGACACAGGCTAGACACAGGCTAGGCACAGGCTAGACACAGGCTAGACACAGGCTAGACACAGGCTAGACAGAGGCTAGACACAGGCCAGACACAGGCTAGACACAGGCTAGACACAGGCTAAATACAGGCTAGGCACAGGTTGGGCACAGGCTAGCCAGAAGCCAGGCACAGGCTAGGCACAGGCTAGGCACAGGCTAGGCACAGGCCAGGCCAGGCACAGGCTAGGCACAGGCTAGACACAGGCTAGGCACAGGCTAGACACAGGCAAGACACAGGCTAGACACAGGCTAGACACAGGCTAGACACAGGCTAGACACAGGCTAGGCACAGGCTAGGCACAAGCTAGACACAAGCTAGGCACAAGCTAGGCACAGGCTAGGCACATGCTAGGCATAGGCTAGGCACAGGCTAGACACAGGATAGATACTGGCTGGGCACAGGCTAGACAATGGCTAGACAAAGGCTAGACACTGGCTAGGCACAGGCTTGGCACTGGCTATAAACTGGCTCGGAACAGGCTATGCATATGCCAGTCTCAGGCAAGGCACAGGCTTGACACAGGCTAGACACAGGCTAGGCACAGGCTATGCACATGCCAGTCACAGGCAAGGCACAGGCTATACACAGGCTAGACACTGGCTAGGCACAGGCTAGACACTGGCTTGGCACAGACTAGACACTGGCTAAGCACAGGCTAGACACAGGCTAGAAACTGGCTAGGCACAGGCTAGACACAGGCTAGACACAGGATAGACACAGGCTAGACACAGGCCAGGCACAGGCTAGGCACAGGCTAGACATAAGCTAGGCACAGGCTAGACACAGGCCAGGCACAGGCTAGGCACAGGCTAGACACAGGCTAGACACAGGCTAGGCACAGGCTAGGCAAAGGCTAGACACAGGCTAGGCACAGGCTAGGCATAGGCTAGGCACAGGCTAGACACTGGCTGGGCAAAGGCTAGACACAGGCTAGACACAGGCTAGACACAGGCCAGACACAGGCTAGACACAGGCTAGACACAGGCTAAATACAGGCTAGGCACAGGTTGGGCACAGGCTAGGCACAGGCTAGTCACAGGCTAGGCACAGGCCAGGCACAGGCTAGACACAGGCTAGACACAGGCTAGGCACAGGTTGGGCACAGGCTAGCCAGAAGCTAGGTACAGGCTAGGCACAGGCTAGCCACAGGCCAGGCACAGGCTAGACACAGGGTAGACACAGGCTGGACACAGGCTAGACACAGGCTAGACACAGGCTAGGCACAGGCTAGACACAGGCTAGGCACAGGCTAGGCACAGGCTAGGCACATGCTAGGCATAGGCTAGGCACAGGCTAGACACAGGCTAGATACTGGCTGGGCACAGGCTAGACAATGGCTAGACAAAGGCTTGACACTGGCTAGGCACAGGCTAGGCACTGGCTAGACACTGGTTCGGAACACGCTATGCACATGCCAGTCTCAGGCAAGGCACAGGATTGACACAGGGTAGACACAGGCAAGGCACAGGCTATGCACATGCCAGTCACAGGCAAGGCATAGGCTATACACAGGCTAGACACTGGCTTGGCACAGACTAGACACTGGCTAAACATAGGCTAGACACAGGCTAGAAACTAGCTAGGCACAGGCTAGACACTGGCTAGGCACTGGCTAGACACTTGCTAGGTACAAGCTAGGCACTGGCTAGGTACAGGCTAGGCACTGCCTAGGCACTGGCTAGGTACAGGCTAGGCACTGGCTAGGCACTGGCTAGGTACAGGCTAGGCACAGGCTAGGCAGAGGCTAGGCACAGGCTAGGCAGAGGCTAGGCACATGCTTGACACAGGCTGGACAAAGGCTAGACACAGGCTAGACACAGCCTAGACACAGGATAGACACAGGCTAGACACAGGCTAGACAAAGGCTAGAAACAGGCTAGATACAGGCTAGACACATGCTAGACACAGGCTAGACACAGGCTAGACACAGGCTAGACACAGGCTAGACACAGGCTAGACACAGGCTAGACACAGGCTAGACACAGGCTAGACACAGGCTAGACACAGGCTAGACACAGGTTAGACACAGGCTAGACAGAGGCTAGACATAGGCTAGACACAGGCTAGACACAGGCTAGAAACAAGCTAGACACAGGCTAGACACAGGCTAGAAACAGGCTAGACACAGGCTAGACACAGGCTAGACACAGGCTAGACACAGGCTAGACATAGGCTAGAAACCGGCTAGACACAGTCTAGACACAGGCTAGAAACAGGCTAGAAACAGGCTAGACACAGGCTAGACACAGGCTAGAAACAGGCTAGAAACAGGCTAGACACAGGCTAGACACAGGCTAGACACAGGCTAGTCACAGGCTAGACACAGGCTAGACACAGGCTAAACACAGGCTAGACAGAGGCTAGACACAGGCCAGACACAGGCTAGACACAGGCTAAATACAGGCTAGGCACAGGTTGGGCACAGGCTAGCCAGAAGCCAGGCACAGGCTAGGCACAGGCTAGGCACAGGCTAGGCACAGGCTAGGCACAGGCCAGGCACAGGCTAGGCACAGGCTAGACACAGGCTAGGCACAGGCTAGACACAGGCAAGACACAGGCTAGACACAGGCTAGACACAGGCTAGACACAGGCTAGGCACAGGCTAGGCACAGGTTAGGCACAGGCTAGACACAAGCTAGGCACAGGCTAGGCACAGGCTAGGCACATGCTAGGCATAGGCTAGGCACAGGCTAGACACAGGATAGATACTGGCTGGGCACAGGCTAGACAATGGCTAGACAAAGGCTAGACACTGGCTAGGCACAGGCTTGGCACTGGCTAGAAACTGGCTCGGAACAGGCTATGCACATGCCAGTCTCAGGCAAGGCACAGGCTTGATACAGGCTAGACACAGGCTAGGCACAGGCTATGCACATGCCAGTCACAGGCAAGGCACAGGCTATACACAGGCTAGACACTGGCTAGGCACAGGCTAGACACTGGCTTGGCACAGACTAGACACTGGCTAAGCACAGGCTAGACACAGGCTAGAAACTGGCTAGGCACAGGCTAGACACAGGCTAGACACAGGATAGACACAGGCTAGACACAGGCCAGGCACAGGCTAGGCACAGGCTAGACATAAGCTAGGCACAGGCTAGACACAGGCCAGGCACAGGCTAGGCACAGGCTAGACACAGGCTAGACACAGGCTAGGCACAGGCTAGGCAAAGGCTAGACACAGGCTAGGCACAGGCTAGTCATAGGCTAGGCACAGGCTAGACACTGGCTGGGCACAGGCTAGACACAGGCTAGACACAGGCTAGACACAGGCTAGACACAGGCCAGACACAGGCTAGACACAGGCTAGACACAGGCTAAATACAGGCTAGGCACAGGTTGGGCACAGGCTAGCCAGAAGTTAGGCACAGGCTAGGCACAGGCTAGGCACAGGCTAGGCACAGGCCAGGCACAGGCTAGACACAGGCTAGACACAGGCTAGGCACAGGTTGGGCACAGGCTAGCCAGAAGCTAGGTACAGGCTAGGCACAGGCTAGCCACAGGCCAGGCACAGGCTAGGCACAGGCTAGACACAGGCTAGGCACAGGCTAGACACAGGGTAGACACAGGCTGGACACAGGCTAGACACAGGCTAGACACAGGCTAGACACAGGCTAGACACAGGCTAGACACAGGCTAGACACAGGCTAGACACAGGCTAGACACAGGCTAGACACAGGCTAGACACAGGCTAGACACAGGCTAGACACAAGCTAGACACAGGCTAGACACAGGCTAGTCACAGGCTAGACACAGGCTAGTCACAGGCTAGACACAGGCTAGACACAGGCTAGACACAGGCTAGACACAGGCTAGACACAGGCTAGACACAGGCTAGGCACAGGCTAGACACAAGCTAGGCACAGGCTAGGCACAGGCTAGGCACAGGCTAGCCACAGGCCAGGCACAGGCTAGGCACAGGCTAGACACAGGCTAGGCACAGGCTAGACACAGACTAGACACAGGCTAGACACAGGCTAGACACAGGCTAGACACAGGCTAGACACAGGCTAGACACAGGCTAGATACTGGCTGGGCACAGGCTAGACAATGGCTAGACAAAGGCTAGACACTGGCTAGGCACAGGCTTGGCACTGGCTAAAAACTGGCTCGGAACAGGCTATGCACATGCCAGTCTCAGGCAAGGCACAAGCTTTACACAGGCTAGACACAGGCTAGGCACAGGCGATGCACATGCCAGTCACAGGCAAGGCACAGGCTATACACACGCTAGACACTGGCTAGGCACAGGCTAGACACTGGCTAGACAAAGGCTAGACACAGGCTAGACACAGGCCAGACACATGCTAGACACAGGCTAGACACAGGCTAGACACAGGCTAGACACAGGCTAGACACAGGCTAGACACAGGTTAGACACAGGCTAGACAGAGGCTAGACATAGGCTAGACACAGGCTAGACACAGGCTAGAAACCGACTAGACACAGGCTAGACACAGGCTAGAAACAGGCTAGACACAGGCTAGACACAGGCTAGACACAGGCTAGACATAGGCTAGAAACCGGCTAGACACAGGCTAGACACAGGCTAGAAACAGGCTAGACACAGGCTAGACACAGGCTAGACACAGGCTATACACAGGCTAGACACAGGCAAGACACAGGCTAGACACAGGCTAGTCACAGGCTAGACACAGGCTAGACACAGGCTAAACACAGGCTAGACAGAGGCTAGATACGGGCCAGACACAGGCTAGACACAGGCTAGACACAGGCTAAATACAGGCTAGGCACAGGTTGGGCACAGGCTAGCCATAAGCTAGGCACAGGCTAGGCACAGGCTAGGCACAGGCCAGGCACAGGCTAGGCACAGGCTACAAACAGGCTAGGCACAGGCTAGACACAGGCAAGACACAGGCTAGACACAGGCTAGACACAGGCCAGGCACAGGCTAGGCACAGGCCAGGCACAGGCTAGACACAGGCCAGACACAGGCTAGGCACAGGTTGGGCACAGGCAAGGCACAAGCTAGGCACAGGCTAGGCACAGGCTAGGCACAGGCTAGGCACAGGCTAGGCACAGGCTAGGCACAGGCTAGGCACAGGCTTGGCACAGGCTAGACACAGGGTAGACACAGGCTGGACACAGGCTAGACACAGGATAGACACAGGCTAGACACAGGCTAGACACAGGCTAGACACAGGCTAGACACAGGCTAGACACAGGCTAGACACAGGCTAGACACAGGCTAGACACAGGCTAGACACAGGCTAGACACAGGCTAGACACAGGCTAGACACAGGCTAGACACAGGCTAGACACAGGCTAGACACAGGCTAGACACAGGCTAGACACAGGCTAGAAACCGACTAGACACAGGCTAGACACAGGCTAGAAACCGACTAGACACAGGCTAGACACAGGCTAGAAACAGGCTAGACACAGGCTAGACACAGGCTAGACACAGGCTAGACACAGGCTAGACATAGGCTAGAAACCGGCTAGACACAGGCTATACACAGGCTAGAAACAGGCTAGACACAGGCTAGACACAGGCTAGACACAGGCTAGACACAGGCTAGACACAGGCAAGACACAGGCTAGACACAGGCTAGTCACAGGCTAGACACAGGCTAGACACAGGCTAAACACAGGCTAGACAGAGGCTAGACACAGGCTAGACACAGGCTAGACACAGGCTAGACACAGGCTAGACACAGGCTAGACACAGGCTAGACACAGGCTAGATACTGGCTGGGCACAGGCTAGACAATGGCTAGACAAAGGCTAGACACTGGCTAGGCACAGGCTTGGCACTGGCTAGAAACTGGCTCGGAACAGGCTATGCACATGCCAGTCTCAGGCAAGGCACAGGCTTGACACAGGCTAGACGCAGGCTAGGCACAGGCGATGCACATGCCAGTCACAGGCAAGGCACAGGCTATACACACGCTAGACACTGGCTAGGCACAGGCTAGACACTGGCTAGACAAAGGCTAGACACACGCTAGACACAGGCCAGACACATGCTAGACACAGGCTAGACACAGGCTAGACACAGGCTAGACACAGGCTAGACACAGGCTAGACACAGGCTGGACACAGGCTAGACACAGGCTAGACACAGGCTAGACACAGGCTAGACACAGGCTAGACACAGGCTAGACACAGGCTAGACACAGGCTAGACACAGGCTAGACACAGGCTAGACACAGGCTAGACACAGGCTAGACACAAGCTAGACACAGGCTAGACACAGGCTAGACACTGGCTAGACACAGGCTAGGCACAGGCTAGACACAAGCTAGGCACAGGCTAGGCACAGGCTAGGCACAGGCTAGGCACAGGCTAGCCACAGGCCAGGCACAGGCTAGGCACAGGCTAGACACAGGCTAGGCACAGGCTAGACACAGGCTAGACACAGGCTAGACACAGGCTAGACACAGGCTAGACACAGGCTAGACACAGGCTAGATACTGGCTGGGCACAGGCTAGACAATGGCTAGACAAAGGCTAGACACTGGCTAGGCACAGGCTTGGCACTGGCTAAAAACTGGCTCGGAACACGCTATGCACATGCCAGTCTCAGGCAAGGCACAAGCTTTACACAGGCTAGACACAGGCTAGGCACAGGCGATGCACATGCCAGTCACAGGCAAGGCACAGGCTATACACACGCTAGACACTGGCTAGGCACAGGCTAGACACTGGCTAGACAAAGGCTAGACACAGGCTAGACACAGGCCAGACACATGCTAGACACAGGCTAGACACAGGCTAGACACAGGCTAGACACAGGCTAGACACAGGCTAGACACAGGTTAGACACAGGCTAGACAGAGGCTAGACATAGGCTAGACACAGGCTAGACACAGGCTAGAAACCGACTAGACACAGGCTAGACACAGGCTAGAAACAGGCTAGACACAGGCTAGACACAGGCTAGACACAGGCTAGACATAGGCTAGAAACCGGCTAGACACAGGCTAGACACAGGCTAGAAACAGGCTAGACACAGGCTAGACACAGGCTAGACACAGGCTATACACAGGCTAGACACAGGCAAGACACAGGCTAGACACAGGCTAGTCACAGGCTAGACACAGGCTAGACACAGGCTAAACACAGGCTAGACAGAGGCTAGACACGGGCCAGACACAGGCTAGACACAGGCTAGACACAGGCTAAATACAGGCTAGGCACAGGTTGGGCACAGGCTAGCCATAAGCTAGGCACAGGCTAGGCACAGGCTAGGCACAGGCCAGGCACAGGCTTGGCACAGGCTACAAACAGGCTAGGCACAGGCTAGACACAGGCAAGACACAGGCTAGACACAGGCTAGACACAGGCCAGGCACAGGCTAGGCACAGGCCAGGCACAGGCTAGACACAGGCCAGACACAGGCTAGGCACAGGTTGGGCACAGGCAAGGCACAAGCTAGGCACAGGCTAGGCACAGGCTAGGCACAGGCTAGGCACAGGCTAGGCACAGGCTAGGCACAGGCTTGGCACAGGCTAGACACAGGGTAGACACAGGCTGGACACAGGCTAGACACAGGATAGACACAGGCTAGACACAGGCTAGACACAGGCTAGACACAGGCTAGACACAGGCTAGACACAGGCTAGACACAGGCTAGACACAGGCTAGACACAGGCTAGACACAGGCTAGACACAGGCTAGACACAGGCTAGACACAGGCTAGACACAGGCTAGACACAGGCTAGACACAGGCTAGACACAGGCTAGACACAGGCTAGACACAGGCTAGACACAGGCTAGACACAGGCTAGACACAGGCTAGACACAGGCTAGACACAGGCTAGACACAGGCTAGAAACCGACTAGACACAGGCTAGACACAGGCTAGAAACAGGCTAGACACAGGCTAGACACAGGCTAGACACAGGCTAGACACAGGCTAGACATAGGCTAGAAACCGGCTAGACACAGGCTAGACACAGGCTAGAAACAGGCTAGACACAGGCTAGACACAGGCTAGACACAGGCTAGACACAGGCAAGACACAGGCTAGACACAGGCTAGTCACAGGCTAGACACAGGCTAGACACAGGCTAAACACAGGCTAGACAGAGGCTAGACACAGGCTAGACACAGGCTAGACACAGGCTAGACACAGGCTAGACACAGGCTAGACACAGGCTAGATACTGGCTGGGCACAGGCTAGACAATGGCTAGACAAAGGCTAGACACTGGCTAGGCACAGGCTTGGCACTGGCTAGAAACTGGCTCGGAACAGGCTATGCACATGCCAGTCTCAGGCAAGGCACAGGCTTGACACAGGCTAGACACAGGCTAGGCACAGGCGATGCACATGCCAGTCACAGGCAAGGCACAGGCTATACACACGCTAGACACTGGCTAGGCACAGGCAAGACACTGGCTAGACAAAGGCTAGACACAGGCTAGACACAGGCCAGACACATGCTAGACACAGGCTAGACACAGGCTAGACACAGGCTAGACACAGGCTAGACACAGGCTAGACACAGGCTAGACACAGGCTAGACACAGGCTAGACACAGGCTAGACACAGGCTAGACACAGGTTAGACACAGGCTAGACAGAGGCTAGACATAGGCTAGACACAGGCTAGACACAGGCTAGAAACCGACTAGACACAGGCTAGACACAGGCTAGAAACAGGCTAGACACAGACTAGACACAGGCTAGACACAGGCTAGACATAGGCTAGAAACCGGCTAGACACAGGCTAGAAACAGGCTAGAAACAGGCTAGACACAGGCTAGACACAGGCTAGACACAGGCTAGACACAGGCTAGACACAGGCAAGACACAGGCTAGACACAGGCTAGTCACAGGCTAGACACAGGCTAGACACAGGCTAAACACAGGCTAGACAGAGGCTAGACACAGGCCAGACACAGGCTAGACACAGGCTAGACACAGGCTAAATACAGGCTAGGCACAGGTTGGGCACAGGCTAGCCAGAAGCTAGGCACAGGCTAGGCACAGGCCAGGCACAGGCTAGACACAGGCTAGGCACAGGCTAGACACAGGCAAGACACAGGCTAGACACAGGCTAGACACAGGCTAGACACAGGCTAGGCACAGGCTAGGCACAGGCTAGACACTGGCTAGACAAAGGCTAGACACAGGCTAGACACAGGCTAGACACAGGCTAGACACAGGCTAGACACAGGCTAGACACAGGCTAGACACAGGCTAGACACATGCTAGACACAGGCCAGACACAGGCTAGACACAGGCTAGACACAGGCTAAATACAGGCTAGGCACAGGTTGGGCACAGGCTAGCCAGAAGCTAGGCACAGGCTAGGCACAGGCTAGGCACAGGCTAGGCACAGGACAGGCACAGGCCAGGCACAGGCTAGACACAGGCTAGACACAGGCTAGGCACAGGTTGGGCACAGGCTAGGCACAAGCTAGGCACAGGCTAGGCACAGGCTAGGCACAGGCTAGGCACAGGCTAGGCACAGGCTAGGCACAGGCTAGGCACAGGCTAGGCACAGGCTAGGCACAGGCCAGGCACAGGCTAGACACAGGCTAGACACAGGCTAGGCACAGGTTGGGCACAGGCTAGGCACAAGCTAGGCACAGGCTAGGCACAGGCTAGGCACAGGCTAGGCACAGGCTAGGCATAGCCTTGGCACAGGCTAGACACAGGGTAGACACAGGCTGGACACAGGCTAGACACAGGATAGACACAGGCTAGACACAGGATAGACACAGGCTAGACACAGGCTAGACACAGGCTAGACACAGGCTAGACACAGGCTAGACACAGGCTAGACACAGGCTAGACACAGGCTAGACACAGGCTAGACACAGGCTAGACACAGGCTAGACACAGGCCAGACACAGGCTAGACACAGGCTAGACACAGGCTAGACACAGGCTAGACACAGGCTAGACACAGGCTAGACACAGGCTAGTCACAGGCTAGACACAGGCTAGACACAGGCTAGACAAAAGCTAGACACAGGCTAGGCACAGGCTAGGCACAGGCTAGGCACAGGCTGGGCACAGGCTAGGCACAGGCTGGGCACAGGCTAGGCACAGGCTAACACAGGCTAGACACAGTCTAGACACAGACAAGACACAGGCTAGACACAGGCTAGACACAGGCTAGACACAAGCTAGGCACAGGCTAGGCACAGGCTAAGCACATGCTAGGCATAGGCTAGGCACAGGCTAGACACAGGCTAGATACTGGCTGGGCACAGGCTAGGCACAGGCTAGGCACAGGCTAGGCACAGGCTGGGCACAGGCTAGGCACAGGCTGGGCACAGGCTAGGCACAGGCTAACACAGGCTAGACACTGTCTAGACACAGACAAGACACAGGCTAGACACAGGCTAGACACAGGCTAGACACAAGCTAGGCACAGGCTAGGCACAGGCTAGGCACATGCTAGGCATAGGCTAGGCACAGGCTAGACACAGGCTAGATACTGGCTGGGCACAGGCTAGACAATGGCTAGACAAAGGCTAGACACTGGCTAGGCACAGGCTTGGCACTGGCTAGAAACTGGCTCGGAACAGGCTATGCACATGCCAGTCTCAGGCAAGGCACAGGCTTGACACAGGCTAGACACAGGCTAGGCACAGGCTATGCACATGCCAGTCACAGGCAAGGCACAGGCTATACACAGGCTAGACACTGGCTAGGCACAGGCTAGACACTGGCTTGGCACAGACTAGACACTGGCTAAGCACAGGCTAGACACAGGCTAGAAACTGGCTAGGCACAGGCTAGACACAGGCTAGACACAGGCTAGACACAGGCTAGACACAGGCTAGACACAGGCTAGACACAGGCTAGACACAGGCTAGGCACAGGCTAGGCACAGGCTAGGCACAGGCTAGGCACAGGCTAGGCACAGGCTAGGCACAGGCTAGGCACAGGCTAACACAGGCTAGACACAGTCTAGACACAGACAAGACACAGTCTAGACACAGGCTAGACACAGGCTAGACACAAGCTAGGCACAGGCTAGGCACAGGCTAGGCACATGCTAGGCATAGGCTAGGCACAGGCTAGATACTGGCTGGGCACAGGCTAGACAATGGCTAGACAAAGGCTAGACACTGGCTAGGCACAGGCTTGGCACTGGCTAGAAACTGGCTCGGAACAGGCTATGCACATGCCAGTCTCAGGCAAGGCACAGGCTTGACACAGGCTAGACACAGGCTAGGCACAGGCTATGCACATGCCAGTCACAGGCAAGGCACAGGCTATACACAGGCTAGACACTGGCTAGGCACAGGCTAGACACTGGCTTGGCACAGACTAGACACTGGCTAAGCACAGGCTAGACACAGGCTAGAAACTGGCTAGGCACAGGCTAGACACAGGCTAGACACAGGAAAGACACAGGCTAGACACAGGCCAGGCACAGGCTAGGCACAGGCTAGACACAAGCTAGGCACAGGCTAGACACAGGCAAGAAACAGGCTAGACACAGGCTAGACACAGGCTAGACACAGGCTAGGCACAGACTAGGCACAGGCTAGGCACAGGCTAGGCACAGGCTAGACACAGGCTAGGCATAGGCTAGGCACAGGCTAGACACTGGCTAGGCACAGGCTAGACACAGGGTAGACACAGGCTAGACACAGGCTAGACACAGGCTAGACACAGGCTAGACACAGGCTAGACACAGGCTAAATACAGGCTAGGCACAGGTTGGGCACAGGCTAGCCAGAAGCTAGGCACAGGCTAGGCACAGGCTAGGCACAGGCTAGGCACAGGCCAGGCACAGGCTAGACACAGGCTAGACACAGGCTAGGCACAGGTTGGGCACAGGCTAGCCAGAAGCTAGGCACAGGCTAGGCACAGGCTAGACACAGGCTAGGCACAGGCTAGGCACAGGCTAGACACAGGCTAGGCACAGGCTAGACACAGGGTAGACACAGGCTAGACACAGGCTAGACACAGGCTAGACACAGGCTAGACACAGGCTAGACACAGGCTAGACACAGGCTAGACACAGGCTAGACACAGGCTAGACACAGGCTAGACACAGGCTAGACACAGGCTAGACACAGGCTAGACACAGGCTAGACACAGGCTAGGCACAGGCTAGACACAAGCTAGGCACAGGCTAGGCACAGGCTAGGCACAGGCTAGGCACAGGCTAGGCACAGTCTAGGCACAGGCTAGACACAGTCCAGACACAGACAAGACACAGGCTAGACACAGGCTAGACACAGGCTAGACACAAGCTAGGCACAGGCTAGGCACAGGCTAGGCACATGCTAGGCATAGGCTAGGCACAGGCTAGACACAAGCTAGGCACAGGCTAGGCACAGGCTAGGCACATGCTAGGCATAGGCTAGGCACAGGCTAGACACAGGCTAGATACTGGCTGGGCACAGGCTAGACAATGGCTAGACAAAGGCTAGACACTGGCTAGGCACAGGCTTGGCACTGGCTAGAAACTGGCTCGGAACAGGCTATGCACATGCCAGTCTCAGGCAAGGCACAGGCTTGACACAGGCTAGACACAGGCTAGGCACAGGCGATGCACATGCCAGTCACAGGCAAGGCACAGGCTATACACACGCTAGACACTGGCTAGGCACAGGCTAGACACTGGCTTGGCACAGACTAGACACTGGCTTAGCACAGGCTAGACACAGGCTAGAAACTGGCTAGGCACAGGCTAGACACTGGCTATGCACAGGCTAGACACTGGCTAGGTACAGGCTAGACACTGGCTAGGCACACGCTATCCACATGCCAGTCTCAGGCAAGGCACACGCTAGACACAGGCTAGACACAGGCTAGACACAGGCTAGACACAGGCTAGACACAGGCCAGACACAGGCTAGACACAGGCTAGACACAGGCTAGACACAGGCTAGACACAGGCTAGACACAGGCTAGACACAGGCTAGACACAGACTAGACACAGGCTAGATACAGGCTAGACACAGGCTAAACACAGGCTAGGCACAAGCTAGGCACAGTCTAGACACAGGCTAGACACAGGCCAGACACAGGCTAGACACAGGCTAGACACAGGCTAGACACAGGCTTGACACAGGCTATACACTGGCTAGGCACAGGCTAGACACAGGCTAGACACAGGCTAGACACAGGTTAGACACAGGCTAGACAGAGGCTAGACACAGGCTAGAAACCGGCTAGACACAGGCTAGACACAGGCTTGAAACAGGCTAGACACAGGCTAGACACAGGCTTGAAACAGGCTAGACACAGGCTAGACACAGGCTAGACACAGGCTAGACACAGGCTAGACACAGGCTAGACACAGGCTAGACACAGGCTAGACACAGGCTAGACACAGGCTAGACACAAGCTAGGCACAGGCTAGGCACAGGCTAGGCACATGCTAGGCATAGGCTAGGCACAGGCTAGACACAGGCTAGATACTGGCTGGGCACAGGCTAGACAATGGCTAGACAAAGGCTAGACACTGGCTAGGCACAGGCTTAGCACTGGCTAGAAACTGGCTCGGAACAGGCTATGCACATGCCAGTCTCAGGCAAGGCACAGGCTTGACACAGGCTAGACACAGGCTAGGCACAGGCGATGCATATGCCAGTCACAGGCAAGGCACAGGCTATACACACGCTAGACACTGGCTAGGCACAGGCTAGACACAGGCTAGAAACTGGCTAGGCACAGGCTAGACACTGGCTAGGCACAGGCTAGACACTGGCTAGGCACAGGCTAGACACTGGCTAGGTACAGGCTAGACACTGGCTAGGCACACGCTATCCACATGCCAGTCTCAGGCAAGGCACACGCTAGACACAGGCTAGACACAGGCTAGACACAGGCTAGACACAGGCTAGACACAGGCCAGACACAGGCTAGACACAGGCTAGACACAGGCTAGACACAGGCTAGACACAGGCTAGACACAGGCTAGAAACAGGCTAGACACAGGCTAGACACAGGCTAGACACAGGCTAGACACAGACTAGACACAGGCTAGATACAGGCTAGACACAGGCTAAACACAGGCTAGGCACAAGCTAGGCACAGTCTAGACACAGGCTAGACACAGGCCAGACACAGGCTAGACACAGGCTAGACACAGGCTAGACACAGGCTTGACACAGGCTATACACTGGCTAGGCACAGGCTAGACACAGGCTAGACACAGGCTAGAAACAGGCTAGACACAGGTTAGACACAGGCTAGACAGAGGCTAGACACAGGCTAGAAACCGGCTAGACACAGGCTAGACACAGGCTAGAAACAGGCTAGACACAGGCTAGACACAGGCTTGAAACAGGCTAGACACAGGCTAGACACAGGCTAGACACAGGCTAGACACAGGCTAGACACAGGCTAGACACAGGCTAGACACAGGCTAGACACAGGCTAGACACAGGCTAGACACAGGCTAGACACAGGCTAGACACAGGCCAGACACAGGCTAGACACAGGCTAAACACACGCTAGGCACAGGCTAGACACAGGCTAGACACAGGCTAGACAGAGGCTATACACTGGCTAGGCACAGGCTAGAATCTGGCTATGCACAGGCTAGACAAAGGCTAGGCACTGGCTAGACACAGGCTAGACACAGGCTAGACACAGGCTAGACACAGGCTAGACACAGGCTAGACACAGGCTAGACACAGGCTAGACACAGGCTAGACACAGGCTAGACACAGGCTAGACACAGGCTAGACACAGGCTAGACACAGGCTAGACACAGGATAGACACAGGCTAGACACAGGCTAGACACAGGCTAGGCACAGGCTAGGAACAGGCTAGGCACAGGCTAGACACAGGCTAGACACAGGCTAGACACAGGCTAGACACAGGCAAGACACAGGCTAGACACAGGCTAGACACAGGCTAGGCACAGGCTAGGAACAGGCTAGGCACAGGCTAGACACAGGCTAGACACAGGCTAGACACAGGCTAGACACAGGCTAGACACAGGCTAGACACAGGCTAGACACAGGCTAGACACAGGCTAGACACTGGCTAGGAACAGGCTAGGCACTGGCTAGACACTGGCTCGGAACACGCTATGCACATGCCAGTCTCAGGCACGGCATAGGCTTGACTCAGGCTAGACACTGGCTAGGCACAGGCTAGACACAGGCTAGACACAGGCTAGACAGAGGCTAGACACAGGCTAGACACAGGCTAGAAACCGGCTAGACACAGGCTAGACACAGGCAAGAAACAGGCTAGACACAGGCTAGGCACAAGTTGGGCACAGGCTAGCCACAAGCTAGGCACAGGCTAGGCACAGGCTAGGCACAGGCTAGACACAGGCTAGACACAGGCTAGACACAGGCTAGACACAGGCTAGACACAGGCACGACACAGGCTAGACACATGCTAGACACAGGCTAGGCACAGGCTAGGAACAGGCTAGGCACAGGCTAGACACAGGCTAGACACAGGCTAGACACAGGCTAGACACAGGCTAGACACAGGCTAGACACAGGCTAGACACTGGCTAGGAACAGGGTAGGCACTGGCTAGACACTGGCTCGGAACACGCAATGCACATGCCAGTCTCAGGCAAGGCACAGGCTTGACACAGGCTAGACACAGGCTAGACACAGGCAAGACACAGGCTAGACACAGGCTAGACACAGGCTAGGCACAGGCTAGGAACAGGCTAGGCACAGGCTAGACACAGGCTAGACACAGGCTAGACACAGGCTAGACACAGGCTAGACACAGGCTAGACACAGGCTAGACACAGGCTAGACACAGGCTAGACACTGGCTAGGAACAGGCTAGGCACTGGCTAGACACTGGCTCGGAACACGCTATGCACATGCCAGTCTCAGGCAAGGCACAGGCTTGACACAGGCTAGACACAGGCTAGACAGAGGCTAGACACAGACTAGACACAGGCTAGAAACCGGCTAGACACAGGCTAGACACAGGCTAGAAACAGGCTATACACAGGCTAGACACAGGCTAGAAACAGGCTAGACACAGGCTAGACACAGGCTAGACACAGGCTAGACACAGGCTAGACACAGGCTAGACACAGGCTAGACACAGGCTAGACACAGGCTAGACACAGGCTAGACAGAGGCTAGACAGAGGCTAGACACAGGCTAGACACAGGCTAGACACAGGCTAGACACAGGCTAGACACAGGCTAGACACAGGCTAGACACAGGCTAGACACAGGCTAGACACAGGCTAGACACAGGCTAGACACAGGCTAGACACAGGCTAGACACAGGCTAGGCAGAGGCTAGGCAGAGGCTAGGCACATGCTTGACAAAGGCTAGACACAGGCTAGACACAGGCTAGACACAGCCTAGACACAGGCTAGACACAGGCTATACACAGGCTAGACACAGGCTAGACACAGGCTAGACACAGGCTAGACACAGGCTAGACACAGGCTAGACACAGGCTAGACACAGGCTAGACACAGGCTAGACACAGGCTAGACACAGGCTAGACACAGGCTAGACACAGGCTAGACACAGGCTAGACACAGGCTAGACACAGGCTAGACACAGGCTAGACACAGGCTAGACACAGGCTAGACACAGGCTAGACACAGGCTAGACACAGGCTAGACACAGGCTAGACACAGGCTAGACACAGGCTAGACACAGGCTAGACACAGGCTAGACACAGGCTAGACACAGGATAGACACAGGCTAGACACAGGCTAGACACAGGCTAGACACAGGCTAGACACAGGCTAGACACAGGCTAGACACAGGCTAGACACAGGGTAGACACAGGCTAGACACAGGCTAGGCACAGGTTGGGCACAGGTTAGCCCCAAGCTAGGCACAGGCTAGGCAGGGGCTAGGCACAGGCTAGACACAGGCTAGACACATGTTAGACACAGGCAAGACACATGCTAGACACAGGCTAGACACAGGCTAGACACAGGCTAGGCACAGGCTAGGCACAGGCTAGGCACAGGCTAGGCACAGGCTAGGCACAGGCTAGGCACAGGCTAGGCACAGGCTAGGCACAGGCTAGGCACAGGCTAGGCACAGGCTAGGCACAGGCTAGGCACAGGCTAGGCACAGGCTAGGCACAGGCTAGGCACAGGCTAGACACAGGCTAGGCACAGGCTAAGCACAGGCTAGGCACAGGCTAGGCACAGGCTAGGCACAGGCTAGGCACAGGCTAGGCATAGGCTAGGCACAGGCTAGGCATAGGCTACACACTGGCTGGGCACAGGCTAGTCAATGGGTAGACAAAGGCTAGACACTGGCCAGGCACAGGCTAGACACAGGGTAGACACAGGCTAGACACAGGCTAGACACAGGCTAGGCACAGGCTAGGCACAGGCTAGGCACAGGCTAGACACAAGCTAGACACCGTCAAGACACAGACTAGACACAGGCTAGACAGAGGCTATACACTGGCTAGACTCTGGCTATGCACAGGCTAGACAAAGGCTAGACACTGGCTAGGCACAGGCTAGGCACTGGCTAGACGCTGGCTAGGCACACGCTATCCACATGCCAGTCTCAGGCAAGGCACAGGCTAGACACAGGCTAGACACAGGCTAGACACAGGCTAGACACAGGCTAGGCACAGGTTGGGCACAGGCTAGGCATAGGCTAGGCACAGGCTAGGCAGGGGCTAGGCACAGGCTAGGCAGGGGCTAGGCACAGGCTAGGCAGGGGCTAGGCACAGGCTAGACACAGGCTAGACACAGGCAAGACACAGCTAGACACAGGCTAGACACAGGCTAGACACAGGCTAGGCACAGGCTAGACACAGGCTAGGCACAGGCTAGGCACAGGCTAGGGACAGGCTAGGCATAGGCTAGGACCAGGCACTTTGTCATAGTAAACGTAAATATACAAATACCCAAAAGACCACCAATGACTACATAAGCATTCCAGCGTCCGAGTAATACGATCTAACGCTCATACATAAGCCGATCGCGGAGCGTGGGAATGCTGAGCATGCACTTTGCAGCTCAAGTGGTCAAGCTATACATAACATATGCATGCCTTCTGCATACATATGTATATGTATATATGTAATTAAGAATACATAGATATAATCACTGTATGCGCGGGTTAGCAAAAACCCAACAGAACACATTTTGAACAGTTGAATAAAGAACCTCATAAAGAGCAGGAGCTCTTCTCTTGTTATTTAAAGTGTAAATTAAAAGAAGTCTCTTTATTATTAGAGAAGAATCTTTATTAATTTAATTCGTTTTTTTCTAAGTTCGTTTGAACCTTAGGAGAACAAATTCTAAACTGCCTTCTAGGGCAAGCTGCATCGAACCGTGAAGCCGTCGCTGCCGGCTGGAATGCCGGCTGAGTGCTGAGTCGGCGTCTCCCACGGGCGATCAGGCTGCTTGCGCGTGCGAGTTTCGGATTTCGGCTGCAACTTTGTCGCGACGGTATCCGGCGCAACAGCGTTGTCAGCAAACTCAAGCTTGCGCGTGTTAACTTGTACTTTAGCAAAATACTAACGTCTCCTAAATATCAAACATTACATGGCGACCGTGAAAGTGTTCACGTGTGCATGAAGTTAACGATTATAATAAAAGCATGAAGTGTCCGTGACCAAAAGAAATAAAATGAATAAATTCAAACATTACAAAAGCATGAAGTGTTCGTGGCCAAAGAAATAAAAACAATAAATTCAAACATTACATGGATAAATGCATTACATACATAGAAATGCAGAAAGGACAAATCTTCTTAAAAAGCTTTTGAACATAAATGGCAGAGGAGCCACAATTCTCGAAGGCAGTACCCACTAAGCAAAGGGACTTGCCAACTCTGGAAGAGGCCCTACAGGAGAATCCAGCTAATGGACCACGCCTAGAAAAAACCGCAAAATAAACATAAAAGAAGCGGGCAAAGAATTAAGCTACTTCAGCAACGGCGACTGGTCAAGGACATGACCAAGTCGGCAAAAGACGAGGAATCCCGACAACGCTACATAGAGCGTCTTCAAGAAATAGAGGCTAAGCTTCGCAAAGGTGCGAAACAACGCAAACGGGGTGCATAAATGCCAATGCCCCAATTTGCCTAAACTTCAATCAGATGCATCCCGACAACGCTACAAAGAGCGTCTTCAAACACAGGAAATAAGTTTTGCAAAGGTGCGAAACAACGCAAAGGGGCTGCATAAATGCCAATGCCCCAATTTGCTTTAGATTTAATTTCTACCCCAAGCCGAGGCGGGAAACCGCTGCTTGGAAAATACTAAAATCTGTTAGGCTTTTTTCACTAACATTGTGGTTGGAGAAATTTTTTTTTTAATTATTGTAAACGACTATGTGAGCCAACCACATATATTAACCATTAATATTTCCACGTCTCTGGCACTGAGTATACATAAATACTCAGCTGCAAAATGTTATTTGTGTAAAATGACAACAATGAAAAAGTTCTTATTTTGACTAATATAAAAGAAAATATTAACTTCATTTTTTCGATTTTCAAGAAGAAAATATTTTTCCTTCTTTTAAGCTCCAAATAGAATATCTTATTTTTTCCTTTTTTAAAGATCCGTTTCATTGAATATAGATAAAATGGGATGGTTTAGTGATTCTAGTGAGGCAAAGGATAATACTGCCAATGTAGTAAATAATGTTAGAATAATTGATCACACAGACGATATAAATGCGTTGTGGATCCTACTATTGATAATAACAATAGTATTAGTCTTGCAATTCTTGCTTACTATTTATGTAAAACATAATAAAATCATGAAGAAAAGATACATGAGCAGGGCGAATCAATTAGATCAGATTTGAAGATAAAGAAACAATGAATAACAAATTCCATTGCAAGAATGGAATGGAGAGAAATAGCGAAATGTATAGACGAATTTCGCTATAAGTTCGACAAATCTTATAAATGCATAAATAAAGATGCAGTAATAAAAGCAGAAACGTTGAAAAACCACACAGAGATAGTAGTAAGGGAATACAATAATATAGTTACTTTAGTAAACAAGTATACAAATAGATTCACAGCTGAGCACCTTAACAAATGTATACGCGTAATAAAATCCCTAAACACAAGATTAATTAATATCAGGAAAAGAAGACATATTCTGATTAACGTGCCAGAAAGTCAAAGTCAATTGGGGGACTTCGATACCGACCAGTTTAAAGGACTGGACGAATCTATTCAATCAAGCGACGCTGAATCCGATAGTGACATTGAAACACTAGAAGGAAGCGATCGAATTGAAAATAAGCCAGAAACAATAACAATTTCTGAAATGGCACAGACATTGACAGAATTTATCAAGCTAGCCACATCTCTGATACCAGAGTTTGATGGTAGGGACGAAAATTTACAAAGTTTTATAGATTGTCTAGGTCTATTAGACACCTTAAAAGGCACGCATGAGACAACAGCGATAAGCCTTATAAAAACTAAACTTAAAGGCCATGCAAGGAATCTTATAAGTAATGAGCAGACAATCGCTGCAATCATTACCCAACTGTCAAGTGCAGTAAAAGGAGAATCGGTAGAAGTTATATCTGCCAAACTTCTCAATCTGCAACAGAAAAATAAAACGGCCAACCAATACACCCAAGAGGTGGAGAAACTGACAAAGGCCCTTGAAGGCGCCTATATCAGTGAAGGTCTCAGCCAATCCCTTGCAAATAAATACAGCACTACCACAGCTGTAAAAGCCATGACACAAAATTGCTCCATTGATAAGGTAAAACTTATCATGCAAGCAGGCACATTCACAAACATGAATGATGCCATTTCAAAATTTGTAAACAGTTGCACAGAGATAACAGGTCAAAGCAACACTGTACTGTTTTATCGAAGAGGTGCAAATAACAATAATAGAGGAGGCCGAGGTTATAATCGTGGTAGAAATAGCAACCACAACAATTACAACCGAGGCAGCAATTACAACAATAACAATAATCATAACTTTAATAACCGTGGAGGAAGAAAAGGCCAAAGCCAAGGAAGAGGCCGAGGTAACTTCAACCAGGGCAACAATAACAACAATGTGAGAATGGCGCAAAACATGTCGGAAAACTCACAGAACCCTTTAGGAAGCAATCAATAAATGCAAAGGTTCATTCCGTCAATTACAGTCTTAATATATTCGTAACTTTTTATAATCATTCAACTGAAAATAAACTAACATTTCTCATGGATACTGGTGCAGATATCTCACTTTTAAAAATAAATTCTGATAACTTCAAAATTCAGGATGAAAAAATAATAAACATCCAAGCCATAGGCCAAGGTGTAATAAAGTCTCATGGAACAACCTCAATAGAACTTCAATCAAAAAAATATATTATTCCACATGAATTTCATTTGGTAAAATCAAATTTTTCAATACCATGTGATGGAATAATAGGCATTGATTTAATAACAAAATTCAATTGTCAGCTAGATTTCAAACCAAGTGAAGACTGGTTTATAATTAGACCCCAAAAATAAAATTCTCCAATATATGTTCCGATAACATATAGCCCTGGCAACAATACAGTTCTTCTGCCAGCCAGATCACAAGTTATTCGGAAAATAGACATTAAAAGCGTAAATGATTACATATTTGTTCCTAATCAGGAAATACATAATGGAATTTACGTTGCGAATACCATAGCAGCATCCAAACATGTATACATTCGATTTCTAAATACAAATAATTTCGACCAATTGGTCAAAGTAAACAAAATCCAATATGAAAATTTAAAAGATTATGACATTCATAACACCAATCCAGAAAATAGAAGCGAACAAGTACTTTCAAAACTAAAGAAAAATTTTCCAGAGCAATTTAAAAGTCAATTAACTGAATTATGCACAAAGTATAGTGATGTGTTCGGACTGGAAACCGAACCAATATCAACAAACAATTTCTATAAACAGACATTAAGACTTAAAGATGATGAACCCATTTATATAAAAAACTACAGAAGCCCGCATAGCTATATTGAAGAAATCCAAAAACAAGTAGGGAAATTAATAAACGACAAAATCGTAGAACCGTCTGTATCCGAGTACAACAGCCCACTCTTGTTAGTCCCGAAAAAATCATTACCGAATTCAGAACAAAAGAAATGGCGATTAGTAATTGACTATCGTCAAATCAATAAAAAACTACTTTCTGATAAATTTCCACTCCCTAGAATTGATGACATCTTAGATCAACTAGGTCGAGCTAAATACTTTTCATGCCTTGACTTGATGTCAGGTTTCCATCAAATAGAACTTGAAGAAAACTCAAGAAATATAACATCTTTTTCAACGAGCAATGGCTCATATCGCTTCACGCGATTACCATTTGGTCTTAAAATAGCACCAAATTCATTTCAGAGAATGATGACTATATCATTCTCTGGTTTGGAACCTTCTCAGGCATTCCTTTATATGGATGACTTAATGGTGATAGGATGTTCCGAAAAACACATGATTAAAAACCTAACTGATGTTTTTAATGTATGTAGGAAATATAACCTAAAATTGCATCCAGAAAAATGTTCGTTTTTCATGCATGAAGTGACATTCCTAGGTCACAAATGCACCGATAAAGGAGTATTGCCAGATGACAAGAAATTTGACGTCATCAAAAATTATCCTGTCCCTCATGATGCGGACAGCGCAAGACGATTTGTAGCATTCTGCAACTATTATCGTCGATTTATAAGAAACTTCGCCGATTATTCACGGCACATAACTAGATTATGTAAAAAGAATGTTCCTTTTGAATGGTCAAGCGAATGCCAAAACGCATTCGAATACCTTAAAGAAAAGCTTATGCACCCCACATTATTACAATATCCTGATTTTCGCAAAGAATTTTGCATTATAATAGATGCTAGTAAACAAGCTTGCGGAGCGGTTCTAACTCAGATCCGTGACGGGATTCAGCTCCCAATAGCTTATGCATCTCGTTCATTTACAAAAGGGGAAAGCAATAAGAGTACAACCGAACAAGAGCTAGCGGCAATTCATTGGGCAATTACCCATTTTAGACCATACATTTATGGCAAACATTTCACTACTAAAACGGACCACAGACCATTAACGTATCTATTTTCTATGACTAATCCCAGTTCTAAATTAACTCTCATGCGGCTAGAGCTTAAAGAATACGACTTCACAGTAGAACACCTAAAGGGAAAAGATAATTTCGTAGCAGACGCACTATCGCGTATAAATATAAAGGAACTAAAAGACATGCAAAATAAAGTCCCGAAAGTCATTACCAGGCAACAAAGTAGACAATATAAAAACTGTACAGTAACAAATAAGGAACTATTGCCTAGGCAAAGTATCCAAAATGTATCTAAGCCCAACGTATATGAAGTCATAACAAATGATGAAGTACGAAAAGTAGTGACCTTGCGAATAACTGAATCTACTTGTTTACTAAAACGAGGAAATAAAGTTATTGCAAGAATTGATGTTGACGATTTATATACCAATGGAATTCTAGACTTAGGTCAGTTCTTCCAAAGGCTTGACATGCAAGCCGGTATGCTAAAAATCAGCCAACTCAAATTGGCACCGAGCGAAAAACTCTTTGAATCCATTTCAATAAATTCTTTTAAACATATGGGCAACAAGAAATTAAAATCATTAAGAGTAGCGCTACTCCAGCCGGTGACCTTTATACAAACTGAAAAAGAGATACAATCAATATAGTATACATTTCATGACGATCCAATTCAAGGAGGTCATACAGTCATTACAAGAACGCTAGCAAAAAAAAAAGACACTATTTTTGGAAAAATATGACTCGTCATATAAAAGAGTACATACGTAGATGTCATAAATGCAAAATGTCGAAAACAACGACACATAGAAAGACCCCAATGACTAACACAGTAACCCCAACAAATGCTTTCGATATAGTGATAGTGGATACCGTTGGTCCACTACCCAAATCAGAATCTGGCAATGAATTCATCGTCACACTAATATGTGATTTAACAAAGTATCTAGTAGCCATTCCAATTGAAAACAAAAGCGCAAATACTGTCGCGAAAGCTATATTCGAAAATTTTATACTAAAGTACGGTCCAATGAAGACGTTCATTTCGGACATGGGTACCGAGTATAAAAACAAGGTAATTTTGGATATGTGTAAATATATGAAGATTGAAAATCTTACATCAACCGCATATCATCACCAGACCTTAGGGACAATAGAACGAAGTCATAGAACATTCAATGAATACATTCGTTCATACATTTCTGCAGACAAAACTGATTGGGACGTTTGGATACAATATTTTACCTATTGTTACAACACAACACCATCAGTCATGCACGAATACTGTCCATATGAACTAGTCTTTAGAAGATTACCAAAACAGTTCGTAGATTTTAATAAAACAGATAGAATAGAACCACTATACAATGTAGAAGATTACTCTAGGGAAATAAAATTTAGATTAGAAATAGCATATAAAAGAGAATTATGTTAGAAAAAACTAAGTCTTACAGGAAACAACATTACGATAAGAAAACATCAGATTTTGAATTAAAAATAGGAGATAAAGTTACATTAAGAAACGAAGCAGGTCATAAGTTAGATCCAGTATATTTAGGTCCATATACCGTAGAAACCATAGAAGATAGAGATAACATTATAATAAGAGATAAAAAACAAAAGAAACAGAAAGTACATAAGGATAGGTTAAAAATATATAATCAATGATAGATAGATATAAGCACTGTATGCGCGGGTTAGCAAAAACCCAACAGAACACACTTTGAACAGTTGAATAAAGAACCTCAAAAAGAGCAGAAGCTCTTCTCTTGTTATTTAAAGTGTACTTTAGCAAAATACTAAGGTCTCCTAAATATCAAACATTACACAGGCTAGACACAGGCTAGACACAGGCTAGACACAGGCTAGACACAGGCTAGACACAGGCTAGGCACAGGCTAGACTCTGGCTATGCACAGGCTAGACACTGACTAGACACAGGCTAGACACAGGCTAGACACAGGCTAGACACAGGCTAGACACAGGCTAGACACAGGCTAGACACAGGCTAGACACAGGCTAGACTCTGGCTATGCACAGGCTAGACAAAGGCTAGACACTGGCTAGGCACAGGGTAGGCACTGGCTAGACACAGGCTAGATACAGACTAGACACAGGCTAGACACAGGCTAGACACAGGCTAGACACAGGCTAGACACAGGCTAGACACAGGCTAGACACAGGCTACACAGAGGCTATACACTGGCTAGGCACAGGCAAGGCTCTGGCTATGCACAGGCTAGACAAAGGCTAGACACTGGCTAGGCACAGGCTAGGCACAGGCTAGGCACTGGCTAGACACAGGCTAGACACAGGCTAGACACAGGCTAGACACAGGCTATGCACATGCCAGTCACAGGCAAGGCACAGGCTAGACACTGGCTAGACACAGGCTAGACACAGGCTAGACACAGGCTAGGCACAGGCTAGACACAGGCTAGACACAGGCTAGACACAGGCTAGACATGGTAGAACAGGCTAGAATGGTAAAGGCAAAGGCTAGAAGGCTAGACACAGCTAGACACAGGCTAGACACAGGCTAGACACAGCCAAAGGCTATACACTGGCTAGGCAAAGGCAAGATTCTGGCTATGCACAGGCTAGACAAAGGCTAGACACAGGCTAGACACAGGCTAGACACATGCTAGACACAGGCTAGACACAGGCTAGACACAGGCCAGACACAGGCTAGACACAGGCTAGACACAGGCTAGACACAGGCTAAACACAGGCTAGACACAGGCTAGACACAGGCTAGACACAGGCTAGACACAGGCTAGACACAGGCTAGACACAGGCTAGACACAGGCTAGACACAGGCTAGACACAGGCTAGACACAGGCTAGACACAGGCTAGACACAGGCTAGACACAGGCTAGACACAGGCTAAACACAGGCTAGGCACAGGCTAGGCACAGGCTAGACACAGGCCTAGACAGAGGCTATACACTAGCTAGGCAAAGGCTACACTCTGGCTATGCACAGGCTAGACAAAGGCTAGACACTGGCTAGGCACAGGCTAGGCACTGGCTAGAAACAGGCTAGACACAGGCTAAAGGGAGACACAGGCTAGACACAGGCTAGACACAGGCTAAAGGTAGACACAGGCTGGACACAGGCTAGACACATGCTAGACACAGGCTAGACACAGGCTAGACAAAGGCTAGCCACAGCCATACACAGGCTACACACTAACACAGGCTATACACTGGCTAGGCACAGGCTAGACTTTGGGTATGCACAGGCTAGACAAAGGCTAGACACTGGCTAGGCACAGGCTAGGCACTGGCACACAGGCTAGACACAGGCTAGACACAGGCTAGACACAGGCTAGACACAGGCTAGACATAGCCTAGACACAGGCTAGACACAGGCTAGACACAGGCTAGACACAGGCTAGACACAGGCTAGACACAGGCTAGACACAGGCTAGACACAGGCTAGACACAGGCTAGACACAGGCTAGACACAGGCTAGACACAGGCTAGACACAGGCTAGACACAGGCTAGACACAGGTTAGACACAGGCTAGACACAGGCTGAACACAGGCTAGACACATGCTAGACACAGGCTAGACACAGGCTAGACACAGGCTAGACACAGGCAAGACACAGGCTAGAGACAGGTTAGACACAGGCTAGACAGAGGCTAGACACAGGCTGGACACAGGCTAGACACAGGATAGACACAGGCTATACACAGGCTATACACAAGCCAGACACAGGCTAGACACAGGCTAGACACAGGCTAGACACAGGCTAAACACAGGCTAGACACAGGCTAAACACGACCTAGGCACAGGCTAGACACAGGCTAAACACGACCTAGGCACAGGCTAGACACAGGCTAGACAGAGGCTATACACTGGCTAGGCACAGGCTAGACTCTGGCTATGCACAGGCTAGACAAAGGCTAGACACTGGCTAGACACAGGCTAGACACAGGCTAGACACAGGCTAGACACAGGCTAGACACAGCCTAGACACAGGCTAGACACAGGCTAGACACAGGCTAGACACAGGCTAGACACAGACTAGACACAGGCTAGACAGAGGCTATACACTGGCTAGACTCTGGCTATGCACAGGCTAGGGAAAGGCTAGACACTGGCTAGGCACAGGCTAGGCACTGGCTGACACACGCTATCCACATGCCAGTCTCAGGCAACGCACAGGCTAGACACAGGCTAAACACAGGCTAGACACAGGCTAGACACAGGCTAGACACAGGCACATTGTGACACTTTGTCATAGTAAACGTAAATATACAAATACCCAAAAGACCACCAATGACTACATAAGCATTCCAGCGTCCGAGTAATACGATCTAACGCTCATACATAAGCCGATCGCGGAGCGTGGGAATGCTGAGCATGCACTTTGCAGCTCAAGTGGTCAAGCTATACATAACATATGCATGCCTTCTGCATACATATGTATATGTATATATGTAATTAAGAATACATAGATATAATCACTGTATGCGCGGGTTAGCAAAAACCCAACAGAACACATTTTGAACAGTTGAATAAAGAACCTCATAAAGAGCAGGAGCTCTTCTCTTGTTATTTAAAGTGTAAATTAAAAGAAGTCTCTTTATTATTAGAGAAGAATCTTTATTAATTTAATTCGTTTTTTTCTAAGTTCGTTTGAACCTTAGGAGAACAAATTCTAAACTGCCTTCTAGGGCAAGCTGCATCGAACCGTGAAGCCGTCGCTGCCGGCTGGAATGCCGGCTGAGTGCTGAGTCGGCGTCTCCCACGGGCGATCAGGCTGCTTGCGCGTGCGAGTTTCGGATTTCGGCTGCAACTTTGTCGCGACGGTATCCGGCGCAACAGCGTTGTCAGCAAACTCAAGCTTGCGCGTGTTAACTTGTACTTTAGCAAAATACTAACGTCTCCTAAATATCAAACATTACATGGCGACCGTGAAAGTGTTCACGTGTGCATGAAGTTAACGATTATAATAAAAGCATGAAGTGTCCGTGACCAAAAGAAATAAAATGAATAAATTCAAACATTACAAAAGCATGAAGTGTTCGTGGCCAAAGAAATAAAAACAATAAATTCAAACATTACATGGATAAATGCATTACATACATAGAAATGCAGAAAGGACAAATCTTCTTAAAAAGCTTTTGAACATAAATGGCAGAGGAGCCACAATTCTCGAAGGCAGTACCCACTAAGCAAAGGGACTTGCCAACTCTGGAAGAGGCCCTACAGGAGAATCCAGCTAATGGACCACGCCTAGAAAAAACCGCAAAATAAACATAAAAGAAGCGGGCAAAGAATTAAGCTACTTCAGCAACGGCGACTGGTCAAGGACATGACCAAGTCGGCAAAAGACGAGGAATCCCGACAACGCTACATAGAGCGTCTTCAAGAAATAGAGGCTAAGCTTCGCAAAGGTGCGAAACAACGCAAACGGGGTGCATAAATGCCAATGCCCCAATTTGCCTAAACTTCAATCAGATGCATCCCGACAACGCTACAAAGAGCGTCTTCAAACACAGGAAATAAGTTTTGCAAAGGTGCGAAACAACGCAAAGGGGCTGCATAAATGCCAATGCCCCAATTTGCTTTAGATTTAATTTCTACCCCAAGCCGAGGCGGGAAACCGCTGCTTGGAAAATACTAAAATCTGTTAGGCTTTTTTCACTAACATTGTGGTTGGAGAAATTTTTTTTTTAATTATTGTAAACGACTATGTGAGCCAACCACATATATTAACCATTAATATTTCCACGTCTCAATAATCATAACTTTAATAACCGTGGAGGAAGAAAAGGCCAAAGCCAAGGAAGAGGCCGAGGTAACTTCAACCAGGGCAACAATAACAACAATGTGAGAATGGCGCAAAACATGTCGGAAAACTCACAGAACCCTTTAGGAAGCAATCAATAAATGCAAAGGTTCATTCCGTCAATTACAGTCTTAATATATTCGTAACTTTTTTGAATCATTCAACTGAAAATAAACTAACATTTCTCATAGATACTGGTGCAGATATCTCACTTTTAAAAATAAATTCTGATAACTACAAAATTCAGGATGAAAAAATAATAAACATCCAAGGCAAAGGCCAAGGTGTAATAAAGTCTCAAGGAACAACCTCAATAGAACTTCAATCAAAAAAATATATTATTCCACATGAATTTCATTTGGTAGACTCAAATTTTTCAATACCATGTGATGGAATAATAGGCATTGATTTTATAAAAAAATACAATTGTCAGCTAGATTTCAAACCAAGTGAAGACTGGTTTATAATTAGACCCCAAAATTTAAATTCTCCAATATATGTTCCGATAACATATAGCCCTGGCAACAATACAGTTCTTCTGCCAGCCAGATCACAAGTTATTCGGAAAATAGACATTAAAAGCGTAAATGATTACATATTTGTTCCTAATCAGGAAATACATAATGGAATTTACGTTGCGAATACCATAGCAGCATCCAAACATGTATACATTCGATTTCTAAATACAAATAATTTCGACCAATTGGTCAAAGTAAACAAAATCCAATATGAAAATTTAAAAGATTATGACATTCATAACACCAATCCAGAAAATAGAAGCGAACAAGTACTTTCAAAACTAAAGAAAAATTTTCCAGAGCAATTTAAAAGTCAATTAACTGAATTATGCACAAAGTATAGTGATGTGTTCGGACTGGAAACCGAACCAATATCAACAAACAATTTCTATAAACAGACATTAAGACTTAAAGATGATGAACCCATTTATATAAAAAACTACAGAAGCCCGCATAGCTATATTGAAGAAATCCAAAAACAAGTAGGGAAATTAATAAACGACAAAATCGTAGAACCGTCTGTATCCGAGTACAACAGCCCACTCTTGTTAGTTCCGAAAAATCATTACCGAATTCAGAACAAAAGAAATGGCGATTAGTAATTGACTATCGTCAAATCAATAAAAAACTACTTTCTGATAAATTTCCACTCCCTAGAATTGATGACATCTTAGATCAACTAGGTCGAGCTAAATACTTTTCATGCCTTGACTTGATGTCAGGTTTCCATCAAATAGAACTTGAAGAAAACTCAAGAAATATAACATCTTTTCAACGAGCAATGGCTCATATCGCTTCACGCGATTACCATTTGGTCTTAAAATAGCACCAAATTCATTTCAGAGAATGATGACTATATCATTCTCTGGTTTGGAACCTTCTCAGGCATTCCTTTATATGGATGACTTAATGGTGATAGGATGTTCCGAAAAACACATGATTAAAAACCTAACTGATGTTTTTAATGTATGTAGGAAATATAACCTAAAATTGCATCCAGAAAATGTTCGTTTTTATGCATGAAGTGACATTCCTAGGTCACAAATGCACCGATAAAGGAGTATTGCCAGATGACAAGAAATTTGACGTCATCAAAAATTATCCTGTCCCTCATGATGCGGACAGCGCAAGGCGATTTGTAGCATTCTGCAACTATTATCGTCGATTTATAAGAAACTTCGCCGATTATTCACGGCACATAACTAGATTATGTAAAAAGAATGTTCCTTTTGAATGGTCAAGCGAATGCCAAAACGCATTCGAATACCTTAAAGAAAAGCTTATGCACCCCACATTATTACAATATCCTGATTTTCGCAAAGAATTTTGCATTATAATAGATGCTAGTAAACAAGCTTGCGGAGCGGTTCTAACTCAGATCCGTGACGGGATTCAGCTCCCAATAGCTTATGCATCTCGTTCATTTACAAAAGGGGAAAGCAATAAGAGTACAACCGAACAAGAGCTAGCGGCAATTCATTGGGCAATTACCCATTTTAGACCATACATTTATGGCAAACATTTCACTACTAAAACGGACCACAGACCATTAACGTATCTATTTTCTATGACTAATCCCAGTTCTAAATTAACTCTCATGCGGCTAGAGCTTAAAGAATACGACTTCACAGTAGAACACCTAAAGGGAAAAGATAATTTCGTAGCAGACGCACTATCGCGTATAAATATAAAGGAACTAAAAGACATGCAAAATAAAGTCCTGAAAGTCACTACCAGGCAACAAAGTAGACAATATAAAAACTGTACAGTAACAAATAAGGAACTATTGCCTAGGCAAAGTATCCAAAGTGTATCTAAGCCCAACGTATATGAAGTCATAACAAATGATGAAGTACGAAAAGTAGTGACCTTGCGAATAACTGAATCTACTTGTTTACTAAAACGAGGAAATAAAGTTATTGCAAGAATTGATGTTGACGATTTATATACCAATGGAATTCTAGACTTAGGTCAGTTCTTCCAAAGGCTTGACATGCAAGCCGGTATGCTAAAAATCAGCCAACTCAAATTGGCACCGAGCGAAAAACTCTTTTGAATCCATTTCAATAAATTCTTTTAAACATATGGGCAACAAGAAATTAAAATCATTAAGAGTAGCGCTACTCCAGCCGGTGACCTTTATACAAACTGAAAAAGAGATACAATCAATATAGTATACATTTCATGACGATCCAATTCAAGGAGGTCATACAGTCATTACAAGAACGCTAGCAAAAAAAAAAAGACACTATTTTTGGAAAAATATGACTCGTCATATAAAAGAGTACATACGTAGATGTCATAAATGCAAAATGTCGAAAACAACGACACATAGAAAGACCCCAAATGACTAACACAGTAACCCCAACAAATGCTTTCGATATAGTGATAGTGGATACCGTTGGTCCACTACCCAAATCAGAATCTGGCAATGAATTCATCGTCACACTAATATGTGATTTAACAAAGTATCTAGTAGCCATTCCAATTGAAAACAAAAGCGCAAATACTGTCGCGAAAGCTATATTCGAAAATTTTATACTAAAGTACGGTCCAATGAAGACGTTCATTTCGGACATGGGTACCGAGTATAAAAACAAGGTAATTTTGGATATGTGTAAATATATGAAGATTGAAAATCTTACATCAACTGCATATCATCACCAGACCTTAGGGACAATAGAACGAAGTCATAGAACATTCAATGAATACATTTGTTCATACATTTCTGCAGACAAAACTGATTGGGACGTTTGGATACAATATTTTACCTATTGTTTCAAAACAACACCATCAGTCATGCACGAATACTGTCCATATGAACTAGTCTTTAGAAGATTACCAAGACAGTTCGTAGATTTTAATAAAACAGATAGAATAGAACCACTATACAATGTAGAAGATTACTCTAAGGAAATAAAATTTAGATTAGAAATAGCATATAAAAGAGCTAGAATTATGTTAGAAAAACTAAGTCTTATAGAAAACAACATAACGATAAGAAAACATCAGATTTTGAATTAAAAATAGGAGATAAAGTTACATTAAGAAACGAAGCAGGTCATAAGTTAGATCCAGTATATTTAGGTCCATATACCGTAGAAACCATAGAAGATAGAGATAACATTATAATAAGAGATAAAAAACAAAAGAAACAGAAAGTACATA